>WAAB01005798.1:0-39443 GCA_013389865.1 Piaya cayana | reverse complement strand
GAGTCTGCCAACGAGGTTCTACAGAAGAGCAGCCTCTTCCAGTGAGCGAGGAAGCGCGATGTTCAAGAACTGAAATCACTGATGGAGACTTTCTCTGGGCTGTTTTATATGTATGATCTTTTTAAATGTTGGCAAAATGACATAGTGTTATGGTCAGGTAACAATGCATATAATACACTGTCAAATATGTCAGAAAAAAAAACCCAAAAAAAGAGTCTTTTTGTCTTGAAGATGTTTCCCAATGTACTTTCTTTTCAGTGCTGATGGCAGGGAGAGAACAGAGTTGATGTTTGACATGGGGTGGTGAGAGATTTCTTGGAGCTCAGTTAATGTTTTCACTTCCACAGAATTTTTCCAACTTTTTTAGTCTTAGATTATTAAAAGTCTTTTTTTTACTATAGTGTCTTTATTATAGATTCTTCTTTATAATATTCTTCTTTTAAAGGAAAAAACCTGCAGTTCTGTCCAGAGAGGACAGAGGTAAGTGTTCTTAGCCCTGCTGGGGATAGAGAGGGGAGAAACCCTACCTTTTGCCTCAATTTTAATAATTAACTTCTGTTCAGTTAGGCAAAATTTGTACCCAGAATGATGCTACAAAATGTTAATATATTAAGTTTCTGTAGTGTAGGTCTNATCAAGCCAAGTGAAAAGTGAATTAGATTATTAAAAATAGTACATCCAATGACCCAGATGCATTAGGTAATTAAGAGGCAGCGTAATCAGATTTGTTATAACTGGAGTGCTGTCTCTGAAGTCTCTCTATATGCAGTCTATCAATTAGATGCATTTTGAGCCTATTTTGAAGTTTGCTTTCTACAAGCGAAGCAGTTGGAGCCCCCAGCTACCCCCCTGCCCACGGTACCCCTGGTACGATATTATTGTTCTGTCTTCCAGGCTCTACTTTTGCTGTCAAATACGACAGAAAGTGACTTGCCCATCTGCACTACTTGAAGTTATTAAGATGGAAATTGTACTGGAATCTTGCCAGGCATCCTTTCAATCTTTTTTTTTTTCCCCCCTCTAATTGACTGAAGTACTGCAAGATAATTGAATATTCTTAAAACTTACTTGGTAAGGACCGCAGTGAGTGCGTGTCTGACATCAAGGACGTGTTTTTCAGTCAGAATGGTGCTATTTTCATTTATGCTTTTAAAAAAAAAAAGGGATGGATGAAACAACATTATTGCCTGCCTTGGTCCTTTATTGCTGTGGTTTGAGAACTGTGGATACTTGCTGTGTAAGGGGGATGGGATCAGAGTGGCAGTAACTAACGAGAGGAGAGGTGCCAGCCCCCCTGGCGACACGGAACAGGAGTGCTGGCGGAGCCCTTTAGTGCTGCAGACTTTGAAAGCTGCCATTGCCTTGAAATATTACCCCACAAACCACAAAAATGCTGATTTGTGAGTACGCAGCGTCGCTTTCATTAACCAAAATTTAAAGTTGCTACCCATCACAAAACTGGATGTCAAATTCATCTAGAAACCTTTGCCCTAAAGTGTGTTTGCAATGAAGTGCAGCTGCCAGAGGTGAGTTCTCATGCCCTTAAAGATGCTCTCTGTTTAAAAAAATGCCGTGTGCTCATCAATCCCCATAAATGTTAACGGGAGGAAGGTGACGGGAAAGGAATCTGAGGGCCCCAATCAAGAAAAACACCCTGAACATATGTTCTCATCCCAATCATTTGGAGTGAGCTTTACTTGGAACAGAGCTCAATTATATATTTTACTCGTCTGTTCTCTCTGCTAAGGAAGGAAGGATGCCAGAACGCAGTCTGTGCTTCAGAAAACACAAGCTTTTAAAGCCGGGCTGCACTTAAATAACAGCCTTAAAGGGTGCTCCATCTCCTACTGAAATGATGAGGTATGAGCAAAGCTAAAGTTACCATATGGGAAGGAAAGATTTTTCACGCAGATCCAAATGCTTTAAAAGGTTGAAAAGGGTGTCGTTTTGTGTAACCAGTGACTTACAGTGTGGACGCTGATATTTCCTTTCTAGCTCACTGTTTTGTGGTGAAAATAGCAATACTTGCTTGATATTAATGGTGACTGAACAATTATTTTGAGATATACTTTCAATCTATTTGCCAAATCACTGAAAATGTTGCCTGTTTTGAAGGAAAAGAAAGATATAAAATATCAATTACCCTGTAAATAATTAACTCACTAGGGTACACTTAATACATGATGAGTAATGTATTTTCTGTTCATTGCTCCCTTCTTGAGAAACTGGACATTAACTAAAGTGCAGGAATAGGAACACAACCTCTTGCCTTGGGGAAAACGCTCACAAGCTGTGAGCTGAATTTGAAAGAACAGCAGCTCTGGCCTAACTAGGGGTAGAGCACACAAGCGCAGCTACTCAAAGTATCACTCAGAGGGAGAGGAAAAGGGAAAATGATGGTCTCTACTTACAGTTGTCTTCTTGAATACTGGATGCCCAATTGCGCAGTCGTGGGACAAGTCTAGAGAAGTTAACGGTGTTGGCTGGGTGCAGGGAGTAGCAGGAGAGGTTGCTGCCAACAGGACAGGAACGCTCTTTAATGCTGAATAAAAACAGACTGGGGAAAGCAACTAGGTCTGTGTCTGCTCTCATAAAATGAATTAGGTACAAATAGCCCAATAAAAGCTTGGAAGTCTTAAATCAGATAAACCCAGTATTCAGGCTCTAATCGTAACAACTGAAATGCTCCCTCCCTTCCCTGGACCTTACTTCAAGATATATTTAGGTACTAAATTAATAGGAGCCTGCAGCGAGTTTTCTTTCAGCTGCCTGCTGCTAGCTGAATTGTTCTGCGAGCTTTCCTCAACAGCCACTGTCTTAAAAGTAGGTTTTTAGGGTATTTCAAGACCGTAGTTGTCATGGACGAGTGATCTCCACTGTTGGTTTGTGAAACATCCATGGTCCCTTCGTTAGTGTGGCCCACCACTAGCTCCTTTCTGGAAGCAGACAGAAAAATCAGATTGAAATTCTATATTTAGAAATATCACCTAAAGGCCCCTGTTTAATAAGAGGCCCGAAGCATTCTGGCTCTGGTAATTACTCTCTCCAAATGCTGTCACACACAGGATAATGCAAAAGCCCAATTAATTATTCAATATTCTGCAGGGCGTGTAGGAAAATACTTCCTTAATATCAAAGATGGTTATTGCCAAACTATGTTTTACATCAAGATAGATTTTAAACATTGTTCTGCTTGATTCCCAGCTCAGCGCATCTCCAGGGTAACATTTACAGTGAGGTGATGCCTGCTGTTTTGTCCAAGGTCACGTAACCTCAGCAAATCTTTGTCCTCGTGCTGTGCATCAACCTAAACCAAACCCACTTGTTCATAATCAAATGCCAGAACTGGTTTTAGGATGATTATAGTTGTGTAAAGTTTGCTTTTTCCTCTGAGATTTAGAAGAGTGATGCTCACGAAGGCAGAGAGCGACAGCCTTGTAGGGAGGTGATCTCAGAGAAAGGATGAACTAGATAGAAAGTGGTGTAACCAAGGACAGCAAAGCTTGGCTGAGCATCAGGAGATGACATCTCATGCACCAAGATGACATTTTATATGAATATTGGATGCAAAATCTGGTTAACAGAACCACTCAGACTCACTGAATCAGACCCATCAGAGTGAAACGAGCAGTGCAGATGCTCTTGTTGAGGTCTGGTTTGTGAGGCGACCGAAAGCAAACAGATCAATTCAAATTATAACAGTCCTAATTTTTCCAAGGTAGCAGATTGAGAATAACTTTACATATACACATCCATTCTCTGAAAACCAAAATTCCCACCACCTCATTTAAGCAGGAGTTGGAAATAAAAGACCCTCTAGTGATAAGTCAGTCCTGAACTGATGAGATTTTGTAACTTGGCTCCCAGGAGAAGGTCTGTGAGCAAGAACATTAGAGGTCTTCTTAACACAATGCCACTTGTTTACCCCTGGTTGCCACATGGCAAGATAATTCCTTTTCCAGAGATTATATGTTTTTCTTAAATAAATACGTTCATGTGCTGTGCCAGTTTTATAGAGAAAAAGTTCCTTCCTTTAGCAACAGTTCCATTCACCAATAAAGCTGCACTGTCTGTGGCTGATGTTTCTGGAAAAGCTCAATGATAATTAATAATTAGATGTTGGGTGCCCAAGTGCCAAGAAATGCTGACCAACACTTAGGAATCTCATTAATTGTTCTTAGGAAAGAAATGTACCGCCAACATCATCATCCCTAAGAGAGCTGCAACTATAGTAATTAGTGCTCATTATTGCTCAGCACTAAATGTTGTTCTAACTTCTCTGCCCTGGGCTTTCTGGACAGCTAATTAGATATTGAATTGTGGTGAACACTCCTACTAAGTAGCAAAAACCTGTGAGATTTTCAAATTCTCTGTTAGACGTACCAGAATCTGTCCTCAGGGATGAGTTTCCAAGGACAACGTAGGACTGGATTTCAATCCGATCACAGCTCCCATTTATTACTTTGTTGAGACACTAGTAAAGCTCAGAGTGTATAGAAAAATCATTTTGCTGTAGTGGTGCTGTTATTTTGGAAAATTAGGATTCTCACAGGTTGAATCTCATGAGAAAGTGGGCAACTGCTCTCGAGCCAAGCAGTGAAGAACAGACAGGGAGTAGAACCAAATATATTTCTAACTGAAACAGGAAAAAAAGTTTTGAGAAGGCCTGGCAGTAAGAGTAAGAACTGTTTCCATGGGATTTCACCTGGACCAAGCTGGGCTATTTACAGAAGTTCCAGTTTCTGCTGGGAATGTTCGGAACATGCAAAATCCCAAGAGTCTGAAGGAACATACAGCAAAAATACACCAGTTTGGCTACAGTTTGAGAATTACACATGGTGTTTATGTTTCCATTAGATAAACACAGTATCTAGCTGTTCAAATTCTCTATCTACGATTGGTTTTCATATATAAAATGCAAGAATAAAATCAAATGTCTGCTATGTCTTAGTCTTTGTGAACGCCACAGGTCACTCTGCTCCCAAATGCCTGATTGAAAATGAGGTACGGTCTGTCAAGAAATCCTTTTTCATCTCAATGACAGACGTTATCAGTACTGAACTGCAGACCTAAAGCTCTTCATAGACCTAGATCTATATTAATAATTCACATTCACTCTCTTATACTTGTTCATAGCTTTAGACACACAAAGGCAAAAGCCTTTGCACCTTGAACTAAAAGCTTTACATTTTATATAATTTATAGCACTGAGAAAAGGGGTTTTTATATCCCTCTGATGCTGGATTAAAAATAGAATCATTACATAGTGCTTGGAACATAGATTCTATACTTGGTTTTGAAGCATTTCCCCAGCACACAAAAAAAATTACCCCTTATTACCTACCAGAGCAGAGTCACGTTCTCCAATGATCCCCTAGTAACATCTTGGAGATCCTCATAGTGAAATCAAAGCCACTGTCAAGGGCTCACCCAAAATACTGGAGCCCTGGAGAAATTTCAGAAGCTTTTACTGTCTAACAGAGGGGAAACATCAACAGATATGAGTCAGGATCTCTGCTGGTCTTGGGAATACACACTTCTTGTCATGAGGTTGCTGTAAAGAGGATTTTGTAAAGAGGAGATGCAAAACGTGGACTCCTCACCTCCTGTAACAGACAGGTTGGCTGGCCAAAGGCTCTGCTGTTCTCTAGGCAGCACCTGGATGCAGCCCCCTTCCTAAACAGGTAGGTGAATCGCAGGTTTCTGCTGCAGAAACCTGTGGAGTCACCTAAACCATTGACATCTGCAGATTTCTCACTCATTGATGCAAGCGAAAGTCCTTCCTCCCAGGCTCTTCAAACAAAACCAGAAGCCTTTTCCTCTCAAGGTGTACCAGAGCCAATTCCCAACAAGACATTTAAGAAAAAGAGCTCTTAATTGTGTACTTATCACCATTAAAGATGTAAATGCTGCCCAAAGAGGAGCTCCTACTGTAATATCCTCGCCTCCATCCGCACTGAGGTCTCCAATACTGGCCACAGCAAAGCCAAACACTGCGAAAGGAGAGGTCACCTGCACCTGCAAACGGCCTCAAGCTCCAGCAGGGAGGTTCAGGCTGAGCATTAGGAAAAAAAATTTCATGGAAAGGGTCATTGGGCACTGGCAGAGGCTGCCCAGGGAGGGGGTTGAGTCACCTTCCCTGGAGGGGTTTAAGGGATGGGTGGACGATGTACCGAGGGACATGGTTTAGTGATTGATGGGAATGGTTGGACTCGATGATCCTGGGGGTCTTTTCCAACCTGGTGATTCTACGATTCTATGAATAAGAAGCTCAAGATACCAGCTGACTCTTAGAACAAAAGCTTGAGCCTTCTGCATCGAGAGTATGCACGTCCTCCCCCAGAAGCAGCATCTCTCGACAGCCGTACGCAAGCGCACACGCTGAACCATGGTCTGTCCTTAAATCAGTAGCAAACTGAGCTTGTTTCACAGCAGCAACCATCCCATCCTCTCCCCCCGTTACAGAAAAAAGCCACAAGAGGGTGCAGGTTATTTGAATTCTTCCAACCATCACACCATTTCAGCAGAGCTCGAAGAGGTTGAAGTTAAACATCTCGTTCAAAATGACCCAATTAAGGAGACTTAATCCTGTAAAGTGCACAACGGATCCTTGCTGGGCCCGCAAAACCTTTTGTTTACTATATCTCCCAAGAAGCAAAGTTTTCACAGCCACCTGTGCACATGGTTATTCCGAGAACCACAAAGAACTCTGCTTGGCAAATAAGGTCTACACCAACACATGAAGTTTGTACAAGGAAAAGAAGGTGATTTTATCACACTGGGATAAGAATACACCTCAGGTACAGAATGGGTTTATTTCTTATTTATATTCTAATGACTAAGGACCGCTGGCTTCACCCCGCAGTCCTCTACCATACAGGGAGAGCTCAGTCAGTGAGAGCCCAGAGGAGGAATGTTTTATTTGTCAGTGCTTAGGCATGGCTGGAAAATCCCCAACATAGAGTGTTTACGCTACCAGTGTTTTTACCTCTGTCTCCAGGCGATAGACGTAAACCCTTCCTTCTGCCCCTTGGACGTGATAAAATAGAGCTCCAACAAGGAGAAGATCTGTCACCCCTTCACGGTTCACATCTAGTGGGCAGAGCTGAGATCCAAAATAAGATCCAACCTGTGCTCCAGAAAAAGCCAAGCAGCTCTTCCACTGGAATTCTCTATATATAGCTTTGTAGAATTTGTGTCTTTTGCAGCAGGAAGGCAATTTTTAGAACAAAACTTCACATATCTACTTATATGTGGATCATTTCGCTATTATTTATTTTATTACAGTCATCCTCAGGGACAGGTCCTGTAACCAGTTTAGCAGTGACAAAGTCATTATTCAAAAACTTGACAGGGGAAAAAGAACACCACAGCTGAGGACCTATTTCCCCATGAGAACAGAACATAAATACACTACAGCCCATTTAGATAAGTTTCTTCCTAAGTCTTTTTTCCAAATTTCATGATTTTTTTATGATGTTTCCAAAGCATCGTGGAGTGAATAAAGACTGTGTAATCCACATTTGGTCTAATGGGGTGCTGGTGTGAGAGTGTAAGTGTGTCTCGAGGACAAAACTGTACCTGTTCTCACTGCAGGGTTTGCTTTAAGCTGCCGTCCTGAAACACCAACATCTTCCCACCAACATCTTCGCAGCAAACCTGAGCTGGAGAAAGCAGATGGCAAAGCCAAAGCTGGTTAGACAAGCTCTAAGACAGGATCCCCAAGCCCCTCAGAGTGCCAAGTTTGATCCCAAACTTCACTGCACAAACACAGAAAGCAGAGTTTGCAAATAAGAGGTAGATGAACTGGTTTTATCCCTCTGTCTCCATCATACATTTGTATTCCGGTGGTCCCTTTTGGATCAGCTCCAGGATCTGACTTCATGTTCCTTGGCTCAAGAGAATGATTTCTCTGTCTGAATTTCCCGTATTTATCTCTCTGGCGAGACCTGTTATGACCCCAGGACTCAGCCTCACTTTGCCTCCAGATCTATTTAAATCACTTAAAGTAATGGCTTATAAGCCTCCCTCCTTATTGTTTTGAGCACTGTTTCAAGGTGCCCTGAGAGATTTGCCTCATAAAATACTTAACCATGCTTCTAGCATGAAAACCCACTCCTAGCTCCTCCACTTCTCTCTTCAGCTCCTCCTTGGCTCAGTAACATATAATTCTTGCCTTAGAATATGTAGAGTTATTACCAGTATCACCAAGAAGTTTAAAAAGAAATAATTATGGGATCTAGGAGACTTGCCACTCTCTATTAGAGCTCCGACTCACCCAGCCTATTAGGCTGTGAGACTGAGGAGGAGGTTTCAAGGAGTCTGCTCGTGACATTTTAATAAAACTGCAGATGCAAAGACCTACTACAAGGTAAACACAAAAGGAAATTTTTAGCAGGGTCTCAATTTCTGTCCATCAACGCCTTTAGCATACCTGGAACAACAGCAGCTGTCTGGAAAAGCCACTAGGGTCTAGGTTCATCTTGTCCACCTTGTTCTTTGGTGCACACTACACGGACACGCCAGAATCACACTGAAATGTGTGCAGATCGACTCATAGAATCATAGAACTGCCAGGTTGGAACAGACCCATCGGATCATCAAGTCCATCGAGAGCATTCACAGCACGATTTAAGAGCAAGGTCAGTTCTCTGATGCTCCTTATGGTCATTTTTTAATGCAAGAGCCCCCCACCACCACCCTCACACACACACACACAGAACACTCAGTGATCCCCTTTTATTCTGTATTTTATTGGTGTCAGAAACATTGACATTTCATGGCAGGATGCCCAGGGTACGTTAGGGGACTCTGCACGTCTCTTCTCCCAACAACCAGCAATCCTTTGGCTTCTGCTGATCCCTTATCTCTCTATGCTGTGACCCTAGTCTGGACCCAAATTACTCCCTTGTAGTTTGTACTACCAGAGTACTGTGTAATCCAGTCTTATTTGGATGCAGCGTGTTGTTATTACAATGCTAAACGAGCTGAAATAGCAAAGGCGGAGCAATCAGAAGAGTTAACTGCATAAGAAACCTTTTGGGAGGGGAAAGAGGAAAGAGCCGTTCCAGAGACGTGGATCTCTTTGCCCAGAAAGCGTAAATTTTCCCAGCGTTCTCAGAAACGAGCGCAGCAAATCACAGCCGCTCTCTGGCTGCCTCCAGCTCGCTTCCGCCAAGGGTTCCCTGGATTTACCAACCATCCTCACAGGCCAGAAACACTGTAAATCTCCCCATCTCATGAATCCAAACTGAAAAAAGACTACACCAGAGGAGGAAGCAAAGCAAACAGTCTGTGCTCTCAGATTTCAATAACAGATAGGTGCCAGCCACTGAGGCTTTGCCTGGTCCTGGCTGGCTCCAATTTTATTCATGCTGCTGAAGCAGATGTGAGGTTGCAAAGTGGAACCATTTTCTTTTAAAATATCTTCCCTCCCGCCCCCAATTTCATTTTTTTCTTTTAGTCCCAGAGCAACAAATGAAATTTTTAGGAACACAACTGTTCCCCAGCCACAGGAACAGCCCAGCTGAGCAACTCACCAGCTGCATCGTTTCAGAAACAGCTCCGTGCAGCTTATGGAGACTTACGGAAAGCATCTGGTCTTTGTCTGAGCCCTTTTGGTTGTCATATTTTAAAGACTCCCTTTGCTAGCTCCAAAGGGAATGGAAAGTATGCTCTGTAGCAAGTGGGGTCACGAAAAGATGGAGACAGGATCAACTGAGACACAGATTCACCTCCTTAAACTGGCTTCAGCTTCAAAGCACATATTGAAAAAAAAAAACCAAGAAAAAAATGTACAAAGCATCTGAGGAACAAGAAAGCGTTGCTTCTACTTACACCCCTGTGGAAAAGGGCTTTATGGGGAATTAGGAACCACACAAACCAGACGTTAAGTTTTCTTTTAAGAAAATTACACCGATAAGCAGCAAGACAGATCGCTGGGCAGTGGAGCGTTTGGAGCTGGTACAGGGGCTCCAGAGTGCAAGGACCAGGCAAAGTGTGTTTAAGCAGAGGAGGAGTTTGGAAGCAACGAGGTCTGCATTCATCTTCCAGCCCTGTCAGGAATCGAGAGACTTTGACCAAATCACACAGGAGGATTCGAGCATCCATAACCCTGCATGGAAAGTAATAGGAGCTGCTGGCGTCTGTTCTCCATGTCCTGGCTGGACCCTCAGAGTTTGCTCATATGGAGCAAAAAGAGGACAGCAGAGGAACAGCCGTGGTTTCTAATATTTGTGAAAAGCTTCTCCTTTCTCAGAAGAGAGCACTGCAAAGGCTCCCTGTTTGTGTAAGGATGGATTCACATGCACATGGGTTGTCCCGTCACAAGAGGCAGAAGGCAGTTCTGCTGGTAATTTCTTGTTTAAATGACTGAAGTGTTTCCTGACAAACATTCTGATCTATTAAAAATGGATCCCACCATCCTGCTGATCCCTCAAATCTCTGAACTGGCTTGCAAGTCCTTCCTCTTGCAAGGAGCTGCAGACGTGCCACAAAATAAACCCCAGGCAGCCTTCCTGTTTGCAATGTGACCAAAACGGGAAGCGGCTCAGACGGTGAAACTACAGAGGAGCCTCGTGTGTTAAGGATGGAGAAAACCATGAGGTTACTCATAGTCTCAGTAGTGCTAACTCAGCTCTACAGGAGGGACCGCACTGCAGGGAGGTGATAACTCCTCAAAAATCTCCTTTTTTTCCATAGTGCAAAGGTCAGTCCAGCCTGGGCACTGCTAAAGCTTCTGACCAACCTGACACATCCATTTGCTGCACCCACCTGTCCCTGTCTGCTCTCCATCTGTGGGACACAAGGAACATCAAAGTCCCATTTCACATTGGGTCCTAGATGTTTAAGAACTTCTTTTATGCAGATCAAAAGACAAACTCACACTGCAAGCTTAAGAAAGGGATTTGGAGAGAAGCAGGTTCAATGAATGCCTGAAGAGACAGGTTATTGTGCAAGCAAATTGTCACAGCCCACAGCTACCGAAACCACAACCAGTCAGCAAGATCTCCCTTTTGTTGTTTATTAAGACTCCAGGCAGGGCTGGCAGAGCAGATTCTGCATTTCATGAGTATCTCAGAGTGTCTCTCCCTCTGCAAAGCGCCGTGCACAGCAGCAGAGCACCATGTGCCAGATGATCTTTTTGTGCAACACAAGCCCCTTGCCAAATCTTGGGAACACTTAGGACAAAGCCATAGATGGAAAAAGCAGCTGAAGGCTTCACAACACAAAAAAGCAGCAGATGCTGGAGTGAGAAAAGTTGGTTACAATTCCGATACCCAAAGCAGTGAAGCTGCAGAGGGAATTGCCCACAACAGGGGAAGAACCTGCTAGAAGTGACAGGGAATAAGTTTTCAAAGCAATGATTTTGCTGCCAGTCACATGCATGTAGTAAGCAACAGGATTAAGATGATTCTCTCCAAAAGACAAACCTCCCAGCTTCACTGAGAGTAGAAATGAGAGGCAGATTTTGAGTTGCATAGTTTATCTTGCTGAAGGAAAGATACTGCCAACAGTTGAAGCCTGTGGCTTTTTCAGGGGCATCACCAGCCATTCCCTTCATGAAAAAGGCATGGAGAGCAACATTGGCTGTTACACTTGCAGATGTGGCTGCACAAACTGACATGAACTCAGGCACATCAAGAGTCAACTTGCTTTGCACCAAGGTCAGCGCAGCACTGGGTGAAACATAATCAGGAATTTCATAGGGCCTTACATCCACACCGGTCACATCTTCTCTTACACTTTGAGAGAGGTTGAAGTTCTGAAAATGTACCCAAGGACAAACATTCTCAATTAAGTAAACTTGGTAAAATGACAGTGTACAGGAATACCAGGTGTTATTCTTTTTAAATACAGGCTGAAAGTGAGACAGTTCATTTTTATCTCTTTTCCACAGTGTGCTTCCCACCCTGCCCGAGGCAGCGCACACACTGCAAAAAGCAATAAGGTCCTTGTAATCATTTACAGCAACACAAGATGCCCACTAAGACTGGCAGGAAACGTTAAACACATGATTCATTTCAACCCATCTGCCCCTCAGAAGCCCCATGCAGGATTCTGCTGCTGTTCTCTACAGTCAGAGCATCCTGCGAAAGACGGATGTTTCAGAAGTGTGAAGTTACAGGTCCAGTTAATCCATGTCACCTCCGTGCTGTCAAGCAAAAGAGCACATCGCACAAATGATTTTTTAATAATACTGTAAAACAGGAATTCTGATGTGGGCTCAATGCTGCAGGATCTGACACAGAGACTCAGCACGGCTCTTGATGACTGAAGATTAATTATCCGCTCTTGCCCCACACCAAGTGCTTTGCACAGAAGCCAGCTCCATCCTTAGCGACTTTTTATGACTCTTCAACACTCTTTATGCCAAAGCACCTCAGTGAAGTCCCCTGTGGTAAAAGAATAACACTCAACCTCTTCTTAGACAGGTCACTCCATCCTTTGCTTCTCTATGGCAAAGAGCATTGTTTCTATACAGCTCAGGGAGCGCTGCCTTCCCAAAGATCACTCCCCACTGCCCCAGGGATCTTGCTCTTGCACCTTTAGACGTGGTACTAAGAAAGTGTCAGGCAGAGAAAGCTGAGTAAAAACAGTTTCTTCAGAGGAAATTAATTATTAAAGTGCAAGAAAGTATTTAAAGCCACAGGTTGAAACACAGTCTTCGATGAAATGCACTTTAATCCTGATAATGCCATCAGTTCTTCCAGCCGCTATAGGAAGAACCACTCCGTTGAAGATGGGAGCAAGGTTGCAATCCAGAAAAACCTGCTAAAGATTTCTGGGTTTTCCCTCTAGAGGCATCATCTCAGTTGCTGATAGCTGAGGCTGCAAGAGTGACTGCTCCTCTGAAACAGCCGATCTCAAATGTTTCTGAGGTGTCCGTTTCAATGATCTCGTCTCTACAGCAGGAGACAGAAGAAGAGCAGCCCTTCATCAGCAGGAGGCTGACAAAGGGACACAGTATTTAGAAGGGCACAGGTTTGAGAAAAATCTAAACATACACCAGACAGTATTTTAAGTGCTGCAATCTCCCCAGTCCTGGAAAACTGGCATCTAGGAAGAATCTGTGCTGGAAGAGCAGGAGACCATGTTTAAAACCAGTGGAGCTTCTGCTCAAGGTCTGCGAGGCTGAACAAAGTATTTCTAGAGAAATGAGCAGCTCTTTATTTTCCACACAGAGTTGCATCCCGTGTAACAAGGGAAGCGAACCTAATTATTTTAGGCAGAATTCGACAAGGTTGCCACTGTTAATGCCATGGTTTGTGTCCTAAAAGCCCTGTGATTGAGGCACTTGCAGTATGAGCGGGCCTAAATTTTACCTTTCCTAGAAAAAGCACCATGCACTTGGGCCACTGAGTCAAAGGGAAGAAGAGCCTTCACTTTTCTCAGCAGCACTTCCTGCTCATTTCTACCAGAGGTGAGTACAAATGGCTTCTCCTTCACTCTCGCTATTTGTTCCCAAACTCTAACCAGGTCCACACCTCCTCTAATTCTTTATTTTCTCAGCCCCCCAGAGATGCTCTTGTGGAGGCCATTTCATGAGCAAGTTCACCTGCCAAACTTTCTGTTACCAAAGATATAATAATGTGCCAAGAGTAGTTGCTGAGCAGGAAGCTAAAAGGATACCGAAGACATTTCTTCATTATTTAATTTACCTTCTGGATTTGTTTCTGAATCACTGGTGTTTCCAGGGTCTTCCTTAAGAACTCCCACATCTTTTGCCCAATTTGTCCATTTAATTTCCTCTACTCTGGAGAGACAAAATGTGACACTGACGCATGAGGCACAGCATTTCACTCCGGATCTCACTGTCAAACAGCATCCCAACCCGGCTCATCCTGCCAACACAATCCCAATGGTTTGGCTGTAGCAACAACACCCTACAGAGCTTTTATTTGAGTAAAGACCTTCAGTAGCCTCAGCTGCACAAGGTAAGTATCTTCTGCCCCAGCATGTTGTGTGCTGGTCTTTGTTGCTTGTTTAAAAATATGCCAGTTCCTCCTAGAGAACACAATAAAAAGGAGGCTCCTAGGTTCTGCTTTCTCTACATGCTCCATAACACCCTGGAGTTGCAGAAGCGCTGCCTGCAGTCCAGCTCACTGGGAGGAGAAGGGTTTGTCCACTCTCCCAGCCCCTACCTGCGAGGAAGGGTGCTGCCACCTTGTGTTGCACTCCAGTGGCATGTTCTGAGCAAAGGGGACACCATCCTGCCCCCCTCCCTGCATCCCTCCCTGCATCCCTCCCTGCACAGCCTGCCCTGGGCACAGTTACACTTGCAGCATCACTGCAGACACCCCACCACCATAACCACTTGCACCGATGTGGGTTAAACAGGACAGCTTTTTGTGACAGCACGTCTCAGTGACAATTTGATGGCTCATCTAGCTCTCAAACTTCTAGCGTTGCAGTCACCGACCCCTTTGCACGCAGCCAGGATCGTGCGGTTGAGTCACTGTTGAGTCAGTGCTGGAGTTCCCAGTGGTGGTTTGGGGTCACCAGCTTTTGAATCGCTGGAACTCGTTACTAGGCTGGAAGGCAAGGGACAACGGTTCCTATGTCTCACCTGAAACACCACCTCTCGTCTTTCTTATTGAGGCCCACTGACATGAAGCAGCCAGATCTCCTCTTCCCACCTTGGCGCCACAGCCAGGCCTTCTCTATTTCTAGAATAGCAATAGCCCTCTGAAAGAAAAAGCTCATGTCAGAGAGAAAACAGGCCATAGAGAGCCCAGCTCTTCTTTTCGATTACATCTTCCTCAATTAGCAACTATTTTGACTTAGAAAATTACTTTGGAACCCAATCCCAAAGTGTCCCTTAGCTTAATTGTACCCGTCAGTTACTTTCTGAAGTTACCTACGCACAAGGATCTGGACTGGCCGGTAGCCATGCAAGCAGCACCAGTTTTAAATACACCTTAAGTACTACAATAGGGTTTACCCAGAGATTGTCAAATTCATGCAAAAGAGAAGTTTCTAGCTGAGGCTTAGGACAAAGACAGGCACTGTCATCTCTGATGCTACGAGACTCCAGGAGGAGCTCGGGCCATGACATAACTGCTGAGCAGCACCGTGTCTCACCTGCAGCTTCCAGACACTTTTGCTATAACCAGAAATACCCGTGACAGTCTCGCTCATGAGCGCGATCAGCATGTTGAGCAAAAGAATGTACGTGAGGATCACAAAGAGAAGCAGCAGGAGCATGACAAAGTATCTGAATCTGGCATGTTCGTGGAAGTCCAGGTCGCCCATCCCGATGGTGATCTTGAAGAGCTCCAGGGAGACGCTGAGCAGCCCGCCGTACATCGCATGGTTCCCAGCACTCTCCAGCTGAGCAAGAGATTTGTTCTGAGGGACCAAAGGAGCATCTCCCATCAGCGTAACCAGAGCTATGAGAAAAACAGAATGTGAATCCTCCTTAGAAAAATTTACAGCCCGGTCTACAACCTGAAGCTGATTAAGTCCTTACCTGCAGCAAAGCCAAAGAGAAAGATCATATAAACCAAGAGGAAGCGCAGCAGATCTCTCAGGATAGTCTGAAACACAAATCAGGAGGAATTGCCATTCCTTATCTCACATGAATTCACCAGGATGATCTCCTGTTCTCACAAATGATAAGCCAACCCCAGCAACAATACTGGAAACAAGCTGGAAAATGCTTTTATCCAGTTAAATAAAGTACTGATACATGTTAAATTATTTCCTCGGGTAGGCAACATCATTGGCAGCTTCATCTGAGAGACCTGCATGAACTTATGTTTGTAGGATTAGGTTATTTGAAACAAATATCATGTCAGGTCCCCAGTATGGCTGTTTACAAATTGTTTCAGCACACACGCCTCCTCCTTTTCCATCTCCACTGGGCTGCACACAAGTGGTGATTGGAATTCTTCCCTGGCACCTCATTTCACCTCTGCTTTGTCTAGTCTTTCTAGTCTCAGACTCCTCTCCAGACCCGGAAACACTTCTCAGCCCAAGGACAGACATTCCAGGGAACTCATGCTGGTTTTGACCGCTAGGTTTGAGTTGGTTTATGACAAATGGGTGTCAGCTCCTGCCACTTGCTATATTCAAAGACAGAAAACTAGTGGTTTGCCACAATTATACATCCTTGGAGACACTGATCTAATCTCCTTCTGCAACATCTTTACTTCCATGATCAGTACGTTAAGTTCCAGTTATGTTTTTCATGGTCCCTCTTAAGACCAGTTAGAAGAAAAGTAATTACAGGACTTCCTCACACCCAAAAGCTTCTTTCTCTCCCAGTACTGACCTTTTGTATCATGACACTGTAGATCCCAGTGCGCTGGAAGCCCCGGGTGTAATACAGCATGTTCACCCATCCCAAAAGCAGCGAGAACACCATCACCGCCACGTAGTTTTCTGAGCTCGCACCATACAGGACTGCTGAGAGCAGCAATGAGAAAGCCTGGATGAAGCTGGAGAGGAATAGAATGAGTGACTTGCATCCACAGAAGGGCCCATTTGTGGATCTGTTCTGTTTTGCAAGAAGAAGCAAACACATTTTATGAGGCTATAAGGAGCACTCAAAGTGGCAGTTAATCAGATACACAGTGTATATAAGCAAATCTTGCTACAACCAGATCCACAAATTGTTGTGCAATCTGGTTGTTCTCTCAGCATGGGAACCCTGACCTGTTTGATGTAACTCATATAACAGATATTAAATGGAAAAAACTGCTAACACTTATGACCACACGCACATGCACACACACGCTCCTCTGCACATTTCTCCTCAGAAAAGAGAGATGTTATTTTCCTTTCAGCAAATTCTGAGCCACAGTGACTCAAGAACTTGAGCTGTTTTTCTAATGAGTTTATGCTCTTAACTGTGGAATAATTGAGAACCCGACCTTCACTGTGTGCTGCTACAAATCCACAGACAGACCCTACCCAAAGTCCACTACAGCAGAGGGTTATGACAAGAGGCAGCAGGAAGGAGAAGCAAGCAAGGAAGGGATGGAAAGAGGAGACAGTGGCAGAGAATCGATCTTTCCTGCTCACCATCTCTACTAATTTTAGGACAACTTAGCTGCACACAGCAGAGAACCAATTTCACCCGTGCTTTCACTGTGCAAAAAAACTCAGGAGACATACATTAAGATCTCAATGCAGCTGTCAGAACACATCGTCTTCAGGGACTGGCGTCTCCTCCGCAAGTACAGGCTCTAAGAGAGAAAAATCAATAGCAGCCATTCATCAAAAAAACAGGGAATGCTAGGGAGGGATTCCTGCCCACCACGGTTATTGCTCAGGGGGAAGATGTGCTCCATAAGCTCCTCTTCATGCTTTCATCTTTAAGAGCCCGAATCTCAGCTAGTCATCCTTCCAGGATGAAAAAAAGTTTTACTTATAAAGGGGAAGGATAAACAAGGGCTGAATCATGGCTCAGCTCAATGTCTTTATTAAGAGACCGCATTAAATGCCAAGGATGCATTTTAGTACCATAAATCAAAGCAATCTCTCACAATTTTTTGCTGTTGTGAACCTACTTTTCCTCTTGCCCAGCAACCTGGCTCATGCCACCTCATCACTGCTAGATTGCGCTGGCACTGTCAGTGTCTCTGAGCAGGATTCCCTTCTGCCACCCACTCATACACATTCTGATGCCAGAAATGAATCCGTTGCCTCCACATCAGTGATATTTTTCCCCTTTTTAACTTCCTTACAATGAAACTAGATGAGAGATCTCCATACCTGAGCAAAGATGAGATAAACTCCTCCTAGCAAGATAATGATCAGTCCAGAGACCCACAGGAAGCCTCCAGTCGTGAACTCCACTGGAAATGAATGCTGCAAGAAGAAAAAACAAACCCAAACCACTAAAGAGAGGCAGAATCGGTGATGATAACACCCCCCTCCCCAGCTTTTAAACTCTGCTCCATCCACTCAGACCTTTCCAGATAAAAGAAAATTTGACCTACCTTTACCCGTGAGGGCTGATAGTAGGCAATCGCGGTAAATATGATCATGAATGACAAGTATGAGACAAAACTGAAGTAGAATCTCTTGGAAGCAAAAGTTTCCCATTTTTGCTGAAGCAGTTTGTTCAGTGGCTCCAAAACCACCATCTTGTACCGATTCTATGGAAAAACAAACAACAAAAAATGCAAATTCTCCAGAGGTCTTTTCCAGGGTTGGAGTTCAGTGCCTCCAAATACGGTATTGCTAAGGGTTGATTCAGTCAGGCCTCCTAATATGAAAGAAATCAACCATACCACAAGAACAGGGGAGACTGAGATGGGATCTTAGGAAGAAAGTTTTCCTGTGAGGGTGGGGAGGCCCAGGCCCAGGTTGTGCAGAGCAGTGGTGGCTGCCCCATCCCTGGGGGTGTTCAAGGTCAGGCTGGATGGGGTTTGGAGCCCCTGATCCAGTGGGAGGTGACCCTGCCCATGGCAGGGGTCAAAGTGGATGGACTTTAAGGTCCCTTCCAACCCAAACCATTCTATGATTCTACTATTCTACATTACCTCTGCTTGGCTTCATCAATATATTTGAACACACACAAATTTAAGGACTTAAGGACAACCAAAGGATCAAAAATTTCTCTCATATTATAGATTATCAGAGACATACCAAGCAGCCTATAAATAATAAAATATGCCAATACTTCCATCATGTATTTATTTTCCAGAAAAAAAAAAAAAGATGTGAAACACCAAATTAACTTGCAGCGATTCAGCAAAGGCAGAAAAAATATTGCTGTCTTTGACTTGTAGTATAAGCACCCACCGGTGTGTCACTGCTGTAGGCCAGGATCTCCAGCACAGAGTTTTCCTCGAAGCTGTCTATGGAGGACAAGTCATAGAGACACACGTGGATGGGTCCATAAGTCCATTCCGTGAACTTGCGGGAGAGGTGCCTGTACATCGGATCTTTGATCTCTCTTTGGATGATGTGCTTGAAGATCTGAAGAGAAACCAGATGCATACCAGAAAAATGCTTAAGTCATGAAGGTGTAGAATAACACCAGCATAACCAAATCACCTCCAAATCAAGGATATCTGGCTTTTGGCATTATACACTTTGATATATTCAAATACCAGACCATCTAGCTAAAAACAGGCAATCTAACTATATCTTGGATCAGCTCTTCCAGGAGTAGAACCAATTTTGGTCCAGATCAGCTGTCTTGGCTAGGAAAAGAGCAGCAGCCAGCTCAGAGTCTGTAGGATAAAAACTGGAGTGGCCTAGAGGAGGCCTCCTTTATTGTCTCCTGTGGCACTTCTACTTCAGCAGCATTACTGTGGGCTGGGTGCAAGAGGATCGAGCCCCACTGCTATGCTGAGCGTGTATGCTACAGCCTTCCTTGTTTCTCAGCAACCCCAGGGATTCCCACTAGTTGTCTTTACCTCCACTTTGCCCGTCTTGGCAGCAAGCTGCAGAGGATTTAATCCATCGTAATTCACTATCTCCTCCAGCTTCCACGTTGGGTCAACCTTCACCCCTGCCTTCAAGATCTCAACATACGTAGTGCTCACAAACTTGGTGTTCTCCTCAGTGTCATCTGCAATCATCACCAGGGCATGGAGGACTGTGTTGCCCTGCGTATCCTGCTCCTGGAGCCTGGCTTTCTGGTGGGGATTGTTTAGAAGATATTCCACCACCTCAAACTGGTTGGTACAAGCAGCCAAGGAGAGGGGAAGTTCACCTGAAGAGATGAGGGCAATATTTGGAGGGAAAGCAGAAAGAGGTGAGAAAGAATTAAAGAAAAGAAAACAATTCTAGGAAAATATATTTAGTCTATAGTTTTATGTCTGGAACACTGAACAAGTTCTTTCTCAGTGTCACTAGGTTCAAAAAAAGTTGCAGTAAACAATTATTTCTAGGAATAGCCAGGACACCTTCCCAGAGCCCTAATTTAACTCAACTAACCAAGTATTTGTCTCTCTCTGAAGCCCCTCAGATGGAATTAAATAAATAAAACCAAAGATGATGGGAAATGCTCATTGGACACCTCAGTCTATGAAAGGATCCTGCCATTCAAATAAGCAGAGAGCTTGATTGCAGGACAGTGGAGATGGCAACCCAAGCGAAAAGGGGCAAACCCAACTGAGAATTAGCGGCATCGCATACAGTAAGGCAGTAAAAAAAAGTGAAGGAAAGTGTTCCACACTGACTCACCAAAATAAAAGTAAACTCCTTCTTTCTTCTTCCTGAAGAATTCACCGTGGGCTCTGGCATGGACATCAGCTCCGTTCTCTACTAAGAGTTTCACTAAATCTAGGTTCCTTTTCTCTATGGCAATGTGGAGCGCTGTCTGGCCTACGGAAACAGGCAATACCTATCGCTCAGTGCCACTATCGGAGGGAGCAGGCAAAGGGCACTTCAGCAACGCGCCGTTTCAGCAGTGGCTGCGTGTTCTGTCCAGCAGCCCTGCAGTCTTGGTGCAACCACCGAGTCAGAGGACAAATCTCGAGCCTATCAGAAACTCAACACAAGACCAAGCAATTACCACTGCCTGGTACTGAGATCCCCAGCAGCTATGAGAGGGTAAAACCAACCATCCATGTACATGATTATGCTGCACATCTGCTATTAAAGAGTAACCCAAACAGCAGAACTCACTCTTTAATAGTGACACGCTGCATATTTTTCACTTTGAGATGTGCTTTTTAACTTTTCCTCTCATATTAACCATGCACCATTTCTATTTTATAGACCAGGAACAAAGCTGCTGAAGAGTAGAATTCAAGGCTGAAGAAGATGCAGCACCAGAATCAGAAATAAAAGGTGAGCAGGCTGTTACTGGAACTGCACCAGAACTCTGAAACTGCTGCGCTGTGTAAATCTTAGCTCCCCTCTTTTCCCTTGTAGCTGCACATATCACCTGTCTAACCAGGAAGCTGCTCCAGAAGCATCAGAACAGCAATCTTACCTCTGTAGTAGCAGTCAGAGCACGCCACGTTGACAAGTGGCCTGGGATTCTGTGTCTTTTGGTCTATTTCCAGCAAAAGTGGGATTGTGTCGTTCCTTCCATTTTTTAAGTTCAACAGAGCTTTCATTAAGCAGGTCTTCCCGGTCTTTGCATCTAGGAGAAAAAGAGTTTTCAATAGGTTGTGTGCGTACTTTGCACACATTTAGCACAGAACTGTCTCTGTAGAACCAAATACAATAATCATTTTAAAGGCCTTTCTCAGTATTTTTAGTCTGCAGTAGAGGCAAAAGCCTTAGAATATACAGAATTAATAGTATTCTCCATCCTCAGGTGGGCATTAGGAAAATAAAAGAATGGACAGAGAGCTGGAGGAAGCAAAGAACCACAAGCAGGTTCCCCTGCTTCCCTCCTTCATTAACAAGCGCTGCCTCTGCTAACGCTGTTTGTGGAGCACCAAGCAGAATCTACCTGTGTATTCGGAGTTGGTGAGAAATTTGGAGGTCCTCCTTAAGTACTCAAGCAAACCGTCCAGTGCCTCAGGGCTGCCCCTTGAGACTGCGCTGAAGAGCCTGTCTCTGTCAAAGCGATTTGGGTCCTTTTGGCTACGAAGAAACGCAAAGCGTTAAGAAGTTCTGGAGAGCAGAAGACAAGAGCACATCATAACTTCTGTTGGGATGGTGTAAGAAAGGAGGGAGGCAGAAAAGTTTGTCAGAAAAATCAGGTATTTTATTTTTGAACCAAGGGGAAAAAATCAAGACGGTTATTTCCCAGAATTCTCTCAAGTGGCTGCTCCTTTCATCAGTTGGAGCTCTTCCCAGATCCAGCCTGATGTGCAGCCCTGGAACACGTCCAGAGCACAAAGACAGAGAAGCCCAAGATAGCTGCAGGACCAAAGTCAGTGCCATCACATGGTGTGAAGCACTCTGTGAGCTGGTTTACATCCCTCCCTGGAAAGAACAGCTCAGTTGCACGGGGCTCGTACACGCAGCTTGGCCTCTTCAGTGTTAGTTAAGATACACCCAGAAAACACCACGCAATGGACAAACCTCCCAAGTGCAGAAGGACTAATACGTCCCCTTCCTGCTTCTAATTGCCTCCTAACAGATGCCTGTAATATTCCTACATCACTACTTCTAGTTTAGACGTGGTAAAGTCTTTAGGCCCCTTCCAGCAGGGATCAGTACAGATCAACTACAATTGCACTCTTGTAACACCCAAAAGTTACTCACTTGCTGACGAGTCCTGGCCGATAGTTCAGATTAATCTTGACTTTAGGAGGAAAGTCACTGCTCTCCTTCTGATAAGGTGTCTCCAAGGGTCGTGCCTCACCCTTCTTTCCATGCCCTGATCTTTCTTCCTTTTTACTAGGTGCAGGTTTATCTTCTGGGACACTGTCATCTGTTTCTAGCAACCCCATCAACCTGTTCCTCTGACCTGGGCCTGGCTGCCCATTTGTGAAGTTATCCATTCCTAGGAAAGATGGTCTTGCAGATCACCAAAGACGTTCCCTGCTAGGACACCAGACCTGAAAGGGAGAGGGAGAATTAACACAAGCTGTTCACAAACCTAGAATGTGTTCGGTGAGGCACACTGGGGAAAGCACATTTCTAGGTCCAACATTCCTGCAGTTGGCTACAGGTTCCTTGAGAGAGGGATTCAGTAAAACTCTGCACAGCAGGAGAACCTGAAGAATGGATCCAGACCTTAAATAGGGCACCTCTGGAGAAGCTGTTCCAAAGCAGTTCATGGAATACAGGCAACTGGTCTGCAGAACATCCGAACCCCCTTTGTGAGATGACCTCACCTGTTGGCAGCAGCACGGGCTCCTTACATAAAAGGCAAAGTGAGTGGATCTTCAGGAGACTACGATCATTGTTCTTGTCTCTCTGCAGCCAACATGGGCTAGTCACCAAGTGGCCAAAAAGATAAGATTAACTGTAGGCCCTCCTTGGACACAGTGAAAAGTTTGCTCATGCTCTCTAACCATTACATTATTTCTACAGGGAAATAAAAAGCACAAACTATGTTCCACTGCTGCATTCTCACATTTCATCCTGGGGTAAAATGAGTGGGATCTCCCCAATGTTTGGAGTTGTTGGTTATCAACACGAGCACAGGCTCCAAACTTCCATCTCCACAGCAGGGGTAAACACACCCCCCCCAGCTGCCATAAGGACACTCTCAGCTCTCCTTAGAGCAAAGCTGCATCCAGATCTGCTGTGTGGAGAGCATCAGTATTCGTCAGAGCAGCCAGCCAGCTCACTTTTCTCATCTAACATATCCTCTACTCTTTTTTCACTCTTTTGAGGCTGATCTTCATACATATCTGGATACATCTCAGACCCACACCCAGTGCCAGCGATCTGCGGTCAGCAAATGACTGCAGATTCTCACACGATCTCTGAGGCAGCAAGGAAACATCCATGATTACCAACCTGGAGCAGAGCCTGTTTTTAATAACTCCTTCTTATTCACATGCACTCCCTCCAAACGGTTAACAGGTTCTCTCTGAAGAGAAATCTCCCTTGCTGGGACTACAGCCGGACTCCATCGCCTGTACCAGCAAAGAGGTAAATGGGCACAGCATAAGCATTCTGGCTTGGATTAGGATATGGAGAAACATAGTTCTAGCCAGAAAACAGCCACAAAACATCTTTATGCAGCTCACAGCAAGAAATACAACGACTGATGACAAACAGTTATGATAATTCAGCCACTCAGTTTAGTCTGCGCTCTAATGACAAATATTCCTCTGCACACACAGGCACACACCCTATCAACCCATTTCAGGCTTATTTCCTCCCCTAAAACACTTACTGGTATGTTTGCCGGTTCTTTTAAAGGATATTTGCACTTCCATAATAGTTTGCTTGTGCTTTTCTGTCTTCCTTTTCCCAAAATCATTTCTCAGCTGCAGTTTCCATCTCTCCACAGCGCTCAAGAGAGTAATTTATCATCAGTCTTGTACAGACAGACCGTCTGGTTTAAAAGCAAAAGCAAAATTGTCCTAAAAAAAGAACCCTACAAGATATACATCCACTTTGTGCATCCCTGGGAAACACAGAGAGCACTCTCTGCTTGCCAGCTCAACTCTGACTTCTCTGTAAGAGCCAAGTCGTTTCTCTCTGCGACTTCACCAAGCCATTTCGAGTAGCGCAGCACAGAAAAGCTCTGCTGTCAAAAGAGGAAGAGCACAGCACTTACCCCAAGTCGCTGCAAGCTCCACCCAAGAACCGATCTGACCAGGAGTCCCAATGGATCCTTCCGAGGGTAGAGAATCTCCCAGTAGAAGTCAAGTCACATACCAACAAGTGTTAATAAGCATGAAAGCAGACCCCAAATTATTTACATCCATGGGTGAGAGTCCTCTTCTTCTGCAGAGAAGACCCCGCTCATAACGACACTCTATAAATGGCACAGAGTTGACTTCCTAGTTGGTGGTGGCCCATGAGAGAACCCAGGCTACTTGTGAGAAGGAATAACCAGGGATTATTGCTATTTACTCAACTGTACAGCATTTTGCAAAGCAAAGAAGGGCTCGCACAGGAAATGACTAGATGAATTCTCAGTAAAAGAGAGAGCCAATGAGTGCAGTGCTCTTATATGGGAACGCTGGCTGGTTGTTGCAAATTCATAACGCTTAACCCCTGCCTGCACGCATGGAGGTGACGTCTCGTGGTTTTCAATAACCGCCCGCTGGCATCTCAAGGGAGGCGGCTGACGTGACCCTGAGAGTGCAAGAGCCCACGGTTTAGTTGGGAGGTTTGTCACAAGGCTCTCTCAGCCCCAGGACAAGCAAGTATATGCTGAAACATCGAAGGTCGAGTGTTTCTGTGGGAAGCCAGTGCTCTTCACACTTCACACACTGATTACGAGGCAGCACAAACCCTATGAGATAATAACCAAGGCAGAACATCACCGTACAAAGTATAGCGTCAGCTGCTCATCACAAGCACAGGAGACTGCACAAAGCAACCCCAGTTCCAAACCTCTTAGGCCACCAATTAATTAATTTGCCACTAGAGCCAATTTTTTTAATGGGTTGGTTCTCCAAAGGGAGGGACAGCTGGGAGCACAGACTGGCCATTCCTACGAGTGCCTGCAGCTCAGACCACACACCCACCCTAATACCACTCACAAAACAGGACCCGTGGGAAACAGAGGACACCAGCCCATACCAAATATCTTAGTTTTTTCTCTCCCACCCCTAACAACTGTATCCCGAGGAGGCAGCGTGATCACTATTTCCCACAGCACTAATGCAGGATGCCATTCAGCATCCACGCTCCTTGCCCAGCCCAACAGTGCTGCCTAAAGCAAATCCTCTCTCGACAGCCTGAGGGAGGGTTGGAGGCTCCCTGCAATGTGGTCGTCATCCATAGAAACATTCCCAGATGGCTCCTGCTTTGAGTCAGATGCAGGCTGCAAGACGACTTTCCTATAAATACACCCATGAAATAGCAGGGTGCCCTTTCCTCTTTCATGGTTTTGCATGAGATCACGAGCTTATTTCTCACATTCCACAGCGTTTCAAAATCAAAATGATCCAGGAATAACAAAAAGCTACTTATTCTTTCCAGGCTTGATGATTTATTAGGACGCGATTTATTAGGACGGAATAGCTTATTAAAAGAAAATATATACAGATAAACACAAGACCAGATCTTATCTCTCCTCTCCCTCATTCCAGCCTTGTGCTGATTTAGCTCAGTTTGTTTTCGTTGTGTTACACTTAATTTACTGTGATGACCACATAGAGTTTAGCACAGGCTTAGGGGTTTAAATCCTCTTGGGTTTTTCCCCCCAGATTCCATGGGAGCCAAGCCCATGCTTCTAGCCAAGGAATTAAACGAACCCACAAAAGAGCAGCATCGCAGAATTCTTTCTGCACATCTGGTTTTAATAACTTCCATCAAGGAAGGGGAATGTGCAGCTCGTTGGGAAAGGACTCCCTGGCAGCCGGGAGGTCAGCGCAGCAAAACAGAAACACGGAGCTGCCGGGGGAACACAGAAATGTTGGGATGCGCACACACATACGCACACGCCTTCGCAGAGAGTGCACTAGGGCAGTATGCAGGGAGAATTAAAAAAGCAATTTAATTACGGCTACACACCAGCCCGGCTTTTCCAAAGCAACATTTAATCCTTTTGTCTTCTGAGGCTTTTACCCTGGGGGAACAAGGTGGAATCTTGCAATTACCCAGCACGTGTTTTGCTGATGAAAATGTGTCTGATGGCACAAAGTTTCTCCTGACAGGAGAGACACGTGCTGCGGAAACTTTAAACCAGCGAATAGGGAAGTCAAACTACTAACTGCAAAGTGAAATTTTCACACAAATCAATAATCTTCGTGATACTATAAAATATAATCATAATTATGATATAATTGTTGATGATATAGGAAGCAGCGCAGTAATTCATGGCAGGAAAAGCAATGATGGGAACCTGCTGAAACAGAAGGCAGAAGGGAGCACAAGGAAAACACCTTTCTGAAAAGATGGAAGCAAGCACATTTCCTAAAATACACATTCTCTGTTCACCTAGGTGCACATTCTTAGCAAATACTGGAAAATGTAATACTCTCAATATTAATACTCCATTTTCTGTATGCTCTAAGTAGCAGATCAAGGTCACACATGTTTGTAATGTAATTATGGCACTAATGTCTACCATGATAAGGGACAGCAGCTCAAAATCATCTTCAGAGGCTGGGGGAAACCCATAATACTCACAGGCAAGGGTGGGTTATTACCTGCTTTCCTGGACAACAGGTAGGCCAGCACTTCATTCAAACCTCCCGAAAGCTACAAGGCTGAAAGTGAAAACTGTTTCTTTTAAAGTTGTACTTTCACACTTTGGAAAACACCAAGTGTTTTTGCAAGACCAGCGTTTCTGTTCATGCAACGGCGACATAAAACCCACGCTGGAGGGATGAATTTTAGCAGCTCCATTGGCTCTAGTTACACAGATGGAATCCTGTAACTTCGAGAGGCAACGGTGAGTGCCCAGCCTGAAATCCAGATATTCTTACATTTAATTCCTTGTCAGAACTTGTCAGATGGCCCTGGGGGCTCAATTAATTTACCTATTTCTGTAACCACTGGTCTCACATCACAACGTTTAAAGGCTCCCACCTATGCACTTCTTTTGTTCCTTAAATGGAAGAATCTTTCTACTCCGTGTCTCCCTTCCTGCAGGATTATAGCCTGAAGGAACGCTCCAGGGACAATCAAACAGCAGCAAAATACAAAATCCGATGGTGATGGTCCCAAATAACACTTCTGTGGAGGAACAGTGACATCCCGCGGCCACTGCATAAACCTGAATTTCTGCTGCTTGTGAAAACAGCCTCTATTCCTTAAAACACACACATAAAAGTGTTATAGCACACCTCTCTGTCAGCTGAGGGACCAGAGCTGCAATAACACAGCTCCTTCAAGAGAAGCAGAAGCCAGAGTGGGTGCCCCTGTGTCCTCACAGCTCTGCACATCACCCAGGATGGTACCTGGGGGTTTCGCTCCTTGCACTTTGGCACTAAGGATGTGCTGCTCTGCGCCATTTCCAGTTAATGCAGCGCTAATTAACTCAGCGCAAGCCTCACCTAAGCTGATCTTCCAAACAGGCTGGAGAAAACAGCACGTGGGCATGCTTGGTTACACACAATCTGCTCACTCTGCCTAAAGGAGGCTTGAGCAGTTCCCTGCAGCCACAAAATGCTAGAGCATCCCCCACCTTCCCACTGCTTAGAGTCTCAGGTGCACCCACAGACCAAAGTAGGTTCTGCTATGGTCTCCCACAAACAGGACCAGCAGAGGCAATGATTCAACACAGATATAGCTCAGGTTGAACAAAGCCAGAGCGCACGCCCTAGGAGATAGTGCAGACCCTAAAGGTCCTCTAGATCCATCCCCTCTGCCATGGCAGTGTTGGATCACCTTCCCAGGGTCCCCATTCCCACAGAGCAGACCCCAAGGACAGCCCTGCCCACAGCCAGCTGCACTCAACACTGCTAAGTGAGTCCAAGTTCTTGAGCAACGCTTCCATAACGGACTCTGGAAAAAGGTCATCTGCATCTAGACTTGTACCTAAGACAAAACAAACCACCCCACAGGTGGCCAGAGTCCGTAACTGTAACCATACAGTGTAGCTTAATTATTAAAATAACTTGAGAAAGGATATCTCTCAGTTACAACTCAGGGAGGAGAGAGCGGCTTGTTTTACCATGGAGTGAATTATCAGCAGAAAAGGTTAAGTAATGCACATTTCCTCAGTGCCGTACAGCCTATGGCCTGTAAGTTGCTCAGGGAGCAGCAGGCAGCAAGTTAGGAGACACTCAGTCAGTGACAGAACCAGAGAACAGTTGGGGTTGGAAGGGACCTTATAAGGTCACCTTGTCCAGCCTCCCTGCCCAACCAGAGCCCGTTGCCCAGATCCACATCCAGACAAGTTTGGAGCATCTCCCAGGCAGGAGTCTCCACAACCTACCTGGGTAACCCAAGAGACTAAACTGGAACACACAAAACATGGTGAAGGGGCTGAACTGCACAATATCAAGGAAAGGCTAAAGAAGCAGTTGCAGGAAGCCTCATGTAATGCAAAGGAAGTGTCTCTGATGGTGGAAACAGCAACTGTTTACAGAAATTCAGCTACGTACAGCAGACAGGAGAGCCCTGCTGGTGGGGAAAAAAAGAAACTCATCATGGCTATACCCATCAAACCCGCACTAATTGGGGTTACAGTGGGGAATTTCCAATGAAAACAGCAGCGCAACTCTTCAGCTGCAACTGTATGATCATACTGCTAATAGAAGTGTGTTACCTCAGATGCTCAGCAACGCTAGAGCAAAAGCTGGAAGCTGAGAGGATAAAACTTTCACAGCAGCACCGCAGCAGACAAAAAAAAAAATGAAAACCTAAGTCCATCAGAAAGGTGCATAATGCAGGATCATGAGTGAATCTTCCAGTGTGGAAACACTGTATGCAGAGCACACAGATGCCAAGACTCCCACTTTAAATCAGGCAACTGTCAAGATCCAACAGATGAGGACATGGACAGCCACATTTACAACCTAGTTAAGCTTCTGTGACCATTCCACCCCCTAAAGGCCCACCACTACTCAGCTGAACCAAACCCTTCCAACCCCCCTTTGGGCAATCTCCCTTAACCCACACCACTGAAAAACAAACACAGCAACAAACAGGAAAAAAATAACAGAAAACCCAGGCTTTACTTGCAACTCCCTGACTTTTAGCATTAAATGATCATGTAGATAATGCTAAAGCAGGGAGCTGCCCTGCTTGTACTGCCATCTAGAACTGAGCTGCCACCAGAGCAGATGCAAGACCAGCCTCCCCACTGCACACCCACACCAGTTCTCACCACAGTCCCTCCCCAGATGTGTCCCATGCACATCAGCCAACCAGACCCACCCCCATTTCTGTAAAACTTACTTTGGAAGGTTATCACTGGAATAGTGGGGGGTTCTCCCCACAAAAAGACTCCTCTGCTTACCCAGCCCACCCCTGCCACCCCCCAGCACACCAACGCCCGAACCACATCACAGCAGCACCAGGCAATGAAACTGTTCACTCTTCTAATACCTAGTGCCAACTGAAACCCCAAAGTCCCCACTCTACAGCAGAGCCCACCCCACTGCTCCCCCAGCCACGCTGCCTTTATTTGCTCCCTGGCTTCCTGGGGTCTTTACCGGAACTCCTGTCCTTCCCGGGAACAGCTGCACTAAACTCTAGGAAGAAGAAATAACAGGGCATTAGTGCTTGAATTAAGACTTTAATCCAGATCTGTTTCATCCACAAGATCCTCATTACACATGCAAAGAGGCTTAAACTGCCACAGAGGAGAACTGAAGTAAGCAGGTCACTTAAATACACCAGTTTTAGCGGGTTGAACTGAGACAAACAACAAGAGTGATGTGCAACAGAAAACTTTATTAGCATTTCACACAGTTTTTTCAGCAGGTACCTAAGCTTGTGTTAACTTTACGTTTAATTTAAGACATTAAAGAACTACAGTGCAAACACAAGTGGTGACAGCAATCTTGTCAAGCAGGATGAGCAGTAACTTTAACAGCCACCACGCAGGCGCAGCACAAGATGGAGGGTGGATTCCTTCTGGATGTTGTAGTCAGACAGGGTGCGCCCATCTTCCAGCTGCTTGCCGGCAAAGATCAGCCTCTGCTGATCAGGAGGAATGCCCTCCTTGTCCTGGATCTTGGCCTTCACATTCTCGATGGTGTCACTGGGTTCCACCTCAAGGGTGATGGTCTTGCCAGTCAGGGTCTTCACAAAGATCTGCATTTTAATCTGCAAAATAGACAGACATTTTACTTCTAGCTGCGTAGTTAACCACAGCCTTTAATAATTCTTAAAATACGCACACTGCTGCTGTTATTTTACACTTTATGAATGCCATTTAGGCTTTTTATTTTACGTTTTCTCATTAAGTTTTCCTACAACCCTTCCTTACCCTTTATTGTGTACCTAAACCCCGGGTTGCGGCTCGAAACGAGTCACAGCTCCTCCCAACCCCCTTGTCCCACTCCCCCTCTTCCCGCGGGGGCTAGGGGGGTCTCTACCATTCCTGCTCTTCGCGAAAATAACAAGTAGTAGCCACATTCCTCCCACTACCCCCTTAAGCTTCCTCCGTTCCTACCGATACCGTTGGGAACGCGGCAGCGCAACCCCCTCCCTCCCCGCCCGCACCAAAACGCGCCGCCTCAGCGCCCGTTTCTGCACGGAAAAGCTTCCCCTCGCTCTCCCCCCACCTCCCGGGCCTCCCCTCAACCGCAACACTCACATCGTCGGCCCCGAACGCTGTTGCTCAACTCCTCCTGGCTGCGGTGCGCTGCTCCTGCCTCAATGCGCGCACCAGTGCCGCGCGCCCCTATATATAGGCTACCGGCGCCACTGGCCACGCCCACGCAAACTGACGTGTCCCTCCGCCAGCAAAAAGTAGTCCCTAAGAAACGACCACCGCTGTGAGAGATCCTCGCCTTCCTCCGCCCCCAGTCCTTCTCCCAAGAAGCAAAGGGGTCCTAGAGTCTCACTGCAGGGCATCAAACTCCTAAAAATGTGGTTATTTCTGAGGGCGCGGATGGATCTGGGGGAGCGGTGAGTCGGCTCGTGGAGTGGCCGCGGAGTTGGGCGTTGATTGGTGCAACAGTGAAAAGAGCGCGCGCTGATTGGTTGATCCGGGGGAAGAGAGACAAGGAAAACTCTGGAAGGTTCGGGGCTGCCGGGCGCTGATTGGTGCGCGGTGACGTCAGCGCTGTTGCTAGGGCGGAGCCGCCCGGCGGGGGCAGATTTCGCCTGGGGAGATGACGATGGAGACAGGGACAGGGATGAGGATGGAGATAGGGATGTGAGGATGGGGATGGTAACGGAGACAGGGATGAGGATGAGGATAGAGATGGAGACAGGTTTAAGGATGAGGATAGAGACAGAAGCAGGAATGAGGATGGAGATGGAGACAAGGATGAGGATGGGGGTGCAGACAGTGATGGGGATGGGGACAGCGATGACACTGGTTCTACTTCTTTTTGTTTAGCCCCTGTTTCAGCCCCAGGCAGTGCTTATGGAAAGGCCTAGCCCAGTCTGGGGGGTGAGCACCAGAGAAAGGTGGGTTGCCCTTACTGACCCACAGAGACACCAGCAGATCGACTGACCCCTTCCCCAGGGTGGCCCAGGGCACTCAGGGCAGAGCCTGGGGCAGCATGTAGGGCTGGTCCTATGGTGTGGCTGTGAGGAAAAGCTGGGAAGAGCAGAGCTGAGCTAACAAAGCTGGAAAAGGTGTCATTTAGGAAAGTGGTGAGCATTGGTGCTTGGGTGCATCACGCCATGGGTTAAGTGCACCCCTGGCCCTGCGGCCCCTGTCCTGAGCAGCCCTTGGAGCCGTTTCACCCTGCTGACAACACAATTCTTTAATAGGAGGTTGCAAAACACACCCTGTGATGAAATGCTGACATTTGAAATTCAAGTGGCTGTTTACTTGCCTCCAGATCAGGAAGCTTTGATAAAGGTTATGAAGCAACTTCCTTCTGTGAATTGATGTGGAAATGTGCTTTGCGTTAATTAAGCTTCGTTATACCTTTCAAACTGACTATGAACTCATATTATTGCTCAGTCTATGAGCAGCCTGATCCACAGGGATTAGAACTGGGTGGGCTTTACGGTTCCTTCCAGCCCAAACCATGCTATGATTCTATATCTGGAGCACACACGATCCAAAATGGCTTTTATGGGATAGTTTTATCTGCTGCTAGCTCCTTCAGTAAAGGCAGATGAACTTGCTGTTAAATCCTCCACTCACAAATCACAAGCACTCACGTGAAAGGCAGGATTCAGGACAAGGCTACTCTCATCCCCCTTTAAAATAGCAACAAAATAGGATAAAAACCCAAACCCACCAAAAACCCCAACGACAAAACCCTTTTGCTTTCCTTTCTCCTGACAGGCTCTGTGTCTGCCAGCAGCTCCTGGTTTACAGTAAAAAGGAAATAAGTCATCCCAACAATTATTACTCACAGTTTAAGAACAGGAAGAGAGCAAAATGTTAACTAGAAAGTTCAGAGATGGCTCCATGGCAATGACTGACCTTGTAAATATTATTCAGCTACATAAATTTGGGACAAAAGGCAGATTTAAGCAATATCACATTTGTTTTCTTTATGCTGCCAGTTTTGCTCACTGTTTCCAATAGGTTTGTTTTGTTTGCATTGTGCCAGGGTGAATAAATGTTTGCTCGAGGCTGGGCTGTGTACTCTGTATGTGCCAGGCACTGCTCCAAGAACTGTGTCCCCAGCCAAATAATATCATGGAGTCCTGAGATGAAGGCCACAAGTAACTAATATTTACAATGTGAAAGGCCACGTTTCCTAAAGTGGAGATTAACCATAAGGTAATCTAAAGACTGGCCTGTGCTTGAGCACATCAGACATGTACTGTGGATTTTAGCATGTCTGCCTTTGTTTTTTAATGTCTCTATAGATGGAGGACAAATTTCTGTCTTTTTTTTTTTTTTTTGCTCCTTTCTACATAAACCAGGAAGCCCTGGATCTCTCCCTTGTTTTTTCTCAAGTATGGCTAAATCCTATGACTGATCAGCTTTCCCTATCGTTCATTTCCTGTTTAAGCATTCAAACAGATCAGAATAAAGTCCCAACAAGATGGGTTCTACCCATCTTTATTCTTTCAATACCTTTTTAGTAATGGCTCCTGAAAAATTCATTCTTCGAGGACATCATGTTACCCAAAGCAAGCGCAGGCAGCAACATGCTGACATCGAATGCAGACTCTGTTTTAAAGACAATTATGGATTAAATTCATTACTTCCATGCAAAAAAGCCTCATTATTTTCCTCAGTTACCCCTCTGTCAAGAAAGAAACAGAAGAGTGGGGCTTTAGGCACTCAGCTCCAGGGCCCAGCAGAATTACACTAATCCCCATAGCCTGCAGGCAGGGGACCCTACACAGGCCACCAATTAGCATTTTGCAGCCTCTGCTGATTGGATCCATTTAATTCTCCTAACTATTAATCTTCCACAGCCATCTGCATGCCTGCACAGAGCCCACCTCTTTTGTTTCCAGGGTGGGGGTGGGCTGAATATGCAGAGCTCCTTAAATACCTCTTTTCCTGTCCCTCGGCTTTTACTGTGAAGTAAATTCGTGCCCTGAATGTTACACGCTTCATTTCTGTCACAGATTCTTTATACTAATTCAATGATAATTATTTTCAAGTTGAAAGGTACTTCTTTTTCAAGTGAGAATGCAATGCTCATATGCTGCAGGCCAGATTCTGTCTTGTTTTCACTCGTTACAGGTACAGAACAGTCTCAGAATTTCTTTAGAAAAATATTTTTCTACCTGCATTTGATACAAAGTAGATGTGTTTATACTTAAATGGTGCAGTAGCTGTTGTGGTTGTACAAAGTGTTTGTGTTTGACCTAGATACTGCTCTTCCTCCAGCAGCTCTTGGTGAGTAAGAGTCATCAAGCAGCTGACTGTGAACTGTATATAAATAAATGCAAAGCTGAAAGAAACAGAAATCTCTATCTTGTGACTGGCCTGACAGCACAGGTGGTTCCAGCCTTTGCCAGGGCATGGGATCTGCAGTTGGGAACACATATTCCTTTCCAAGTGGTTTCAAAAAGTAGGTCATTGGGCAGTGGTACAAAGCAACTTACTTTCCAAAGAGAAGAATCTGGGGTCAAAGAAATGTTTCCAATGAATCTGTACATTCTAGAACAGAACCTGGGGCTGTTTTTGATGTATGCTAATGTCCTAACAACAACATATCATTTCTACGTAAGCAATGGCAAATGAAGCAATCTGTTTATCTTTAGTTACAGGGTTTAACTTTGGACAGCCAGCCAGTCAGGCGATTGGAGTGTACGTAGCAAGTTCAGGATTGTTCTTTTGTTCAGATAAAAACAGAGCTACGTGCCACAGGGAGAAAGCAACATATATTCCTATCTCATCACTCCTTCCTACCTCAGGTGTCTCTCACTCTATGACACCAGATAATTACATTTACCCATTTACAGTTGTGGAGATAAATAATTTCTCCCCAAACCTGTAGCACTGCAGTAAGTGCCCAGCCTTTGCTGAAGGTCCAGCCACAAAATAAACAAGAATGGTGGCGTGTTCCAGCTTGTCCTTCTACTGCTGAGCTCAAGAGTTACAAAAATAGTGAGTCACAAGTCAAAGTGCTGCAAGAGTGACTGTAATACTATGAGATTACCAAAAAAAGACAACTATCTGAGTTTGGGGTTTTAAGCTGTATGCTAAAAATATCTTAAATAAATAAAATTTTTAGTAAGCTACCAACTTCAGAAGCTGACAGCTCAAGGAAAACAGATATCCAAATTTGTAGTAAAAAGGAAATTTAGCCATAGTCCTCTGTCTCCCTGTTCATTTAAAACATATTTTGGCTTTGCAGGGCACACGGGATACAGCTTTAAGATCTGTGCTGCCACGATAAACAGGCTTGGGCACTTTGTATGCTCCAGAGGAACATGTGGCAATTCACTTTGCTTCTCAAGTAAAGAAACCTCTAAAGGGCATTTTATAAATGCCCACTTATAAAGACACCACCAGCCTAAAATCACAGGTTTGTGTCTGCAAGTTATGCCATGGAAACCAAAAATTAATAACTAGGTCTATTCCAAAAATTACTCGTCTGCACCTTTCCAGTCTGCCTCCTGCCTATGAGCCTTTTGGATCTGATCCAAGCTGCACTGCAGTGAAGGAGCTCTCTTTGTTCACGCTCTCTCCGCCACGTCTGAGCTGATTTAGCATGTGGCTTCTGGGGTGAGTTTTTTTCAGCAGGATAGCAAAATACCTTGAAAAAAAAAAAACAGAAGGAAGAAATAAGTGCTAAACTGTTTGTTAGTTGTTATTAATATGTTTCAATAGAACCTCTCCAACTGAACAAAGCCAAATACTGTCAAGGCCATTCTGAACAGCCTTTGTCCGTTGGCCCAGAGATGATACCTCCTGGATTTGCCTTCAGATTCTGCCTAGATCCTTTGATGCTGAGGAGAATGTCTGGAATACTTCCCCTTCCACAACAATAAGACCAAAATCCAAGCGCTGACATTTTTCTCCCCTGCACAAGCTATGTAGTTTTAACTCCCTCAGTTCTTTAAGTGTGGTGTCAGCTATTACACTGCTTCTAGTTCCCTGCCTGTGAGCTGAAAAGCATCCACAGTTCCTAATTCTCTTTAACCCACAGACATGGACCTGCTTTCAATGCTGCTTTTGCGGAAGAAATACCCTTACAGGCAGAATTTCAATGCGGGCTGCAAGCCAGGTCTGCAGAGCTGAGTCATTGTTACACAAGCAGAGCTGAGATGGCAGAGAAAAACACCTTTGTACTTTAAAAGACATCAGCTGTTGAACTTTTGAATATCATAAGACATCTAAAGAGAACAAACAGGCACTTGCTGGACTTTTCCTCTTGTCCATCCCAATCATCTTTCTGAATAATTCTTCCTCCTCCATTTTGTCTCAGAAGTTTAAGAGCAGAAGCTTTATTCCCCAAGCTATTGGCTTCTACTGAAGTTGGGCAAACATTGCATCAGATCTGGAAGTAACATCCCAGTGAAAGCTGTCCTCTCTGGGCTCTGGGAGATGCCTGCTCTCAGGTACACTGACCATACAGTACACAACCACTGACATTTAGGGCTCACAAATCAGAACACCAGTGAAATTTATCATCAGCCAGAGATCCACTATAAAGCTCCTCAATTTACGTGAGACCTAGTTTGGACTTTTAAGTGTCCTTCATAATAAAACATGAAACGAAGGAAAAAAGGAGAATTTCTTTGCTGCAGCGTTCTGAAACAAAACCACATTTTGTTTTTCCAGTTTTGCCTTCCTGTTCTGTTTCCTGAAGCATCACATTTAAAACATGCTGACCTAATGGTGGAGGGGCACAGAGTGACAGATTTGTAGGCAACACATGGACTGCATACTCTGTTATTTTTCTCTCTAGAACTGCTTTTGGGAGCACACAGGCGCTGCTGTCTCCTGCCTGGCAGAGAGGAGGGCATTTGTGTGGACTGATAGCTAATCAGCTCCTAAAATATGCACTGACTTTCGGTTAAGTGCAGTTAATTGGTTTTAGAAAAGGACAGACCAGGTGGGACAAAACCTGCAGCTGCTGCTGGCTGTACCCTGCGCTGAAGGCAAATGAGTCCATGCTGCAAACTGCACAGGCTCAGTTTCAGTGCGTGGGCTCCGGTTTCACCGCTGACTTTTCCTCCCAAAATATAAGGTGACTAACATGAAATCTGGCATGACTAAAGGCCTGGGAGTGGCTCAGATCAGGAGCTACAGAGAAACGTGCTGGCATGGGCTGGGGTTTGTCACAGACAGTGTATTTAAATGGTTCCATTAGGATGAGTACAGAGGTTCACATGAGGAATAACAGGAAATGGCAACTCAGTCCCCCTTCCTCTCATCAGAGAGGTGCTGACCCACAGGATCGTTATGCGAGTGCCCATAGGTGCCATCTCAGGAGGCAGCCTACACACTGCAGTCACACATTTTTAAAGCTGTTTTCCAGACAAGTGCCAATAGCTGTTTCATCGTTTTCCAGTTGCTTTGCCATATTCCTGGCTAAGACAAGACCCTTTGGTGCCTCTTCTACCCCACAACACACTGTCAGCTCTTTTAAATCTTTGCTTGTTCCCCTTCTTGAGAAAGGCAGGATGTTATGTCCTGTTGGCAATGCAAATTCTTGATTAGAACTCAAACAACAGGCTGCCTAGTGAAGCGCTGCATTTCCATCCTTGGAGGTATTCAGAAGTTGTGCGGATGTGGCACTTAGGAACGTGGTTAGTGGTGGACTTGGAGATGTGAGGGTTACAGTTGGACTCCATGATCTTAAAGGTCTTTTCCAACCTACATGATTCTGTGATTCTGTGAAAATAAATTCCATGTCTTGCAACACTGGGCACAAAGATTCATCCCTGGAGTGGTATATTTTTCCCCAACCTAACAAAATGTGACCTGGACACAGTTTTGTACTTCTCCCCTGCACTGGACAGTTTGAGAAAGAACATTGCCTTTCAAGTGTTCAAAAATAACCTTTTCTAAGGTGTTTACTGCTAGAAGGGTGCTTTCACATTTTCCTAAGCTTTATTTTGGAGTGGAGGGAGGGTAAAAAATATGGTATGTACTATCTTAATTGTTTTCCTTTTTAAGACTTTGGTGATAGAATTTGTGAAAAGTTGTCTGGTGGGAATTGTGTTTAAACCCATTTCTCTGCAAGGCTGTCCTAATGATTTCAGACCTCANTTGATGCTGAGGAGAATGTCTGGAATACTTCCCCTTCCACAACAATAAGACCAAAATCCAAGCGCTGACATTTTTCTCCCCTGCACAAGCTATGTAGTTTTAACTCCCTCAGTTCTTTAAGTGTGGTGTCAGCTATTACACTGCTTCTAGTTCCCTGCCTGTGAGCTGAAAAGCATCCACAGTTCCTAATTCTCTTTAACCCACAGACATGGACCTGCTTTCAATGCTGCTTTTGCGGAAGAAATACCCTTACAGGCAGAATTTCAATGCGGGCTGCAAGCCAGGACTGCAGAGCTGAGTCATTGTTACACAAGTAGAGCTGAGATGGCAGAGAAAAACACCTTTGTACTTTAACTTTAAAAGACGTTGGCTGTTGAACTTTTGAATATCATAAGACACCTAAAGAGAACAAACAGGCATTTGCTGGACTTTTCCTCTTGTCCATCCCAGTCATCTTTATGAATAATTCTTCCTTCTCCATTTTGTCTCAGAAGTTTAAGAGCAGAAGCTTTATTCCCCAAGCTATTGGCTTCTACTGAAGTTGGGCAAACATTGCATCAGATCTGGAAGTAACATCCCAGTGAAAGCTGTCCTCTCTGGGCTCTGGGAGATGCCTGCTCTCAGGTACACTGACCATACAGTACACAACCACTGACATTTAGGGCTCACAAATCAGAACACCAGTGAAATTTATCATCAGCCAGAGATCCACTATAAAGCTCCTCAATTTACATGAGACCTAGTTTGGACTTTTAAGTGTCCTTCATAATAAAACATGAAACGAAGGAAAAAAGGAGAATTTCTTTGCTGCAGCGTTCTGAAACAAAACCACATTTTGTTTTTCCAGTTTTGCCTTCCTGTTCTGTTTCCTGAAGCATCACATTTAAAACATGCTGACCTAATGGTGGAGGGGCACAGAGTGACAGATTTGTAGGCAACACATGGACTGCATACTCTGTTATTTTTCTCTCTAGAACTGCTTTTGGGAGCACACAGGCGCTGCTGTCTCCTGCCTGGCAGAGAGGAGGGCATTTGTGTGGACTGATAGCTAATCAGCTCCTAAAATATGCACTGACTTTCGGTTAAGTGCAGTTAATTGGTTTTAGAAAAGGACAGACCAGGTGGGACAAAACCTGCAGCTGCTGCTGGCTGTACCCTGCGCTGAAGGCAAATGAGTCCATGCTGCAAACTGCACAGGCTCAGTTTCAGTGCGTGGGCTCCGGTTTCACCGCTGACTTTTCCTCCCAAAATATAAGGTGACTAACATGAAATCTGGCGTGACTAAAGGCCTGGGAGTGGCTCAGATCAGGAGCTACAGAGAAACGTGCTGGCATGGGCTGGGGTTTGTCACAGACAGTGTATTTAAATGGTTCCATTAGGATGAGTACAGAGGTTCACATGAGGAATAACAGGAAATGGCAACTCAGTCCCCCTTCCTCTCATCAGAGAGGTGCTGACCCACAGGATCGTTATGCGAGTGCCCATAGGTGCCATCTCAGGAGGCAGCCTACACACTGCAGTCACACATTTTTAAAGCTGTTTTCCAGACAAGTGCCAATAGCTGTTTCATCGTTTTCCAGTTGCTTTGCCATATTCCTGGCTAAGACAAGACCCTTTGGTGCCTCTTCTACCCCACAACACACTGTCAGCTCTTTTAAATCTTTGCTTGTTCCCCTTCTTGAGAAAGGCAGGATGTTATGTCCTGTTGGCAATGCAAATT
>WAAB01005797.1:10135-63038 GCA_013389865.1 Piaya cayana | reverse complement strand
TCCAGCAGCTGAGTCACTTTGCTATAGAAGGTCATCATGTTAGTGATCAGTTTAGTTGGATGCCAAGCATTAGAGCTCCCTGGTATTTTATACTGGGGCCAGTACTGTTTGACATCTTCATGAATGACGTGTAGAATGGGACTGAATGCTGCCTACACAGATTCGCAGTTGAGACAGAACTGGGAGGAGTGGTTGAAACACTGAATGATTGTGCTGCCATTCTGAGGGACCTGGACAGGCTGGAGAAATGGACCAAGAGGAATCTCATGAAGTACAAGGAGAACCTGTGTCCTCTTGTGCATTGCCATAATTTCAGCTGCATATTTTAAGAGAAAAAGGACTCATGTGTATCAAAATGTACTCCTGGAAGTGTAGCATTCAGATGTGTCCATCCTACATGTCAATCTTGAACTATAACCATAAACAGTGAGAGGCACAAAGACATTATATTTAAGTAATACCACAACTTTTCTATTGGTTTGTTTATGACATTCTGTAGGCCCAATGCAGCTTCCCCAAGATCCTGTAGAACATTCCATGTATGAATTCAAAGTTAAATATGTTCCTAGTGAGGCAGTTTACATAGGGGACTTTGATCCCTTAAGCAGAGAGCTTTTCTAGCTGTGGTCACCCATTCCAGAGACCATGCAAAGATTGTGAGTACACGACAAAAAGGACACCTAGATGTTTTTTATATAAAACCTGATGGGAGGAAAAAAGTATTCCATCAGTATGGAAATTCTTCCAATATTAAATTTACCTTCTCACCCAGGCAATGTGATCTGTATTGCACAATAAAGAAGTTTGTGAGAAGTTTCAGCAAACAGACTTTCCTGAAGCATGCTTGCTCTGTATGTCACTATATCAGCAAGATCATCATGAAGAGGTGCGGAAACTATTGGGAAAAATAGATTCTATCCTAATTCAATGTTATCTAAAAGTAATTACATGTAGGATATTTTTATACATTTTTTCTTGCATTTATTACTACATTTGTAATTAATTGTTTTGGGGTTTCTGTTTGTTTTCTTTTCTAAATTGAAATGCTCATGTTAGCTTTCACTGTTTATAAACATCACCAACTCTTTCATTAGAAATCCAATGGAAGTTTCTGTTACTTGTGTAAAACACAGTGGGGGTTTTAGGAGTTGTTTCTCTCTGTTGCTTGTGTCTGAAAAGTTGGATTCGCTACCTGGCATGCAAATAGCCAATCTCACACGCCAAGCTGAGATATTTGGCTTATGACAGTATTGCATAAGCATTGCTGACAGGAGCCTCTCTGCTCAATTTGCTACAAGTTAGAGAGTGAATACATGTGAAGTACCTCCCTCTACAAATGATTGGTTAGTGAATACTTGAAGTTACGGGTGCTCAGTGAGTAGGGGATCTGTTTAGGGGTGCATCTTATGTTGCTGAATAATGTTGTCCTCCCCTAATGCAGATGTTCAGGATGCTCTACATCAGATTTCCTGCGTCCCTTATTCTCTAGTTAGTACAAAGACCAGATGTGCAGTATGTACTTTATCAGGATTATGTTATAAATTCTCTGGGTGCTTTGTTCTTTTAATTAGTAGAAAGTTTGCTGGACCAATTAATTTAACAAATGTTAGTCTGTTCTGTTGTTCGCTTATCATGATGTTTAGAACAGCATCCTCTTTTGCAACATACCCGTGATTTGAAAGCTAGAAACAAAACTATGCTTCATTTTCTCTGGGGAAAAAAAAAATCTTTCTGGAGATGGTCCTAATTATTTTTTCACTGAAGATCCTGTTTTTCCACACAACCTCGGGTTTTACCAGCAGGGCTGCTACAGTGTTCCAATTAAAAGCGTGTAATTTTCAATAGAAGGGTGAGGCCTGGGGCTTTATGCCTGGGTTTCTTCCATTCCTTCTAAAGTAGATAGCTCTTGAAGCAGTGAAGGGTAAAGAAGACTACCTGAAGATGCACAGAAGTTACTTAAAATAACTCTGAAATTATATTACAGTTGCTACTGCCTTCTTTACTTGTTTTCTTCATCCTTCCTGTTTTTGAGTTGATGTTGGATACACAGAGAAAATTTACTTATATTTACTAGGATGCAGTTCTTGTTCTGTGGAAGGGTCACTTAGTTCAGGTACTGCATAAAAACTCTTACATTGCCTGTCGAATCTTCACTAAATGTGCTGCTTTTACCAGATCCATTGATATATATTAGAAGCTCTTGCCTGGAAAAAGTTGTCAAAAGGGCTCATTATATTTGAGGTAAATTTTAGTCTGTAGCTGTTACAGGGACTAAGTTTATTTTGCTGAGGATAAGGTAATTTGAACTTCTCTTTATAGCTTCAAAATTGCTTTCTCTCATGTTTATCCAGTCTTTTTTTTCAATATATAATATTACAGTTTGCCACTAATTTTTTGGTTTAAAACTTGCAGGAAAATGAATTCTATTTATTTAGATTAAACAAGAGGAGAAAAACAGGACTGTGTACACCCTTGCTTACACAAGCAGCCCTTAAGAGATCTGGCAGTTAGTGCTGATTCCTTTGTGAGCGCAAACTTCTGCAAAACTCCTCTCGGTCTCATGATCGCTGCTGGCTTTTATAACGATTTGAAATCACTTTTGGAGATTTGGTTGTTAGCAGGACAACAACATCGCTCACCCCGGAGTAGCCCCTTGTGGCAGCGCGGAGAAGAATCCGTGTTGGCAAAGGCAGGTCCCAGCAGGCAGCTGCAGCTGGGCTGTGTCGAGCCATGGCTCTGCAAGGGCACGAGCCCCTCATCTTCTATGTCAATGGCAGGAAGGTAAGTGCTGCTCCACAAGTAATCCCAAAGCGGGTGGGCACGCAGTTGGCTTCTTCAGACTTTTTTGTTATGGGAGTACAAACGAATCCTCACCTCCTCCTCTTTCCTCCATGCTGAGCAAAAAGCGAATCAGCCTCCCAGTATGACTTTGGCTGGCTCTCTTGGGCAGACAGCGAGTGCTGGGAGGAGAGAAGCAGCTGAGGAGTCCAAACATGCAGAATTCCTGCTTTAGCTAGTGCTGGGGCATTGGAGGGAAATGGACTTTCAGCTGGGTATCAGATTTGGTTGGTGAGCAAACTAGTGTCCCATTTGTATACGCCTCTTTTCTTCTCTTTGAGAGTATCTGAGAAGTGACTTTCAGAGGCATCACAGAAAGGCAGCAAGAGTCAGGGACCGAAATATGGACTGTTGGCCAACATCGTGGCAGGGGTGTTGGAAGTAGATGATCTTTAAGGTCCTTTCCAACCTAAACTATTCTGTGATCTCGTGGGAGATGCCCCTGCCCATGGCAGGGGTGATGGAACTGGATAATCCTTAAGGTCCCTTCCAACCCAAACTATTTTATGATTCTATAAAGAGAATTAAACTGGCTGTTGATTCAGTGCAACTGCAAGGAACTAGCTGATTCTAAGCAAAGGAATAAGAAATACTCTTATCAACAAAGAATATCAGCATTTCTATTGTTCTCTATTATTAGTCTGGTAAGGCAAGTGAAAGCTTATTTATATAAAGCCAGAAGGAAGTTTGATTCATGCTGTTAGCCCCACAGGCTTTCTCTAGCGTTAATCCCAGCAGTGCCAGGAAGACTCTAAAGTCTGCAGGTCACTGATTCTCTGTGCTCTGCTGCCTCTATTGAAGCAAAATCCTGCTGCATTTTTGCTTCTAGTGTGTCTGAAGGTAAATTTCCTCAGTATGACCTTTGACTGTGCAGTGGTTATTTTTAGTAGCTGCAAGATGTCCTGGCACTTCTATTCTGGAAACATGTCTGCCTGAAAAGGAATTTCCAGAAGGAACCCAAGGTCTCCCATGGTCTTTGACAATTAATGCAGTTGTGTCAGAGCAAATTGGAGAAGAATTCTCTCCTGACTTTTTGGGAATGCAGTCTGTGCTGTGATTGTAAAAAGTCCTTGCTTCTTAGTAAAGCCTTGCTTTGAATTTTTTACTGCAGATAGTAGAGAAAAATGCCGATCCTGAACAAATGCTGTTGTCTTATCTGCGAAAAAGACGTATCCTTTCCTGGTCTGTTCCCCTCAGTCACTCAGCTGAAAACCTCATTTGAGCAAAATTTGCATAAATGATAATTAAAAGGTGATTTACCAGCTTAAGGAAGTTGTGACTCCCTTAAGATAGATCAACCACATTACATGATGTGTGTTTCCAAAGCTAAATACACTTCAGATTGCTGCTGTATTTTTAGCCGAGTTTCCTATGTAAACAGAGTTATTCAATCGGGCATTATATGCATGTGCCTCCCCCCCCCCCAAAAAAAAAATTCTTATTCATAAAACTTGTCAAATAGGTATCTCCAGGTTTTGTAAAAGTCTCTCACCCAGAAAAGGGGAGACTGTGGTGAGCCCCTGAGTCTGATGGAGTTCTGAGGTGATATATTTTTTCATATGATAAGGATTCCAAACAGATTTCTAAACTCAACAAACAGGTTTAATTGTAAGCAAATATGAACAACTATGTTTTTATAACAGGAAAAAAAAATCACTTACGTAAGACAGAACATAAGTAGGGAAGGCTAGAGCTCTCACACTTGTAGTTTTGTTGTTGCAGACAAGTTTTTTTACCTTCGTTTTTTCCTTCTGTCTTAGTTTTCGTCCATGGCTTTCTGGGCTTCCTGGGTTGCTAAAGATTATGCAGCACTAGTTATGATCTTTTCATCTCTTTCTCTTCACTGTTGCAGTGACCTGACCCTGTGTCTGTTCTCAGCTGTTTTCCAAAATCTGCTGTGGCACAAGTTTATTTCCAGTCCTCATGAAACTGTTGCATAATATTTAGTACATGTGTGTAGGGACTCACAGCCAGGAGCAGGGAAAAAATATGGGGGAAGAACAGAATCTCTCTTTTTGGCAGCTTCCTAGACTGTCATGAAACATGCCCCTGCAGGGCAAGTGATGTACTGTGTAGTACGGAACTCACAGGGTAGAGAATATTTTTACTTGTCTCAAAAGAAAAGCTGAATTTGAAAAATGTTTGTTACTGGTCAGTCAAATGGAGTCTGGACCAGAATAGGTTGCTGTAGTTACAGTGTTTACAAATTATTCTGCATAATTTGAACAACTTCAGACTCCATCAGACCATAAAACTAGGTCTGTACCAGCCCTATGACAAGAGTTGTACTTCAGTGGTTAAGCACATTGGTGTATGAGATAATGTAATCCTGACTTGCCTGAACACCATGAAAGATCATGTAATGCTTCTGTATCATTAAACCCTACTTATAAAATGGGAATAAGATTAACTTGTTTTCAAGAGCTAATCAGTTTCGCCATACAGTTTTAACGTTAACTTTTAGTATTCCTGCCCTTTTTTGCTTCGGTCTGTTTGATGGTGTGCCTTTCCCTGAGATGCGCCTGCCCAGCTGTGGGTGAGACTACTCTGTTGGCCAGATAGAGGAACTGACCCTTTTCACAGCAAGTCTCCCCATAGAATTGAGTTGACATAGCTAGGGGGACAGCTAACTTTGGTAAAGAGACAAAAATCAATGGTAGGGAACAAAAATACAGAGCAAGAATATCTTATACTGGTGTTGCCAGACTCTTTATAAAGTGACATGATTGCCTGAGTCAGAGTGAGGAACTTTAGCATCTTCTAGTATTAGGGTTTATAACTGCAAGGTACAGAATAATACCTCTCTAAGCATCCTGATGTCTTTTTTTNTTTTTTTTTTTTTTTTTGAGTCTAAATGCCATAGGAATTGACGCATTAGGCCACTGTTAATAACTGGAAGGCAGATTGTAAATTAGCAAGTAAATAGAAGCACAAGAAGGGAATAAACTGTATCTTAAAATGTATTTGCTTTATCTGACAAGTTAGAATTGGCTCTGAAAGGGTTCTGTAAAGCACTTTCCAGTGGAAAAGGAGTGGTAGAGCTTAATTAGGTAAGACCTTAAAGCAGTACATGCATCTCAAAGCTTTACTGCAAGTGAAGAGTGCTAACCCTCACACTGATGAACACTTTTTAAATTTTGACAATGCAGTGTGAAAAGAAGGTGGCCTGTTTCCCCTCCATCATTCCTGGCTCCTGGTAGCCAGTTATCTTCCTGTATCTTGTGCCAGCTGTGGAGTTCTTCAGACCTCTCTGTGTACTAATTACATTCATTAGGCCAGCAGAAAACTAACCCAGGAAAAAACAGAGGGTTTCAGGTGGATTAGGAACCAGATCACTAATTAGTCATTTCATCATTAGTCATCTCATGGAAGGGGTTGGTGAAAAAAAGACTTGGTACAAGAGATCTTGGCTTTTGGAGCATGTAATATTGTGAAGAAGAAGAAAAGGGGAGTAAGGCATCTTCCATTTGGTGGCTGTGGAATGTTATGTTAGCTGTTTGTCTATTCACAGCTTCAGATTGGCTACTGCTCCAGATTCAAAGAAACAAACACTTCTCATTAGTGTGATCTTTCAGATAAAATGTGAAGTTAATATCCTGACTCTAGACAGGCCTCCCATGAAAAACTGAGATATTGATTGTAGCATTCCACTGGAAATTCAGCTATTTTGCCCATTACACAATTCTTCCTTTCATATTTTCACTTGGAAAACTATTTTTTTGCTTCCTCGTTCTGTCCCAACCTATTCCTCTTCCAAAAGAAGTTAAAATTAAGTTTTGTGTTCTTGGGAGCAGGATTTTGGTCATGTCATTCCTTAGCTTCAACCTTATTTTCACCGTCAATTTTAATCCAACATAGAAAGGAGTATGATATGTATGCTATCAAAAATTGTATGTTTCTTAGCAGTTCAGGAAAAAATGTGGCCTCAAGTTTTCAACAGAATAAAAACCAAAATGAAACCTGATACTTTTTTTCCCTAATGACAACATTTTCAGTCCGCCTCACAGGAACTAAGTATGGCTGTGGAGAAGGTGGCTGTGGTGCCTGCACGGTGATGATATCAACATATGAGCCAACTTTGAAGAAGATACGGTATCTCTAACAGAAAATTTTGAAAACCACACAGAATTTTATGGCTGTAGATTGCATTTCCAGATATGAAACTCTAAAATCAAAGTTGTAAATTCTGTACTTAATAGTAAAATAATCCAAAGGAAGGGTCACTTTAATCCAAAAGACAATGCTGTCTTCAGATATGTTGTAAAATTGCTGAAGTATCGTACTCAAATGCTTAGTTTGTTTATAAAAGCTGACAGCTTCTGCAAGGAGTTTTTAGGAGGTGTACGTTTGACACCCTTTGTACTGCCTGCTAGAATGTGGCTCCTGCCTGCAGCTCTGTCTTATGGCTGATGGGAAGACAGAGCAGGCAGAAATTTGCATCTTACAGTGCTTACTGAACTCTGTCTCTACACCACACCTGCGAAAATAGTTTGAAACTCAGACACAGAATTTTATTAAGCTAAATACTGGAATAAATTACTTTTATATTGATAAAACTCCAGTCAGATTCTTTAATGTTAACATATCATTGTCAATTGAATATTTTTTTAGGTGGGGAAAAAGTAAAAAGACAATTACATTGTATTGGAATGCAATGCAAATGAATATGTTTGACGTTATTACAGAAGTTGAAATTAAAACATCCAGAATGACACTTAAAAAGAAACAGCTATAGTAGAACAAAACATTTTATTACCAATGATTAAAAGCTTTGAAGAATTTTCCTTTTGATATGTTCCTATTTAGAATGATATTTATTTTACATCAGAATTTCCTTTGGGTTAGAAATTTGATTACAGATTTGCAGCAAAATTCTTTGCTTCCTGCAAATGACTAGCCCAGCCCTCCCTTCCCCATCTCCCTCCTCCAAAACACACTTCACAGGTTGCTTGTGGTCAGGAGAGGTCTATTAGAAAAAAATGAAGTATTAAGGAATTCTACAGAACTGCCCTCATAAATACAGTTTTTCTACTGAGGAAGGGACACAGCTAGTAATTGATCCCTTCTATAAAGTTTATTCTCTTCTCATTCCCAGTGATGATAATGACTGCCTTATAAGTATAAACTATTTCTTGATTGACTGCAAGATAATATTAACGCATCTTTATTACAATAAAATAAGATCCATGTTCTTTGTTCTCCTTTATCTTCCAAAGACATTATTCGGCAAATGCATGTTTACTTCCCATTTGTTCCTTGTATGGTGTGGCAGTGACCACTGTGGAAGGTGTTGGAAGTACAAAAACCAGGATTCATCCAGCTCAGGTGAGAGTACAGTATCACTGTAAAAGGATTGATGATTTCTTCCTTTGTATGTGGTGCCTTGAGTGACAGTGCTTTTAGAGCATCTTCCAATGCTTAGTGTCCCTACTAAGTGGTAAGAGAAGACAACAGAAGTTTCTGGCAGTTGTTTGATCAAGGTGGATGAGGTATGGCTCATGATGGATCTTGCTTTAATGCTGGCAGCCTGCTCAAATTGTTAGTGTGTAAGAGTGTGGGCTTGTGCTCTATTTCAGGTAACAGCCCCTCTTGGACAATGCCTCTTTAGCTGATGTCTTAGTACAAATGCAAAAAAAAGAAGTCTCCTGAAGGTTAGTTAGCTTCCTTAGTAAGATGTGTCTAGGTGTCACACACAAAATAATTATTCTTATTTGAGATCACTTAAACTGTTTTACTATAAAAGTCTGATTTACCGTGAAGATAGCATTTAGTATGGTATCTTCCTTTTAAGAGAGAGTGCATTGGAATGGTGATATACACTGGAAGGAGTGCTAGTTGTGATGTTTCATTTCAGGAAAGGCTTGCTAAGTGCCATGGCTCCCAGTGTGGTTTCTGCACCCCTGGAATGGTGATGTCCATATACACGTTGCTAAGAAACCACACAGAACCAAGTTCAGAACAGATGGTTGCAGCTCTGGCTGGTAAATATTGCCACTTCTTAGTTTGTAGATGTATCCTTGAACCTTCTCCAGATATTTTGTGTATGTGACTACATGTCTGTGTGAGTACACATGCATGCATATATGTATGTACTCTATACAAATTGTGCTTCCCAGCAGTGCTGGTATGGGATTACAAGCCTTGCATTCCCTGTCGCTCTCTTCTCCTGGAAAATTAAGCATGGAGCTGTGCAGTATTTCAGGGACAGGTGTTCAAAACATCCTCATATGTCTCTTTTCAAGTGCTTTAAATCAGGTGTGCAGAAATTATGTCATATTGGGAATAGCTGTACCTGAAGGTCTCTGAGATCCCATTACATCTGGAGTTAGGAATGTTATAAGTCTCACAGGAGAGCCCCTTTGTGTTAGGAATAAAACAAATAAGGTAGAGAGATGCAGACCTTCTTCACTAAGAGAAAGTGGGGGCATCTATTGCAGGTAAAATAGCTTCTGTTCTCCATCATGTTCTAGAGTCACAAGGGAGCCAAAGCCATTTCCTTTTACTATGAGGGGGACTTGGATGGAGGTGTAATGTTAACTTCCTCAATGTTAGAAATAAGGCAGGGGGAACGAGAAAAAAAAATTGAGTGGCTGAAGAATACTGTACAATCTCCTGTTCTCCTGCATACTAATCTATAGTCAGCATTCCCTCTAGAGCAGCTGTCAAGTATTTCATACTTGCCTTGAAACAATAGCCTTTTTTTCTCAGGAGCTGCAGGGCTCTAAGTCTTATTACACTGAGTTCTTTTTGTCTTTTGGAGAGGTAACACTTCCCCTTAAGCTCCAAAAACACAAACCTCATATAAAAATGTGACGTTTTAAAGCCACGTGCTTTAAAACAAAACATTTTCTTACTAATTTCCTTCTTTTCAGGGAACTTGTGCCGCTGTACTGGATACAGGCCAATCCTGGATGCCTGTAAAACATTCTGTAAGGTAAGAAGTAGTGAAGATAGGAATACTAGGTTGTGTCTGTTAGTCTGTGTATATATAATTACACAAACCATCAAAATTTTCATTAAGGTCATCTCATTCCTCAGTTAAGAGGTGTAGGTCTGAATAATGTGTGTAGTGGCCAAACTCATTAGAAAAACTGATTAACACAAATGAACTTGGTGTCTAACCTGTGTTACGAAGAGTAATATGAAGTAACTCTATGTGTTTTACTGTGGGTCAGTCCTGGCTTATATAAAAGCAGAGTTTGGATCAGTGTTTTTAACAATTTATCTTGTAATACAGCAGTGTCAGAAACCTACATTGGAAGAAGTGGGAGAGTGAACAGTAGGTGAAAGAAATAATAAAAACCACCTGTGCATGGTTTCACAAGGCCAATGGAATTTTACACAGTATGAATCACTTTGCATTAAAGACTTCAACATCCAATGATTTTAAGTTATTTTTTAATATCAATTCAACACATAATCCTTCCAATCTAGTTTATTATTAAACTTCATCTAGAACTTTGTTGAAGTATAAAGAGACACTCTTAGTGGCTTAAGCAGGCTTCAGCTCATTGCCAATCTGGGCAATATTTCACTAATGGAATATTCCTGCTTTAGGAATCTGTTTGTTGTCAAAGGAAAGCAAATGGAAAATGTTGCTTGGACCAGGAAGATTATTTGTTTGACGAGGAAGAAAAGGTAAGATTTTAAGTATTTTACCTATGCTATTTAGATATAAAGCTTATAGAAAGAATGTTGCATGTTTTTTTCTTGTAATTAAAGTAAATGCAGTATATTCTGCCATTTTTATCCTCCACCTTATTCACCTTACATAATGTTATTTGTGAAAAAGGACATTTTATTATTCCTTGCAAGAAATGTGGAGATATTTCTAAAAATTAGGGATTCTTTGTGTAAATTTGCATGAGGCAGCGATAATGTGGCAGATTTTCTTAGTATATTTACTTATACTTGGTATAAGGTAGTTTAGATATCCAGAACTGAGATTTGAGCAGTTCTTCAAGTGCAGAAACATCAATAGCCTTAGCTCTTTTCATACAGTGATCGTCAAATTGAGCAAGAAATCAGAACGTATGTAGAGCTGTGTTAATCAATGATCAGTGCTGATCTGAATGTAACCACTGATCTCTTAGGAATCCAGCTGCTGAATTGAGTCTGAAGAACCAATACACTCTTAAAAATCAGAGTTATGAGTGTAATTTTATAGGAAACCTCTTATCTATATGAATATTTGAATTTGTTCTCAATTTTCTTTCAATGATATCTGATCTTTGCTTTTTGAGTCCTGTAGATTGGCATGAAAACAGCTGTTTTCTTATTGTAGGGCTATAGGAAGCCTGTAGTTAGTCTTTCAGTTGCTTGCCTCTACACTGTCATTTGTGTTTGCAGTGACCTTTGAGAAGCTATTTTGAACCTAAGTTATGTGTGGTAGTTTAACACCAAATCCAAATAATAATAGAATTACTAGTTTTGTAGTGACTTTCTAGGGACCCTCAGAGTTTGGGTTTGGTTTTTCTTTTCTTTTTTTTGGTGGAATTAATTACAAGAGAAAATTCTTGGTCTTTGCTGGCTTTCTTTCTTTTTAAGGTTTCCATCAGACTATTTTCAACAGATGAATTCCAGCCCTTAGATCCCACCCAGGAGCTTATATTTCCTCCAGAACTAATGGTAACTTTTGCTGTTTATTTTTTAGCTCTGTCTTTTCCTTAGTTGTCCATGGTTCAGAACTCATTCTGAAGTCATGCTTAGCAGTAATTCATCAGAAGAAGCATCATAACATTTCAATATAAATCCAAAACTATATTCCTTTATTTCTAGTGACCTTATTGAATATTCACATACAAAAAAATAGTCATACTGGCAAAATGAAGTTGTATAGTTAGGTATTAGGTGAGAAGACAAAGAAGTAACCAGAACTGGTTTTTCAGTGCAGCACCTGAAGATACAAATGCTTCTCAGGAAACTGAATTGCAAACACTTTTTAACACTGGCACAAAAATGAGTTTTCCTCATTTTGCAGCTGATAGTTTTGTTAATCTTATCTGTCAAAATGTCAGCCACAGATAACCACCCAGGCTGGGCAGCATTAAATCCCAATGATCAAAGTATGACAAAGATAAAAGGAGCTGAAATAAGGGCACTGGAATGGAAAGTGTCAGGTATCTTTAATTATTGACAACAGCTGTACAAAAACTGAAAGCTGTTTGCTTTACATTTTTGTCAATCTGTACATTCAAAGCCAAATTTTCTGTAACTAGCTGGCTGTTTATGAGAAATATTAATAACTGTGGGACAGGGGTTCTTGACCATGTATTTGTACCACCACTAGTTTACAAACTATTTCCAGGTGGTCAGCGAACAGTACTAGAACAGCCAGAGACATACTGTGTGGAAAACTGGTTGCATGGCCGAGCCCAAAGAGCTGTGATAAATGGAGTTAACTCCAGCTGGAGGCCAGTCACAAATGCAGTTCCCCAGGGCTCAGTGCTGGGTCTAGCCTTGTTCAATGTCTTTATCAATGACCTGGATGAAGGCATTAAGTGCACCCTTAGCAAGTTTGCGGATGACACTAAGCTGTGTGGAAGTGTCGATCTGCTGGAGAGCAGGGAGGCTCCAAAGGGATCTGATCAGGCTGGATCAATGGGCAGAGTCCAATGGGATGTGGTTTACCAAGGCCAAATGCCGGGTCCTGCACTTGGGGCACAACAACCCCAAGCAGTGCTACAGACTAGAAGTCTGCCTAGAAAGCTGCCTGGAGGAGAGGGACCTGGGGGTGTTGGTTGACAGCCGACTGAACATGAGCCAGCAGTGTGCCCATGTGGCCAAGAAGGCCAATGGCATCTTGGCTTGTATCAGAACCGGTGTGACCAGCAGGTCCAGGGAGGTTACTGTGCCCCTGTACTCATCACTAGTGAGACCGCACCTCTAATACTGTGTTCACTTCTGGGCCCCTCACCACAAGAAAGATGTTGAGGCTCTGGAGCGAGTCCAGAGAAGAGTGACAATGCTGGTGAAGGGGCTTGAGAACAAGTCTTACGAGGATCAGCTGAGGGAGCTGGGGTTGCAGAGAAGAGGAGGCTCAGGGGAGACCTTATCCGTATCTACAACTGCCTGAAGGGAGGTTGTAGAGTGCTGTTGGTCTGTTCTCCCAAGTGATAGGGGACAGGACAAGAGGAAATGGCCTCAAGCTCCACCAGAGGAGGTTCTGACTGGAACTTAGGAAAAAAATTTTCACGGAAAGGGTCATTGGGCACTGCAACAGGCTGTCCAGGGAGGTGGTTGAGTCATCTTCCCTAGAGGTATTTAAAGGATGGGTAGACGTGGTACTTAAAGTTATGGTTTATTGGAAGATAGGGATGGTTGAGCTTGATGGTCTCAAAGGTCTTTCCCATACCAGTGATTCTATGATTCTATGATTCACATGCATGCTTACTGTAGTAGGGGATGCTGCTGGCAGTATCATTGGTGACCTCCAAGCAAGCTAAGTGTGCAAACACCTCCCTAAGTTGGTTTATTTTTTATCACTTCTGTAATAATTACAGCAACTGCAAGGTCTATTCCTACATTTTTTGCTTGGGGACTATTTATTATGGATCTTGTTTGTTAGCCCACTGGAGTTAATTAAAGAGACTTCACCCGTGCAGTCTAGAAATTCACCAGTGGGCAAAAAGCCAACGTAACAGTCCCATTCCTGTCCAGTTTTAAGGATTAAGTAGAACTGCCATTTTAAAGAACATTTTTTGGCATTCAATCTAGTGTCTGTTATACCTTGCACCTGTCTATATGTCAAAATATTGAAATCTGCCATATTTCTCCATCAGAGAATGGCTGAAAATCAACCAAAAAGAACTCAGACTTTTCACGGGGAGCGAATGACATGGATTTCTCCTGTAAGCTTAGATGAATTATTGGATCTTAAAGCTGCCCACCCCAAAGCACCTCTTGTGATTGGGAACACCAGTGTGGGTATGTATACAGTCAGAGTGGCTCCTGTTGCCATAGTTCCAGTGTGCATGGGATGAGTGGGGCTACCTCTGTAATTCTTTTTGCATTTTTGTCCTTAAGATTGCTCTCTACTATGTTGGAGTTGTCATTATGGATAATGTCTTTTATCTAATGTTATTGCTATCTGATAGGACCTGAGATGAAATCTAAAGGTGTGTTCCATCCAATTGTTATTGCTCCTGCAAGGGTCCCAGATCTAAATGTGGTGAAAAACACGGATGACGGTCAGTAGACTTTACTTTGTTCAGATATAGAAGGTTCCTTTGCAGTAAGGGGTACTGCTCCATTCAGAAGTGCTGAAGGGGTGGAGGGCTGTGCAGCTAATTCCTAAGCATGCTTAGTTCTTTCCTGGGTCAAGGTGGCTGTAGTCACCATCCCAGTGCATAATAGAGTGTTTTGTCTTCATGTCACAGTGTAGAACTGTCCTGCAATATTACCTTGGACTCCATTGGTCACAATAGTGCCAGGGGACTTACTCTGGTAATACTGGTTCTGTTGCGTGGTCATGCAGCATTTGCTTTGTGACCTCTGTCCCATGCTGTGCTGTATAGCAGAGAGAGACCCATACAGACATACAGAGAGAGTTAGCGACATTTGTACTTAGCACTGGTGAGACCACTCCTTGAATATTGTGTTCACTTCTGGGCCCCTCACCACAAGAAGGATGTTGAGGCTCTGGAGCGAGTCCAGAGAAGAGCAACGAAGCTGGTGAAGGGGCTGATGAACAGGCCTTATGAAGAGCGGCCGAGAGAGCTGGGGGTGTTTAGCCTGGAGAAGAGGAAGCTGAGAGGAGACCTCATTGCTCTCTACAACTACCTGAAGGGAAGTTGTGGAGAGTAGAGTGCTGGCCTCATTTCCCAAGTGCCAGGGGACAGGACAAGAAGGAATGGCCTCAAGCTCCACCAGAGGAGGTTCAGGCTGAACATTAGGAAAAAAAATTCCACAGGAAGGATCATTGGGCACTGGAACAGGCTGCCCAAGGAGGTGGTTGATTCACCTTCCCTGGAGGTGTTTAAAAGACAGATAGACAAAGTGCTCAAGGACATGGTTTGGTGATTGATAGGAATGGTTGGACTCGATGATCCAGTGGGCCTTTTCCAACCTGGTGATTCTATTATTCTATGATTGTATACTTGTCTATATTAGAAAAAAGGTGTGGTTAAACTAGCATAGCTAATATGCATTAACAAATCTAATTCTCAATCTTAACAGCATTAATTATTGTAGATTAAAATTTTGTACCTCAATTTATGCATTTAAAATGAGCATGAAATATTTTTTTGTTACAGCTGGGCTAGGTTTTAGTTTTTAAATAAATTTGATTGAAATTGGGAATAGCAACTAGGAATAGATTTATACTTACTATAGTAGCCTACAATAATTGGAATCATAGAATCATAGAATGGTTTGGATTGGAAGGGACCTTAAAGATCACTTAGTTCCAACCCCCTTGCCATGGGCAGAGACACCTCCCACCAGACCAGGCTGATCAAAGCGCCATCCAGCCTGGCCTTGAGCACCTCCCGGGATGGGGCAGCCACAGCTTCCCTGGGCAACCTGGACCAGTGTCTCACCACCCTCAGAGTGAAGAAATCCCTCCAAGCTGAATGAGACCAACTCCCTCAGCCTGTCCTTATATGGGAGGTGCTTCAGCCCTCTGATCATCTTTGTAACCCTCCTCTGGAACTGTTCCAACAGCTCCGTATCCTTCTTCTGTTGGGGATTCCAGAACTGGACACAGTACTCCAGATCAGGTCTCACAAGAGAGGAATAGAGGGACAGAATCTCCTCCCTCAACCTACTGGCCATGCTTCATTTGATGCAGCCCAGGATATGGTTGGCCTTCTGGACTGCAAGCACGTACTGCTGGCTCATGTCTTGATTCTCATCCATCAGCACCCCCAAGTCCTTCTCCATAGGGACTGCTGCTCTCAATCACATTCTCCCCCATCTTATACTGAAATTGGGGATTACCCTGACCCAGGTGTAGGACCTTACACTTTGCCTTGTTGAACCTCATATAAATTACGTTGTGAAAGCTTATTGTCAAAATGTTAAGGTAAACGAAACCCTCTGTCTGATGAAAGTTACTTACTATTCACCTGTAACCGCTTTTTTGAAGTGGTAAACTGTATTTGACAATTCTCTCACTGCATTTAGAATATTTTTTTCATTTCATATCAGTCATGCAGATCTGAAAAGGACTAGATTGTTCTTAGCTGAAAAGTGGTTGGGAATTGAAAAGAAGCAGGGAAAATATTTACTGCTTCTTTCAGTCTCTAAATAAAATCTAGTTATGAGAAATAAGACTTACTAGTTTTCTGAAATAAGAGATGTGCTCTTTAGTTTGCCATACAGAAATACTGTTTTCTCTCTTTAATCAGATTTAAACGCAAAACATGTTTTGGTTAAATTTTTTTGGTTTGCATTAAAAATTTAAAATTACTCAATTAATAAAAAGCCATTTAAAAATTAGATTTTTTAAATGTTTTTTATTGCAATTGAATTTACTGATGTTCATTCAAAACACTCATACATTACATAAATAAAGTCTATTAATAATTTTTAATAGAAAGACACTGTTTACTGTTTTGTAGTATTGATTTTTTAAATAAAGTATAATCTTTAAAAAGTCCCAAACATGTAACTACTCAAATAAATGCACATAGCTGTATGTTGACTTTCTACTGGAAAAAATAATACCATACTCAGTATTGGGACTGTTTGGGTGTTTTTGCAATTACTATCTACCCATTCCTTAGGAGAATATCTAGAGTGTACATATGCAACACAAGATCAAGTTGTGATGTGAAAATCATGTTTAGAGGTAGAAAGAGCCACCTGAAAGCATTTTGAAGCTGACTTACCTTGGGTGAAACATTACCTAACCATTTACTCGAGCAAAGTTTGTGGAGGGAAGCAGTTTGAATGGGCAGCTGGAAGCAGAGAATAGTAGCAGTGGTGAGCTATTAGCTCCATTTCATCATTTCATGAAATATTACACTTGGTCTCCTAAATGAGAGGTCACATTACCTTTAATATGCAAAGGCCACTCACAGCTGCCTGTATTCCACCTGAGCAGTCCTAGCTCTGCTGTCTGAAATAGTTTAATACCCACACAATAAAGCAGTGCACACATTACATTTACATAATCCTTTGTTTACAGGACTAACTCTGGGAGCTGCCTGCAGCCTCTCTCTAGTGAAAGACGTCTTGGCAAATGTGATCTCAGAGCTCCCTGAAGAGAAGACGAAGGTTTTCTGTGCTGTCTTGCAGCAATTAAGAACTCTGGGAGGAGAACAGATAAGAAATGTTGCTGTACGTGGTGTATTGCTTGCAATAACCTTTGTAACAAATGTGAAATTGCATGCATAAACTTGAATTTTTAATTCTGTTTTTAGCAGTGAGTTTTCTTTACTACATCATGTTTTGAGCTTTTGATATGTATAAATTTATGTATAGTCTGAATGTTATAGTGTGACTTAACAAAAAAAATGTGAAGGTGATGGAGAAAGGTGACATAAATCCCTTTTTCCAAGTCATTAGGTGGAAACATCATGAGCAGAAAATCAACCTCAGACTTGAATCCTGTTCTCGCAGCCAGCAACTGTATGCTCAATCTGGCTTCAAGAGGTAAGAAGAGATAGCTTGTCTCAGTAAGTAGTGGCAGAGGTACAGGGTCCTAATGTATGGAGAGAGGGGAAATAACAATAGGTATTTGCTAAGGAACCCTTTTCCTACTCTCAGACAAGATCAGATCTGCAAGAGAAGCAATTTGCAAATGAAGAACATGCCAAGGATTCTCATGTCAAGGGGAAGTATTCAGGCCAATCAGATCCTATATACTTCTGTGGGCAGTACTGTTAAGGACCCATAGAACCTCACAATTTGAGTACCTGTATGCTACCTCCTCATCTCTCTGGTAGTTTGTTTTTTTCTATACTTGATGCTTTGACTTGGTTTTAATATCTGGGCCCTGAGAAGAACTCTAGCTTCTCATTCCTTGTGGTTACTTAATTCTGATACAGGAGACACCAGTTTATCCCTTTTTCCCATGCCCATTTCCCCAGTTTCCTTCCGTCACTATATACATCCTTTCCTTGTGCACTACCTTAACATTGGAAGGCTGATGAAATTATTGGTAAACATGAGCTATCTAGTGGCCCGGAATTATATGCTCTCCCTCCTACATAGTTTATGGTCTTTTTGCCTTTGATCCAAACAGAGTGAACATTGCCAATTCTGACCATTTAGTACTCCACTCAATGCTGTGAAATATGTGTTCTTTATGGGATTATTTCTAAGCCAGGATTTCTTGGAACAGATAAATGAAAACTTCTGCTGTGTGATTTCCATGACTTCTTCCTACATAGTTTGGCACGGAGAGGAAAATACTTTTCAGAATGTTGTTCTGACAAGTGAAAGTACAAACATTTGCATCTTCTTTCTCAACAATTCTAATGATGTACTGACTTGTTTGAGTGGTGAATTGGGTCACTGATCAATCTACCTTTCTGTTAACATGGCAGAACCTTACATTTGGGAGAGGGTTTTAGGTGTTTTCACAGGTTTTTTACTTATTTTTTTACCAAACAGTAGTCAATGAAACAGGAAAAAAGGATTGTTCAAGAAAAGAAGGCTGCAGAAACACTGTTAGTTCNCCTCCTTTCAGGGAGTTGTAGAGAGCAATGAAGTCTCCTCTCAGCCTCTTCTTCTCCAGGCTAAACAACCCCAGCTCTCTCAGCTGTTCCTCATAAGGCCTGTTCATCAGCCCCTTCACCAGCTTCGTTGCTCTTTATCTTAGATCAGAGTGTAAAAGAAAATGCATCTTCCTAGATCCTGGCAGACTCACAGGTGAGATTTGACAATAATCTCTGTGTGTATAATAAGTGTATTCTGGATGGAATTGCAAGGGCAAAACTCCAGAAACACCAGTGCTGCTGTTCTTAACAGTGTTAGTTTTGAGATTCACACTTCAGCAAAATAAAATTCCTTTAGCAAATTTTGCTGTCACATTAGTTATATTGGAGGAATACAATTCTAATGTTAAATTATAGTCTAAAGTGAGCAGGTTACAGTGTCATCTTCCCATGTAACATGAAAAACACTTTATGTTTTAAAAGGAAAGCTAGTGATGACAGCAGCTGCAGCAGAGGTTTGGGAGAGATTGACAGAGTGAGGATGGGATCATCATGGCAGGATTGGAAGGGACAGTTACAGCATGGGGATTGATCTCTGGGCATTCTCTTAGGGCTCTGCTGTTATGGTACTAGGGAAGATGGAGCAGCCACTTGTATTTGTAGAGCACACCAATGCTAATTTGTTATGTAAACTCTGCATTTATTATTTATTCAGGAAGGCTGCAGGTTGTTTTTTTTACCAATCAAAATATGATTGATGCTTGCCAATTGCACAATTGTACAGAATTTTCTTGAATTGAGATTTTTTTTTTTTAGGAGGAAAGCGACAGATTCCTTTGAGCGATATTTTTGCAGATGGAGTTGGTAACAACACTGTTGCACCAGAAGAGATCTTAGTCTCTGTCCATATTCCCCATTCTAGGAAGGTAAGTAATTGCTTTGTTTAGATTCGCATTATGCAGAGTTATACTATTGCATAAAAATCAGGAGAGTGTTTAAAGTAACAATTTCTGAATTCTTTACATTTCATCCTGTCAGTGCCATGCTATCTCACAGTTTCTGGCAAAACCTACAGCTCAGCAGGTGATATGTGAAAACTGATAGAAAAAAGTTTGCCCTAAAATGTTGAGGGCAGTAGCAGTTGTCTAGACCCCCTGCAGAAAAGGGTCTCAGAAATGCTGCCATAGTCCTCACCAAAACAGGCTGGTTGCCTGTGGTGTGGTTGGCATCAAGCAGATAAAGCATTATCGTCTCTTGAGGATTTTTCTTAAATTAAGATAAGATTGGACATGTGCATGGTACTTCCATAAATGTTGCTGAACTCACTAATAGTCTTTAACTGGTATTGTGTTTGCAAGAGAGAATATGGGATCTCATGGGTCATGTTATTTGTATACTGAAGTTTTGCAATACTTTGAAGCCTCTGAACTTTTGGTCTTGTCATAAAATGCAACTCTGTTCCACAAGATCCCTGTCTTCCAGCTATCTACCACGAAAAACAAAATAGGTTGTCTGAGATATGTAGATGATGGAGCTGCTAGAAAATCAAAGACAGTAAAGCTACTGAAATGTCAAGAGAAGGAAGTGTATGGTCTTGAATGCTCAGGAATTTGAATTTATGCTCTTCATTTTTAATTCTTGTTTCACAATAAGAAGTTATGTTTTCAGATACTTACACGTCTACAAGTTACTTAGTTCTGTCTAATCTTGCTCAGGGGGAGCATGTTTCTGCATTTCGACAAGCACCAAGACGGGAAAATGCTCTCTCAATAGCCAATACTGGGATGAGAGTCCTTTTTGAAGAAGATACAGACATAATAAAAGATTTAAGCATTTTCTATGGAGCTGCTGTCTCAACCACAGTCTATGCAAAACAAACCTGTCAGGCACTTATCAGAAGGTACAGTTTCTCTACCTTGTCTGTATCTCTGAATAAAGAGACTTTGAGAGCTTGAGTGTACTTCCTTGGTGCACCAAAGTAAAGAAATATTTTACTTGCTTGGCTTATGCCACATATTTTCAAGTGAATGATCCAGCCAGACCTTAATGATGACTTTTCAGGATTGCTACACTTTGATGTCTGCTCATGGGTGCAACTCTGGTGTGAAGTGTGCAGAGAGGTATGAGCTGTGAGATGGTAGTGGATGAGGTCTACGTGATCAGTTGTGCGCCTGAACCCAAGCATTGGTAAATGATGCTGTGCCCTCTAGGTTTGGTAATCCCTGAGTATCAGTGTTCTTGTGTCCTACAGTTTGGCTCTAACAGATATGAAGTTAGAGAACTCCAGATGTGTCTGATAAACTTAGGAGAACAAGTCAAGCCTTAACTTTTTCAGAGTCTCTTCAATCTACAAGATAGAATCATAGAATGGTTTGGGTCAGAAGGGACTTAAAGATCATGTAATTTCACCCCCATTGCCTTGGGCAGAGACACTTCCCACTGCACCAGGCTGACCAAGATCCATCCAGCCTGGCCTTGAGCACCTCCAGGGATGGGGCAGCCACAGCTTCCCTGGGAAACCTAAGCCAGTGCCTCACCACCCTCAGAGTGAAGAAGTTCCTCCTTGTGTCTAGCCTAAATCTGCCCCTCTCCAGTTTATACCCATTGCCCCTCATCCTATCACTACAAGCCTTTGCGAACAGTCCCTCTCCAGCTTTCTTGTAGGCCCCCTTCAGGTACTGGAAGGCCACTATAAGGTTTCCACAGAGCCTTCTCTTCTCCTGACTGAATGAGCCCAACTCTGTCAGCTTGTCCTCATAGCAGAGGTACTTCAACCCTCACATCAACCTTGTAGCCTCCTCTACACCTGTTCTAGCAGTTCCATGTCCTTATGTTGGTTATTCCAGAACTGGACACAGTACTCCAGGTAAGGTCTCATGAGAGTGGAGTAGAGGGGCAGAATCCCCTCCCTCCCACTGCTGGTCATGTTTCTTCTGATGCAGTCCAGGATATGCTTGGCCTTCTGGGCTGCAAGCTCATGTTGAGCTTCTCATCCATCAGCACCCCCAAGTCCATTTCTGCAGGGCAGCTCTCAGTCACATCATCCCCCAACCTGTATTGAAACTTCAGATTGTCCTGACACAGGGGAAGGACCTTGTCCTTATTTAGCTTTATGAGATTCACATAGTCCTACTTCTCCAGCCTGTCCAGGTCCCTCAGGATGACATCTTGTACTTCCTGAGTGGCCACTGCGCCACTCAGCTTGATGTCATCTACAAACTTGCTGAGGGTGCCCTCGATCTTGCTGTTTCTGTCATTGATGAAGATACTAAACAGCACTGGTCACAGTACAGATCCCTGAGGAACAGCACTGGTCACAGTACAGACCCCTGAGGAACACCACTTGCCACTGACCTCCATCTGGACATAAAGCCATTAACCTCTGCTTTCTGAATATGACCATCCAACCAATTTCTTATCCTCTGAACAGTCTACCCATCAAATCCAGATCTCTCCAATTTGGAAAGAGGGATTTGGGGAGGGACTGTGTCAAAGTGTTAACAGGTGAACCTAATAATCTCTGAAGTTAATCCCTGATGTTCCCTCCCACTTTGCAGCATCTTCACAAAGGTTAGAGGGGAAAAAAAATCACAAATAATTCAAGCAGCAGCACAAAACAATTTCTCTAAATGAAGTCCCACTGTTACCATTTAATACGCAACTGTTTCACTAACTGAAGTACTTATTTTTTTTTGCTGCTTTACATGATTAAATTTATTGTAACAGATATGGATTTTGATATCTAGGTTTGTGTAACTCTGGAGAATTAATTGCGTTGAGATACTTATAGCCTTTTCAAAAAAATATAACTACCCAGCACTAATCAGATCCCTTGAAAGTATTCTACAGTTTGCCTAAAATTGTTATCCTGTTTCATTTAAAAATAGGACAGTATCTGTGGAATAGTGATAATCTGTCAGACTGTTAAAGCAGCTTTAAGGTTATAATAGGTTTTAGTTACTAATTTATTTACTGTAGAAAGACTGGCATAGAACTCAATTCCATTTACTTAAGGGATGTCACTTCTGTGAGCAACATTGTCCTACACTGTTTTCACTGATTTCATTAGAATTGCTATTATGGCTTATGCCTTTGGTCCATGGTATGAATGTATTGCTACAATTTGTGTTTATTTTTTGAATCCTGGTCTGATTGTGTCTATCATTCTTCCTGACAGACATTGGAATGAACAAATGTTGGATGAAGCTTGCAGACTAGTTCTTAAAGAAATTGACATTCTAGGGTCAGCCAGTGGTGAAAAAGTAGACTATAAGAAAACTTTAATAGTCAGTTTCTTCTACAGATTCTTTCTGGAAGTACTGCAGTCATTGAAGACAATGGTAAATTAGTTCTCTATTTCTGCTTTTGTGCAAAGAAATGAAAGTTTTTTTCTATCTATTGATGCTTGCAATTTGTACTAAACATTTGTGCTAAATATTGTCTTTGTCATTCATGTCTACAGAAGCAGAGTGCTTTGCTCCTAAAGAGACCCAGCTCTTAGGTGCTCAGACACCTTGGACATTAAGTTTAAAAAAAAAACAACTGAACAGTGTTAATGCAAGAATATATTAGTACTGAGGTCCTAGGCCCAAAGAAGACATACACAATGTCTTACTCTGTCTGTAGTTCAAAGTATAAATAGTATAGAAATAAAGGCTTTGGAAAGCACCTGTAGGTGTTAAACCATCCCTCCCTCTTATATGAGTTGCTGACTGGGGCAGGACGACTCTAAAAAATTACATTCTAGATGTAATTTACTTTTTTTGCCTTAAATCTATTTTTATGAGTAAAAATGTCCTTTTTGCCTTTCTTCTGTGTTGCCTTGGGCTCTTTCCTCTGAATTACCATTACTTAGGCAGTTTACTATAGCCAGGATGTGTTGGTTTTGATCAGGCCCCAGAATAAGGCTCTTCTTACTGTCCCTCCTTTATGTTGCTTACTTTAAAGAAGCATATTTTTTTGCATCCAGTATATTTCAAAATATTGTTTAGTGAAATCCCAAAACAATGTATTATTTTACAATCGTTACTTTAGTGCCTTTTTAGCTTGTGAGTGTCTTGAACATATTTCCTGCATAAAGAGTTTGTATTTGGTGATTTTGATAGTTAGCTTTTTAAATTGGAATGCTCAGAATGTGAATTCTAGTAGTAATTCATTTCCTTTTCAGGATCCTGGCCACTGTCCTGGCATACCAATGGAATACAGGAGTGTCCTACAAGATTTTAAAACCAAAATGCCGCGAAGTATCCAAATATTCCAGGCAAGTGCTTTATTCTATGAATGTTCTGTGCTTTATAAGACATGGTGAGAAGTCATGATTCAAGCATCACCCTTGCTATGAATCTCAGGTATGAATTTTCCAAAGGACTGTAGGCAACAGGCTCTTCATGGGTGCTTTTAACTACACCTCAAGTAGAAAAACCTTGTCTGTAAAAATAGACTCACATAGGTATACTCACTTCTTCTAAACAGTTCTCTAAAGATAATATGCTGAACAAACTCCATCATCAGACTGCTTAAAGCTGCTTATTGCAGTGTGTAACCCAATTAAAAAAAAAAAACCAGAAGATAAACTTCCCAGCTGCAAGAAAGTGACCAAACAACAGAAATGGAAACAACTTATTCATATCATTTGGCACCAAGAAACAGAAATTATTTAGAAATCCTGAAAATCTGGATGTTTTAGTTTAAATTTCTCTCTTAACTTTTTCAAGGCCTTGTCTGTTTGTTCTTCATCTCAACACTATTAAGCTTTTAAAATTAAGGGCAAAAAAAAAAGAGAATGCATATCCTGAAAGATAAATACCTAGTCATTCTCTCAGTGGAAAAGTTGGTATAGTTTGGCTGAGACACCCATTTGAGGAACTTTAAGCAGTCAAGTGAAAAATGTCTCTTCTTAGCCTCATAGCAGACAGTGTGCCAGAAAGTGTAAGAGCTAGAAATGCGTATCAGGAACACTTGTGTGCTGGAAGCTATAGAAGAAGAAAGCTTTTGAGATATAAGCAGTTAACTAGTTCCAAACATAGAAAAGGAAAAAGTTAACGTGAACACTGACCCAGAAATTGGAAAACTGTTCTAGAAGTTGGCAACAATTAATCAGTGTAGCCAAATTAACTGTCAACACTAAATTAACTTTGAGGAAAGACTTAGCAAAATAAGGTTAAGAAGCCACTAAACTCATACACGGGTGCAAGAAAATAAAATTTGGAATGAAATATTTAAACAACATTTGCTCACTGATTTACATCAATCAGTTGTAATCTGTCAGCAAGAAAGCCAGTCCTTGGAATCACTGCAAACAGTGATACAACAAAATACAACATCAGACACTGGTAAAATACAGAGCAGAATCTTGTGAGAATAATTTGGAAATTATCAGACCTTCATGACAGCAATCATAAGTGAAGAAACTATCCTTCTGAAAAAGAAGTGCTTTTTGTATCACTCTGATGTAAACGGTTAAGGAAAAAAATCCAAGTAGACAAACCTGTGCATGGCTCTTTGATGACTCTTTAAGAGAAGAGAACAAAGAAATGCCCAGGAGCAGCAGTCGGGTCCTACATCCATATCTGTTTTCAATATTGAACCAAAAGATGAGAATATGAACAGGTGTTTCTTCACTGTATTTTCTGATTACTCTAATATGACTACTGTTTTTTAAACTGTTAGGGTTGGGGCGGGGGGCTGTTTTTGGCTGTGCAGGACATAGAGCACAGTCAGTCTCCCCAGGATCCTGTAGGACGGCCCATTATGCACCAGTCTGGAATTAAGCATGCCACTGGCGAGGCAGTTTACGTTGATGACCTTCCTTCTGTGGATGGAGAGCTTTTCCTGGCTGTCGTCACGAGTTCCAGGGCTCATGCTAAGATTGTGTAAGTGTTGAAAGTGTATCTGAAGAAAGTGTTATTTCGAATTGCTGTTTAAGATTTTTAGAGCAGACTACTGAGTTATGTGCACACAGAGCAGCCTGCATGATACTTGTGCTGGCTTAGGTGCTGGAAACGACATTGTCATGTTAGTACAAGGCTCTGGATTTAATTGTCTCATTCCATATTACTTTAATAATAAGGTTGAACTGCTTCTGGGCCATGAGCCAGGTTAGAACTAGCCTAGGTACCTCCAGAAACTGCTGAGCTGTCCCATGCAAGCGCATACTTAAACTCAGCTTTACCAAACAGCTTTGAAATCTCAACTCTATTATGAAAACTCTAAATTGTTCAGAATGTGGGCAACAGTGTTGCAATGTTGCAGCAACAAGGTAGGAAGGCTCAGGTGAGGCCTTACAGGAGATGAATGTGAGAAGAGGATTTTATTTTCCAAGAAAAGTGTTTTCACTTATGTTTTTATACTTCCAAAATATACCTATTCCAGCAGTTTCTTTAACATTCAGGTATCAAAATGCACACATCCAAGTTGTCTGCCCAGCATTCAGGTACCAAGACATGTGGTCTGTTCAGGATTTCTTGCAATGGCAGAGAGACCTGGGACTGTTAGCTGTAGAGTCTTTATCACATCTCCTGGCTTATTCTGAAATTGTAGATAGTATGTGGGGTTTAAATGTGCTCTTTTTGGGTTTGAATGTGCTCCAGCAAGGAGCAGACATCCTCTCTACCTCTAGATCAGTAGGACTTACTCACTGTCCTTTATCTTCTGATCTGATTGTCCAGAGAAGATGCCTGTAGATGTGCTAGGATCTTGATGACCTGCTAAACTAGATACTATCCAAACATGCCATTCTTTCTGATCCTTCTACACTTGTACATTGCCATTCATATTTCATTTATACAGGTCTTGTCATTTCTATTGTAATTCTCAACATGAACTCTATGTCTGCAGGCGCTGATTTGTATCAGCTTATTATCTGCATAGGTCGTGAGGTCTTAGAAAGCTGCAGTTGTATTGTATTAATTGTGCAGTGATTTTTATTAAATCAAAACACTTCTGCCTTTTAATAGGCCAATGATTTTCCTGTTGCCCCTAGAGTATTTCCTAGAAATTAAGCAGGCTTGTAGAATTTTAAATTGACTTGCTCTTTGTTGCATACTGGAGATAGAAGGAAAAGATGTGTCTGAACCTATGAGCAGATCCTGGCAATATAAGAAACATACCTCTATATTGTGTCTCCTTCCTCTGTGCCACACTTCGTAAAACTAATGAATTGCACTTCTCCCTTCACATATCCCAATAGATCTATAGATACCTCAGAGGCTCTAAAAGGACCAGGTGTGTTCGATATCATAACAGCTTATGATGTACCAGCTACAAACGAGTTTTACTACTCAGATGATCCAGAGATTATATTTGCAAGAAACAAGGTATAACTGTTTTTAACTGATTTTCTTAATTTTTCCTGTTTTTCTTCAGCCTTTTATAATGAAATTTTACTTGCTGACTCTTGAATCTCTGTACTGAGTTTATATCAAGGAATCACTCTAGGTATACAAGGTAAATTCTTAGAATTTTTTTTCCCACTCAGAAGAAGAATACAGATTAAAACTCACAAAACCTTCTCAGTTGCTGGGAGAGTATATTTCATCAAAAGTTAGGCTCCTAAATTACTTATCCATTTTTGAGTGCTATATTAACCTTAGTTCCCTAGTTGCACTGTTTCTTCTAGTAAGTTTTTAGCTTCATGGACAATCTGAAAAATTAAAAAGTCCTAAGTCAAAACCAAATTCTGAAACAGAAACATGAATAGTGGTTACATGAAAAAAGTGTCAGCAGCTCATATGGGAATCGTTTGGATCCACTGTTTTGTTAAGTGATGTGTATTTTACAGGTGATTTGTGTGGGCCAGATTGTCTGTGCTGTGGTTGCCGATTCAAATGTTCATGCCAAACAAGCAGCTGCAGAAGTGCAGATAGAGTATGAAGCATTGAAACCAGTGATCTTAACAATTGAGGTATTCATTATTTCTTTTCTTTTGCCTTTGAATTGTTTTACCTGTTTGATTAATGGATGCAGCAGTTCACTTTTCACTTGCTTTTTAAAATATGATTTTTCTAAGGAAACAAGGTGAAAGTGAACATCCAATTAACCAGCCTGTCAGTCTCCCTATAAGCGAATTTTCAAACTTTTGGCTAATTTGGACTACTTGTGATAGACAGGCAATGGTCTCAAATATATTAAGTTCCCACTAGTTTCATGATGTAACACGAAACAGAAGAGTACAAAAGAATTCTTTTTATGTTCCCAGTGAGGAAAAGGCAATGAGCACACCGGTAGTTTATAAATCTTTTGGTAGCTACGAGGTCATCAATCAACATGTGTACATTGGCTGATTAATAAGGTCCTGATTATCTGTAGCATTTTTATCTGCTGTCCAGCTGTTAAACCAACAAAGTTAGGCTGGAGACGTAGGATGTGTTAAGGGAAAGTGAGGGAAAAGATGCTAGGGATGTAGAACATTTTACAAATGTGATGTGGGAGTCATAGGGGAAATGGACTTAGGCTGGGTTGAAGAGATGAGTAGAAATAAGGAACAAAGGACATATTTGCAGGGAACCAGCATTATTTTTTGTAGTCCCCTTATGGCTTGTTTCCATAATGTGTGTGGTATGTAACAGAACAGTCTTTCTGATATTAATATAAAAATAGAAGTAGTGTCTTTTTAAAGACTGGCAAATTTTACTAATATTTCATTACAGTTAAAGCTGCAATGAAATCTTACTAGAAATAAAGCAAATCACATTAATACTTCTACTTACTCCTTGTGGTTTTTTCTCCTCTTAATAGCATCACACTTTGAATGTTGTGGTTGCATTTTTATTGTGTGCTCTCTTGGTCACTTGCTCGATGTATGAGAGAGAAGAACAGATTGAGTAAACTGAATGCATTTGCTTCAAAAACTATCAGCAACACAAGGTGGAACTGAATACACAAACTTGTCAACAATGACAATAAAGTGAGGGAAGAACATTTGTTCATTGATTTTGGTGGGTGATGGTTCAAATCTCTGAAGAGAATGGTGTTTCTCCTGAGATTAAAATGCCACAACAAGATGAAGACCTTTAAAATACTTTAAAAAACCTATTTCTCTTTTTCTCCACTGCAGGAAGCTATAAAGCACAACTCGTTCTATGAACCAAAAAGAAAATTAGAGCAAGGAAATGTTGATCAGGCATTTGAAACTGTTGAAAACATAATTGAAGGTAAACTGCAGAACACATTTTTTGAGAAGTTGTTAGTATTTGGATTTGTCTGTCTGTCCTTCAAGTCCCAGTTCTACCTTTTTTCCATATAGCCATTAGGCCTGAGAAAGCTCTTTGTCACCAGGGAGAAAGTGTGTGGAAAAGGTAGTGCTCTTGCAGTCCTACATTCAAGCTTTCTGTGTCCTCTGTTCTTGAAACAGAATCACAGAATGATTAGGTTGGAAGAGAGTAATCTAATTCAACCTCCTACTTAGAGGAGGTCCAGTTAGAGCTGCTTACTAAGAACCATGTCCCAGCAGGATTTTAAGATGTCTTCCAATGTCTGTCAACTTCCATGGTAAATACTTTTTCCTTATATCAAGCTGGAGTTCTTGTTCACTGCCTCTCATCCTTCCACCGTGCATCTCTAGAAAAATGCCTGGCTTACTCTTTTCTGCACCCTCCCATTAGGTAGTTTTAGACAGCAATAAGATCGCTCCTTACCCCTTTCCTCCTTATGGATCAATGAATCCAATTGTCTCAGCTTCTTCTCATGTATCCTGTGGTCCAGCCCCCAGACCATCTCAGTGGCTTGGCCTTGTTGACCTGGTCCAGTATGTCCATGTTTTGCATAATTTATATTTTATTTAATATTGTCACTGTTTATAGGCAATATTGTTCCATTTTTAATCAAGTTTTGTTGATGCCACTGGAGTGAGACCATTTTAATCCTGGAAGGAGTTTCATCTGTGTTTTTATTTTAGTTGTTAGTAAAGATACATCAGAAGGTTTGACACTGATTACCATGATTTTCATGATGATGGGCAGTTAGTTCTTCCCTGGTTCATTTCTTCTGTCCTTTTCCTTCAGTAACACTTTTATTTTTTTATCTTTGCATCAGGGGAGATCAGCATTGGGGGACAGGAACACTTTTACCTGGAGACTCAGAGTGTGCTTGCTGTTCCAAGAGGAGAGGACAAAGAAATGGATGTGTATGTGTCAACACAGCATCCAGCAATTATTCAGGTAATACGGAACATTTGTAGAGGAAGTGGTTGAATGTGTGACAATAGAACTTTTTAAGTTTGGCTTCAAAATCAGTCTTAACAGTTTAGAAGCAGTAGAAACATGAAATTGCACATCTGGACTATCCAACAACAGCTGCTTTGTATTACTGCTGTATTGTGATAAACACTGACCACTACACTTTGAGGGTAAGGAGGAAGTAAAAGTCTCTTATTTCCCTTTGAACAAAGTACCTTGTACCCCACTCTTGTAGGCACGAAAAATTCCCTGTGGAATGCTGAGGCTTCTCTAGCATGTTGGCTTTTCAATCAGGTGAGGAGCAATTGGCACCCTGCAGACTCTCTTGTGGGTTTGATCAGCTCTGATAGGTACAAGTGAGACTGCTGCTCCTCATAGAATGGTTTAAGTTTGAAGGAACCTTTAGAAATCATCAAATCGAACCTCTCTGTCATGGATAGGGACATCTTCAACTAGGTCAATTTTCTCAAAGCCCTATCCAACCTGACCTTGAATGTTTCCAGACATGAGGCATCCACAATTTCTTTGGACAACCCATTCCAGTGTCTCATCACTCTCATTGTAAAAAGTTTCTTCCTGTCTTTTAGTTTAAAACCATTGCCCTTTGTTCTGTCAGTCAGCACTTTAGTAAAAAGTCTTTCTCTGTTTCTTTTAAGTCCCCTTTATACCTTTATATATTGAAAGGCCACAAAAAGTCTCCCTGTAGCCTTGTCTTCCCCAGGCTAAACAACTCCAGTTCTCTCAGTCTTTCTTTATTGGAGAGGTGTTCCATCCCTCTGATCATTTTTGTCATGGTAGATAATAAAGCAAATGAAATGTAGGGCATGGTCTGCATAACAGTAGCTGTGGTCCATAAAACTGATAGTGTTTCAGACTCAAACTGTTATTTTGTGTTCAAAGATGAGTTTAGTTCCTTTTGGCATTTCCATTATTATTATATTGTCAATAGTTGTGGTGCATGAAGAACTTGTCTGAGAAAATGACTTGAAGCAGGAATATTCGTGACACTAGCAAGATCACAGATTATTTTAAAAAAATGGCTTTATTTTAATTAAAAGTCAAAATAAAATAGATTATCTTAGTAATAAGTATAATAAAACCTGTATCCTACCCCCTTTTCTTGTACCTGAAACTTCATTAGATGATGAAATCCAAATAGATAATGAAATTCATTAGATACTGAAATCCAAGGGTGGTATTCATCGATTCTGTCCACGGTCATTTCACAGTCTCCATAGTAGAGGTTTTAAACAGGAACACTGCTGTGTACTTCTTGTCTTTTTCTTGTTTTTTTAACCTTGGGTAAAGGAAAAATTATTTTCATCTAATTAAAAAAACCCAACAAACTAGAAAGATCTGTGAAAAACCTTTTCAAGAAAAGTTTTTTTTATTTCAGTACTTAACTTTAAACCTAGTTTGAGTTGGCATAAAAGATTACAACTGTTCTTACAGGAGATGGTAGCTGCAAGTTTAGGTGTTCCATCCAACAGGATCATGTGCCATGTTAAACGAGTTGGTGGAGCCTTTGGTGGGAAACTCCTGAAAGCTGGTTTACTGGCGTCAGTTGCTGCAGTGGCAGCAAACAAGTAAGTGATGTATGTGCATATAGAGATATGAAGAGAGTACGGGATGAACAAGTTTTGCATTTTATCTAAAAATGCTTTCTTCTTTCCCAAAGTTGCTAGCAAAGAGTCATAAAATCCTTTTCATTCTTTGTGAGACTATTCAGTGCATTTCTTTGTTTTGTTTTGTTAGACTGCGTATGTTAAGCAGCTATAGCCTCAACTAAATTAACAGGAATCCTGGTTTTGGCTGAGATAATTTTTGTTGACATAGCTGTTGTAGTGCTATGCTTGGATATAGAGTAAGAAAAATATTGATAAAATACTGATGTCTTTAGTTATTCCTAAGTAGTGTTTATACTAAATCAAGAACTTTTCAGTTTCTCATGCTCTGCTAGCAGGGAGGTGCACAAAAAGCTGGGAGGTAGCATAGCATAATGATCTTTTTTATTGTTGGGACCTTATTTTAACTCTTATGTCCATTTTTTCAAACATAAATATTATAAATGGTACATGCGTTTGTGGACTTATTCTTGTATTTTTATTATTATCCATATTTTGGTTTTATTCCAGGGCACTCTATTTGAATACAGTTCTGAATACCTAAGCGGCAACTGTTTCTTGCTTAAGGTTGAACACTGCTGTCAGCTCACTTAGCACAGTTTGGTCTTAGTGCTGAAATAACAATTTCTTCAGAGGAAGTTTGGACTGAGTTATCGTGTTGGTTTTCAGGAGATTGAATGAAAATTCTGACATAATTGTAAATGCAATAAAATATGAACTCTAGACATATCTTTAAGCACATAATTAAGCCTATTAAAGTTATGTTGACTCTAAATTCTTGCTTGTATGTATGGCTAGATCTGTATACATGATGAATAGCCATCTTGTTAATAACATCTCTTATTTTCAGTGAAATTTGACTTTTCTTTTGTTGATTTAGAACAAGCAGAGCAGTTCGTCTTATTCTAAGCCGAGAGGATGATATGTTAATCACTGGTGGCCGACATCCTTTTATTGGTAAATATAAAGTAAGTGCTGCAAGAATTCAGCGAAAAAATACCTGCCTGTATTCTGTGAAATAAGTATTTTGGTATTGCTGGTTAACGTTTGTTCTATTAATGAAAATTAGTGTAATAAATCCACTTTTAAAACAAAACTGCTATCCAGAAAACCAAGAGATAAAGGTGCTGTACAGCCCTTTCTCCACTTGTGCCTCTGTATCTGCAAGATTTTGGTTTGTTTCTTCTTCTAGTCTCTCCATGTCTTTTTAGTTTATAGCTCACTCTATCAGTCTTTCTGGGAACAGGAAGGCAAACCAGCTCAGACTTCTGCAGAGATTTATTTTAAACCATGCATATGGTTAGGTTACACAGAGAAGCAGCTAGATTTTCACAGAAACAGTGCCATACAGGAAAACTCACTGTATGGAGGAAATTAATCCCTTCCCTGCTCATGCACTGACCTTAGTCATAACTGTTCATTAGAACAATTTCTGCCTTCTTTTCCATCTCTACTACATAGGTAAGGTAAGAAAGGTTTTATAAGATGCTTCCCTAAAGTTGAAAATGAGCTGTACTTCATGTTGAGAGTTCAGGAATTGTGGCAACAGGTGAAGAGAGATGTGAGATAACAATAAAATGCCAGGTGGGAAAGCAAATATCTTAGGAATGTACTTTCTTTCTCTCTTGCCTTTCTGTAGTTTCAGTGAATGCTGCACAGAAATGAATGGTGCAGTGCAAGCCTAGTTGTGTGGGTTATGTTCATTTCCAAATCTACAAGCATGGAAGAAATGAATGAATGACAAAATCTCAAGAAGTTATTGTTCATCCCTGTAGGTTGGCTTCATGAATGATGGTAGGATCATTGCTGTGGATGCCAAATATTACATTAATGGAGGGTGCACCCCTGATGAATCTGTTCTGGTAAGGTTTTTTATAAAAAACCAAATCTTACAACAAATCTTAAAGCATGGAGCAATCATTAGCTGGAACACAATGAAGGCCAAATTCCTTTGTAGATACATTGTTGATCATGCAGTCTTTTGATGTAAGGTTGTTGGAAAGTCTGTGCTTACTAGTCTAACCTTTCCTTACTCAGTTCAGTGAAACACTTTACTACTTTTTGATATTTTCCTTAATGAATGGTTTCTCAGGCTTATTTGCTTTTTACAAAAAGTCAGCTAACAATTAGTTCCTTTTAAAATACACAGTACCTGTATTTGTGCCTGCCTAAAGCTTTATGTCTACAAGGCTGGGGAGATCTTTCTTAGCCTTCAGAAAATTCAAGGTGATAGTTGTCCTGTCACTATATCTATGCATTGCTGTACTGGGTCTGCATTTATTGTGCTATATAGGTCAGTTCCTCACTTACAGGTCTGCAAAATACAGAATGGTGCTTGCTTTAATGTCAGTCAGTAACTATTTGTTTTTACATAGGCTGTTCTAGCTGTAACTGAAAGATTTGTTGAGGTTACAACCCCTTATCTGCTTGTCATTGCCCCACCTATGGGTGTTTTCTGCACTTCTGTCATTGTAACTGCCTATGCTATTGCTGCCTAACCTGGTTCTGGAAAGTAATCTGGGTTAGAACAAAATCCATGATTAAAAACATGTACATGATTTTCTTTTTCTTGTGCTTTTGTGTTTGTCGTGTGAAGGTTCTAAAAGAAGAATGTAAAGACCAGAAGACGCTGTAGACTGTAGTAGATGCGCTTTCTGACGGAACTAAACCTTAACTCTGAATTTCCATAAGATGTGATAATTAGGAATGCTTTCATCAGTTGCTTTCATAGCTCCTATTGCTTTAAATCTAATCTGCCTATTTTTAGTTCTGTGTGGCTTCTGATATCAAAGTAAAAGCAAAATTGATCATTAAATGAAGGATTTGTTACATCCTTAACTACTGACCAGCAATCAACTACTAGTAACATCAGCTGTGTTTTGTGAATATCAAAAAAGAACTGAAAACTACTAGGCTGCATGAGAGATGTGTGAATAAAGTCTGTTTGTGCATGCGAGGTTTTTTACTACAGTGATAGGCAGAAACCAAATTTGAAGCTAATTGCCTCAAGTTAGAGTATTTATACAAGATGAGGAAGAATTGAATGTGAGTTTGAAAGAAGCACTGTTTTAACATTTAACTATATTGTTTGTCTCCTATCTTAGGTAGGAGAAGTATCCTTATTAAAAATGGACAATGCATACAAGATTCCCAACTTGAGATGCTGTGCCTATGCCTGCAAAACAAACTTGCCATCAAACACAGCGTTCCGAGGGTTTGGCTTTCCCCAGTCAGCACTGGTGACAGAAACTTGGATAACAGAAGTTGCAGATATAATTGGTTTACCACCAGAAAAGGTGATGAAATGAAGGCACCTTCTCTCCTAAAATGAGTCTATGCAGTTGTAAAGATAAACCTTTTTAGATTGGCTGAATTTTTTTAACAATTATTGTCGAAGGCAAGCATAATTCATGCTAAAATGTATATATTTTTAAGTCATTGTCTAGTTGTTGAATAGCGCACTCTTACAAACTGAATCAAATTGGTCAAAAAACACACAGTTGTCTTGTCCAGTAGTCCCCCCAGATGATCAGTCTGCTAATATGATCGTGTGATACCTGTTAATTTTACAATTTCAGATTAGGGAAATAAATATGTATAAGGAGAATGAGCAGACACACTTCAAACAAAAGCTTGATCCACAAAACTTAATACGGTGTTGGAATGAATGTATGGAGAAATCTGCATACTATACTAGGAAAACAGCTGTCAATGAATTTAACAAACAAAATTACTGGAAGAAAAGAGGGATTGCCATTGTACCAATGAAGTTTCCATTTGGACTGGGCACGCGTTATCTTTCTCAGGTTAGTTTCTTTAAAGAAAAAGTGAGCTAAGCTTTTTATCCATAGAAGATTACAGTTACTCTGCCTTAAGATACAAACCAAATGCATTATGTTTCAGCTTCTTCAAAACTATCATCCTCCTAATGGTTGTTTCCTGAAGGCTACACTAGCTTCTAGCTCTCATCAAGCAGAGATCAAAGTCGTTTGGTTTTCAGGACCCAGACAGCTTGGACGCTGCATTATCTCTTGTGATGTGGTGTTGGGATAGATGACGAACACTTTTATGAAAAAATTATGAAGACTGATAGCAAAATGTTCATTTGATAAATTAACTGTTCTAGAAATAGCTCTGAGTTTACCCTTCCTGACCATGGGGGTGCTATGGGGTGCTGCTCTTAAAGACTTAACCCTTTGATGTCATAAAATATTAAGTTTAAAGGAAAAAAAGAGGACCAGTATTTTTGGTCTTTGTATTGTCTTTAAGATAGGTGTCCAGTGCTTCTGGAATAAACAGCATTTTACCAACTGAAAACTAACTGACTGGCTTGTATTAGACTGGCTGCCTCCATTCAAGAATAAGTCACAGGGTCTTTGTAGTCTAATATTCTACTTCCAGTTGAGTCAAGGAGGGAAATCTCATTCAGAACCTTCCTGCTGTGTCCAATGCTGACAACCTGCCCAGCCCATGCAGTTGAAAAACCTGTGTCCAAAGGCTCTCGAACATCAATGACAGAGAAAATGGAACTTGCAGCAATGTGCCTGTACAGCCACTAGTGAGGGGAGTCCTCCAGCTTCTTTTGGAACTATTGAGATAGTGTTGCCAGGTGTATATTTACTTCAGGATCTAGCAACAGAATAAAGCAGACTCCCAAGGATTTGTGTCTTTCCCTTTTGAACTTTGTTATAGAGAAGAAAAGGGACTAGCATTCCAAAATTTGCCTTCTATTCAAAAACATTAAACAGATAAATTGCAATACAATTCAAAACTCTATCATATTTTTTTAATTCCTCAATTCATCACCATATGCAGTACATTTCTCAGTAGTCTAATCTTGACTTTTTTTCTGTTTTAGGCTGCTGCTCTTGTTCATATTTATACTGATGGGTCTGTCCTTCTGACGCATGGTGGAATTGAAATGGGGCAGGGCATTCATACAAAAATGATTCAGGTAACAAATGGTGCAAACAACTATTACCTTGTGCTTTATATGTTATGCAGAAATACAGTGTTAAGATATTCTCCTTGGTTAGTTAGCGTACCAGCAGGAGAGTTTGTTTACTGAATAACACTTCTTTGCATTGATAGAGTTAGAAAGCAAAGGTCACAGAATTACAGAATCACCAGGTTGGAAAAGACCCACTGGATCATCAAGTCCAACCATTCCTATCAATCACTAAACCATGTCCCTCAGCACCTCATCCACCCGTCCTTTAAACGCCTTCAGGGAAGGTGACTCAACCACCTCCCTGGGCAGCCTGTCCCAGTGCCCAATGACCTTTTCTGTGATTTTTTTTTTCCAATTGCAAGCCTGAACCTCCCCTGGTGGAGCTTGAGGCCATTCCCTCTTGTCCTGTCTCCTGGCACTTGGAAGAAGAGGCCAGCTCCCTGCTCTCCAAAATCGCCTTTCAGGTCGTTGTAGAGAGCAAGAAGGTCTCCCCTCAGCCTCGTCTTCTCCCGGCTAAACAACTCCAGCTCTCAGCCACTCCTCATAAGGCCTTTGTAAACAAAGACAGTCAGTATTCAGATTAGTATACAGCCCAGATAATATTATTATCATGTGTAAACATCGTGAGGTTCAACAAGGCCAAGTGCAAGTTCTTGTATCTGAGACAGGGCAATCTGCGGTTTCAATACAGGACGGGGGATGAAGGGCTTGAGAGCAGCCCTGCCAAGAAGGACTTGGGAGTTAATGAGAAACTCAATGTGAGCTGGCAATGTGAGTTCACAGCCCAGAAGCTCATCCTTATCCTGGGCTGCATCAAAAGAAGCATGTCCAGCAGGTCAATGGAGGGGATTCTCCCTGTCTACTTGGTTCTCATGAGACCCCACCTGGAGTACTGTGTCTAGTTCTGGAATAACCAATGTAAGAAGGATATGGAACTGTTATAACAGGCTACAAAGATGATGCAAGGGCTGGAGCACCTGCTACAAGGACAGGCTGAGAGAGTTGGTCTCATTCAGCTTGGAGAAGAGAAGGCTCCAGGGAGACCTTATAGTGGCTTTGGAGCACCTGAAGGGGCTACAAGAAAGCTGGAGAGGGACTGTTTAGAAGGACATGTAGTGATAGGACAAGGGGGAATGGCTTTAAATTGGAAGGGGAAAGATTTAGATTAGACATAAGGAAGAAATTCTTCACAATGAGTGTAGTGAGACACTGCCACAGGTGTTCAACACCCCGGAGGTGTTCAAGGCCAGATTGGATAGGGCGTTAGGCAGCCTGGTCTGGTGGGAGATGTCTCTGCCCATGGCAGTGGGGCTGGAACTGGATGATCTTCAAGGTCCCTTCCAACTCCAACCATTCTATGATTCTATGGTCGTAATTTTTTAATGGATAATTGAGAGAAAGATCTGTAAAGATATTTATCAGGTCAATGAAGGCTTCGAACCTGGGCCTGCATAACTTGACCTAATTCATACAGGATATAACCAGCAAAATTAGGTTCTAAAGCAGGACTCCAGAGTCTCAATACAGAGTCTGAGTTGAGCTAAAACATTGCCTATATTTTCTGTTTCTTTGTACTTGCAAACTAGGCAGATGGATTTCAGCTGGAGGCTGAAACAGCACTTGTTATAACTTTATTTTTTTTCTGACTTCTAGCAAGTACTGGGGAACTGTTTAGTGTTTATAATGTTTCTAAAACAGAGAAGAATATATTGTATTTCCTGAAACAGGTTGCTAGTCGAGAATTGAACATCCCCATGTCACTCATTCACTTCTGTGAAACAAGCACAACAACTGTTCCTAATGCATGTGCCTCAGTAGGATCTGCAGGAACAGATGTCAATGGTATGGCTGTGAAGGTAAAGAGTTGTATTTACTTTAACAAAACACACTATGCCTTGTGGTATTTAATGCCTGTCAAGCTTTAGGCATTGGTTAACTCACAGAAATCAAGTTTTAGATGACCCAATACCACTGGAGGTTGCTGAGAAGAAACATGACTTGTTAACAGTTTCTTATGAGGTGCTTATGAGTTTCCAGAATATGATCTGAGCTTTCCCCAAGAGCCTTACGTTTGACAAAATCCTTTTTTCATGTAACAAGCTAGCTAGTCCCATAAAATTCCTGTTTATGTTCTAAATCTACTGTTTCATGTAGATTCCAGCCCTTGTAACTTAACGCTTTTATAAGGTTCTTGTCTGCACAGATAAAATGACACCTCCTACCATACTTTTTCAAACCAAGGTGACAGTAAAGCATATAGTAATTGAATACTAACTACAATGTCTTAAATAGTGCCAAATATATCTGTATTAGTTTTGTGTTATATTCTTCTGACTTCTCACCAGGATGCTTGCCAAACTCTTCTGAAACGCCTGCAGCCTATCATCAGCAAGAACCCAAAAGGGACCTGGAATGATTGGGTAAGGCATGTCAATCCTACTAAGTGTGTTTGTGTGCCTGCAGAAACTGTATTCTAGTCTATCAGTCTGCTCACCTAATAATCATGAAGTTGAGAACTGCAGAAACTGGTTATTTCACAGAAGATGGAGTGTAGGTGCTCAGTTTGGATATCTGGGAAATGATCCTTAGATCATATCTAGTTGGAAAGGAGGTGAAGTCACATTTGGGGCATAGTTTTTAGTATATAAAAAAATACCAACTTTTGCAATAACATGACCCACTCCCCAGCTTACCCACAGTCTGTATGCATTTGTCAGGGTGTATGTGTTTGTCAGTTTTCCTACATGGCTGTCCTTTATTTTAGCCAAATCAATAAAGAGAAGCCTTCTCAACTCCTTCCTTCTGCCTCTGTCCCATACATACCCAGTATATTACAGGACTGCAAAAAAAAGGTATTAGGAATCCTTACTTCCATTGCTCTAGTATGTAATTAGTATGTATTAGTCATATTACCAGTAGAATAGTACCAAAGTAGTGCTAGAGCCTTTTATAGAAATTGCCTCAGTTTGGTGCTTACTTAAAATTGGATTAGAATTTTAGGTTTAGAAAAGGAATTTTCTTAACTAAAAGCTTTCTGCTATAATATTGACTATTTTAGGGAAGATAGGCTAAGACTCTGGTCCTCTGTATTAAGACATTAAAAGAAAACCTGTTATATCTTCTTATCCATTGTATCTTGTTATTTGTAACCTAAGGAAAAGGACAGTCTCTGCCTTTGAGGAATTTACATGAAAATCTCTGAAAGGGAATAGATTTAGGACCTCATACTGTCACTTTTACCACTGGCTGAGGAACACTGCAAAGAGCATTTCTCTTGTCAAACGTCATTTTTGTGCAAATAGGTCATGCAGATCTTTTGTTCCAGGGACTTATCAACTAGATATGTTCAGGTGACAGAGAGGGATGCATTTCTTTTAAACTTGAGTAGAAAAATTGCACGGGGCCCTTTCTGACTATGACTATGACCAGCAGTAAGGCTTCTGCATGACCACTGCTGTTGACAGAACTGTTCCTTATTGTATTGCCAAAAGAATTCCAATTGCTCACTGAAAGGGGATTTAGTTCTACTGTATTAGTCACCATGTGCATCTAAACATGCTTAATTCAGCTGATCTTCCTTTCTTTACAATTTATAACAGTTTGAGTTTTAAGTAAACATATGTAAATAAGTAAATATATGTATGCTGTGTTCCTTCCTTACTCCTTCCCTGGTTTACCACAAACACTGCTATATCTTACAGATTAAAGAAGCTTTTGAACAGAGTGTGAGTCTTTCAGCTACTGGCTACTTTAGGTAATATATTCTTGTTCTGTAAAAATGCATAGGTTAGACCAGGACTGATTTCTGAAGGTAACTAGTGCCATGATTCGAAGTACCAGCACAATAGTTCTTTCTAATTACTCAGCTTATGCAGTTCTTTGCTATATGGGGTTTGGAGTATAAAGTTTAAGAGCTAATTTATGCCTAGCCCTGCATGGACTCTCTAGAAAGTATCAAAAAGCTATTTTCTCCTGTCTTTGCGTCATGATTCAGGGATTATCAAACCACGAAACATCAAGGTGACTGCTGCCCGTAACAGTGTGTGTGTAAAGTGAGATATAGTTTATTTACTGAAGACTGTATTGCTCAAAGTTATAAATATTGTTGTACTACAAATTATTTACACTGTTGCCAACAAACGTGATCACACCACGTTGCATGACAGGAACAACAAGGGGCAGCATTAGAATATTTATTCAGCACACACCTGTAAATAGCAACCAGGTTCACTCGTGGAAAATTTAATTCTAAATCTGAACCTTGAGATTATTTCTCTTTAGAGGAAGGATAATTCAAAATGTCTCCTTGAATTTAAGAGAAAGTTCTTAATTTTTTAAAGAAATACCAACTCTGGAATCAGATGCCATGATTCAGCTCCAGTTGAAAGCTAGGGGGGTCTTAAGTGCTCACCTGAGAAGTGGGGTTGCTCACTGTCCCTAGTTTTGGAGTTATAGTTTTGACCTCTTTGCTTCCAGAGCATCATAAAAGCCCCACCACATATGCTCTTAGATGTGGATTTATTCACAACAGCCTATTATTGTAGGACATGGTAATCTTAAAAGACTTTTCCCACTGTGCTCTCAGTGCAGTCTTGTGGTCCTTTTTCTCTGAATTCTTTCATGGTGTTTATAAGGAACCAGAAAGTAAAAATTATTGTGCTATAACTCCAGTAGAATTCAAAGCAAAGCTTCTCTCTTAGCCTGCTAACCTCCCTCCACCTGTATTTACTTAGTTATTGATACTAGCTTTTCAGATATTCAGACACTCTGGAGTAAGTTGAAAAGGCACTTTGCAAAGTGATACTTATTTAAAACATCAAGAAAAGGCGAAACAAAATGTCCCTTCCTGCTCCTAATTCTGTTCAACTATGTTTTCTGCTTATGCAACCCTTTAGGAAAGTTGATATCTCCAAAGCAATGAACAACCAACATACTTTGCTATTGACATTTAATGGTGTCCAAAAACATCTGCAGATCCCTGAGCCTCAAATCCTGCACTGATCTAATTCTTATCCAGTCATATTCTTCACATCCAAGAATCAAAAAGTCAGCTGAGGATGTGAGAAGTTGAATATATGAATTTTGTCTCTCTTTTTCAAGGCAGTTCAATGTTCTGAATGATACTGTAATTGTTATATGGAGTATAATTTAAAATATGCTCAGCAAAGACATTTCAGTCATATATGGTCAGAAAATATGCCTTGACCACATAGCTGACATGGTTGGGAGATGGTACCACATTTCACTGTCCTCCTGTGTCTGTTGAATTTACCCCATCAGTCGTGACTACTATAGTCTCCTCAGTCCCACTCACTTCTAAGTAATTACTCCTTTATTTCAATATTCCTATCTTAACTCTCTCAGTCTTTCTGTAGCCAGCTTCTAGAGTTATTTCTTTTGTTCATCTCCTGTAAATTATTCTTTCATAGGTCCTGACCAGTTTTCCTCCCTGTTTCTGAATTCCCTTATGCACTGTAAATTCAGCAACCATTACCTTAGATTTATATTCTGTACTTGATTATCTTGTTCTTATTAATGTATTTCTGGAATTATGCTTCTTATAGACTCCTGAACTGAAATAACTTCCTTGTCTGCTAAATTTTATATCAATACCAGCTCCATCAAATTTAAACTACTCGTGCTCTGTAGGATTTCATGGAACTTAACTGTTAAGGTTCTCTGTTATTTTAAGATTTCACATGGAAGTAGTTTCAAACTTTCATGTGCTCATCTGCATTGTTATGATGCAACCATGCATTAATTTTCTTGTGGACTTTGTTTCTTCCATCAGAGGTTACAATGAAAATATGGATTGGGAGAAAGGGGAAGGACAGCCATTCACGTATTTTCTTTATGGGGCTGCTTGTTCAGAGGTTGAAATCAACTGTCTAACAGGAGATCACAAGGTAATAACTGAATGTCATGGAAGCTTTGTAATAATGTGAATGAAGTTTGCTGGATGCTCCAACAACCATCCAGGTTTTAGATTAATAAGTCACCTGTCTTCACATGCTAGTAAAAATATCAACAGTGTAAATACAAATTACAGGTGGAGCAGAATGAAATCTATGCAGCATTAACCAGCTTTTGGCTCGTCTGTATTGGTGTCATGAGAGTTCACCTTTCAGGTTATGGCAGACACCTTACATTCTGTGCTTGTTCTCTGCCTGAAATTACAGCAGAACTAAATATTCTATTTCTAGGCTTTTGACGATCTAGACAGCTAAATGTTGTAGACTGTTGATCATATCTCCTCTGTCTGCACTTATTTATGTGGGGATTTCCTTGTACAATGGGAAAAATCTGGCAGGGCTGTCTCTGTCAAAACTTCGGTTAAAGCTAAGACAAGCCTATTTTGCTTGCAGTAGGGTGTTAGAAATTACTTTTAAATAGCGTACAGAGAAGGGCCTCTATCTTAAGTGTGTATTATTCCACTGAATACCGATTCTAACCAACATTATGTTCTATTGCCTTCAATCCATTTTATTGACAGAACCTCAGAACAGACATCGTCATGGACATTGGATGCAGTATAAATCCAGCTGTGGATATAGGACAAGTATGTGCCAAGAATTTCCTGCTTGTTTCTATTACACTGATAGCCTTATCTGAAGTGAGGATTACCTTGTTGATTCAGAAAGTGTTAATTTCTTACTAGAGAATGTTGTAAGTCATAGATCATATTAGAAGGATGGTTACTTGTACACTTGCCCCATTTGAGTGTTTCAGGGTTTTGTAGATCACATAGATGTCAGTGAAGCTTGAATTTTACCCATGGTGTCAACCTGCAGTACTCCCTGTACTTAAATCCTGTTTGTGATCTCCAGATAGTCCTGTTGTTTGACCTGCTTTCCCCACTTGATAGCAAGGAAATGCCTTTCTTCATTGCAGGCTGGTTCACAGATCTCATCACTTCATCATGAGAGCATTTGTCTCTGCCTGGTATGAGATAGGAGCATGAAAGCTTTTCCCATCACAGTAGCCCCAAAACACTGCAGAATCCCACTTGGCAAACAGGAGAGAAAATGGACTTATAACAGCTAGTGATACAGATCAGTTCTTGCCAAAGTTTTACCCATTTTACTAAACATGGGAATGTGCTATTTCTTTTCTTGTTTAAAGATTGAAGGTGCCTTTGTTCAAGGCATTGGACTGTATACAATGGAGGAATTAAAGTACACTCCAGATGGAACCCTCTATACTCGGGGTCCGGATCAGTATAAGATCCCTGCTGTTTGTGATATTCCGGAACAATTTAGTGTTTCTCTGCTGTCATCTTCCCAAAATCCTTATGCCATCTATGCATCCAAGGTAAGCAAAACATCCCAGGACAAACAGAGAAGCTAGGCTGATATAAAACATACATCTTTTCAAGATTTTTTCTTTAGCATTTTGAAGAAGTTTCCATACAATTGTTTTATTTGTGACACCAAGGAAGCTAATATGAAAAGATACAATACGGGACATTGCTGCATATTTTTCGTGGTTGGTGAGTAGGAATTTCGGGGTTTTGTTAACAGACCATATGCAGAAACTGCAAGCTGAATTTAAAACCATACTTTTGAAATGTGGTGATAAACTGAAGGGTTAAAGTACTGAAGAAATCGTAATGACAATGACGGTGTGCAGCTTACTTACATGTGTACGAAATTGGACTGTATGTGTATATTTATATGACAGATTGGCTCAAATATTCTGTTGGAATAATCATTGCTTCAATTTACACCAGCAAATATTTGGGCCAGTTGTATGTAAGTAGTAACATTAAATCAAGATGAAAATAATTCTGAAAATTTCCAGCTGTTTCAAATAGTGGATAAGCTTTTAGGGTACAGCAAAATAAAACAGAATTATGAGGAAAAAGCATATTTTATGGCAAAAGTTACTGAAGAACAAACAGGTCCTTTAAAATTAGTTAAAGCTGTTTGAGTAATACTTAATTAGAAAAGTACTTGTTTGAAAAATATATCATCTAGGTGAAGTAGTTATTTCGAGCTAATCTAGAGAGCTGATGCTAATATCCTTCTTCAAACAGATCTTCTTTTCTGTGAACTCGTCTCCTGTAATTAACCTTAAAAATCACTGTAACAAGCTGTGATTCTGTCTTCATGCACCATGTTTGGGGAAGACAGTTGTTTCTCAGATTTTAGCAGGAAGATAAGTAACTGTCAATTGCAATATTCCAATCCAGTCCAGATTAAAATGTCCAATATCGCAACATTGAGAGGACTATGGAATAAGGGTGGATTTGACCTGTCTTTGAGATAAGGAACAAATATGAATCTTGTGTCAGAACCAGTGAGAGCATGTCCATTGAGGCCAGTGGTGTTTGTCCACAAGGAATTATCAAGAGTTGAGGCTTTATTTATTAGTTGTATATGATTATGTATGTATGGTTTACCTGTGTTTGGTTTGTTCCGATTTTATCTACTAGTTTTTCTAAATTTCAGTTTAGCAATGAGCCAAAGAGATTCTAAAATCAATAGCCAATGTTTGAATCCAGCTTTTTAGTCCCCTGAAAGCAGCAACCATTAAAAGACTTGGTGTGATCTAAGCTTGCTTCCACTAAATCTGAAAGAAACATCCTTACTGAAGGATGAAATACTTCTTGAGTCACTGACTTTTGAGCTTTTTAGTTTATAGCGATATGGTGTGTACTCCTCTCATTTGCTCAAAACCTACACCTATATGACATGTTTTCCTTTTTCAGGGGCTAGAAGAGGCAGGATTTTTCTTGGGATGCTCTGTGTTCTTTGCTTTGAGAGATGCAATAACTGGTGTGAGGAATGAAAGAGGACTAAAGAAGACCTTTGCACTGAACAGCCCTCTGACTGCTGAACAAATACGGGCATGCTGCACAGATATCTTTACTGAGATGGTAATTGAAACGTGTGGGGGAAGGATCTGTTTAAGTATCTCTGGGTAGATGTGCATATGGCTTTTGGCATCCTTGAATAGTGGGGTGCCAGTTAATGTCTCCAGCTGGTCATATAGTGTATACAGCAATATCATAGATTCCTGGTATTTGAAATGTCTGGTAACACGTCTCACTCACATAAGTTACTCCAACAAATGCCATTCAAGCATTGTATTGGAATTTCCCTGAATTTGTATAATCTCTTATTTTTCTTCAAAATTTAGATAGTTTTTATAATCCCTTCTCTCCCTGAAGCCTCCTCCATTCTTCTGTATGTCATATTTCATAGAGGATTAAGTAGCTCATAGTGGATTAGCCTCCAGGCATCTTCAGTCTCCTTCCAGGTGTATTCACCCAGTGACTTCCACGCTGGCACTGTCACATCATTCTGGTACTCCTTACTATGCCCAGTATCGTTTTGGAAGAACGCTAATTAACTCAGAGCTAACTAAAAGATACAGAAGAAAAACAAATGAGACAATAAGCTACTTATAATCCTAGTTCTTTATATTCTATGTTTTCTGCACCTGTTCACTCTGGTCATTTTCCCTCTGTTCTTTTTTTGCATAAGTTTTTATTTAGCCTACAACATCTCTGAACCAAGGTCCTTGCCATATAAATCCATACCATGCCCTAAACCTCTGAGGCTCTCCCATGGAAACTTGAGCGCTCACTCATTGATTACTCCCACAGTATTTCTGTGGTTGTGGTGGGGCATCATTGACCCTCAAATCAATGTTTGTGGGCTTACTGTCATTGCAAGGGCTTCCAGAAGATGAGGTCCACTAATGCAGAGACCATGATTCTCCATCCCTTTTTAGCCCTGGCCCCAGTTAACACTCACCTTACTTTCAGCTATCTTTTGTAGTTAACTCCTGAAGAACACTCTGCTGAGTGACTTGGGGGCACATAATAAGGGCAATACTGGGAGCTTGCTAGTCAAATAATACTAACAATTCACTCTTTTAATTTCTTAGATGACAAACGATGCATCTGCTTCCTCCACTCCTCAGGCCGCATCTGTGAGAGTGACAAACCAGAGTGCTCAAGACCTGAATGGAATGAAAAACTGATTTACTGCTCCAATACACACTAATCAACACACAGATAAATATATTTTCTCATTTTCAGATTAGAATCAGCTACCAAAAATATGCACATTGCATCTTATATCCTTATCTTTATTCTCCATCCAGTATATTCATTATGTACTTCACTTGAATTACTGAACTTAATTGCTAGAAATGCATCTCCTGCATTTGAAGTGTACATATTCAACAAGAAAAATCTGCTGAACAGCTCAGCTCAGAAACTGCAGGAGAAAAAAGCTAGGGCAAAAAATCAAGATATGTTACTTAACTTCCTGCCACTTACCACACTTAACTTCATATGATAAGTAATTTTTAATGGCTTCAGCTAATTTTCTACTTTAGATTTGAGTCTTGCAATGGAGTGTGAGTGCAGAGATTTTTGCTGAAGGATAGGAACCTTGTTGGTTGGATTCAGTCCCTTTTTGATCAGAGATGATGCTCTGATTTGTAGTAAAGCTGCTTTACATTCTTTTGGCACAGACATCCTTGTGTTAAAAGCATGCAAGAAACAAGAGTTACGATTTTCTTTTGCTATGCCAGACAAATTGCTATGACTGACCTACATGTACCCCGGAAGGTTTCTTTTCCATATGGAGCAAGCCCAAAGCCTCTGAACTTAATGGGAAAACTCACATGGGAGTTCAGCATGCTTTGAATAGGAGACTGTATGAACCCATCTCTGGAAAGGATTCTTAAGCAGTGTTTAGTCCTGTTCTCAGGAAAATATAAAGCCATGAATGTACAGTTAAGAGCTTTCTCCTACTCTTGACCACTCGTGATAACGAAGTTAAAAAAGCTGTAATGAGATCAAAAAGTCATCTGCAGAGATTAGTCATCTGATGCTGCCTAAGGTTTTGGAAGGATTACACCACACCCAAGTAGCAGCAGCTGGAGAAAAAAGGAGAATATAAAGTAGCACAGTATTAAATTAAAACAGAAGTTCTGGTATTATTACATTTGAAATAAGTATATATTTGCAACCTAGACAGAAGACCAAGAAATTGTATAGAAAATACCAAAGTTGATAACAACAGTTCCAGCCACAGCATTCAGATTTCTGCATCAGAAACCACAGTATTGAAATGACCAAGAACTTCAACCTTTCTCTCACTTGAAGTGCAAAGTTGAGATTCAGTTCCGAACACGTGTGCATGCACACACAAGCACACAAAGCTCATGGTATTTGGATTTGGGGTTTTGATCTGGGATACATCCTAACACAGAGAAAACACTTCTCTTTTTTAGTGAGTCTACAGAAGTTGCCCAAAGTAGAACCTGAAAAATGGCAACAGGTTCTTTCATAAGAAAGCAGAACTGTGAAAATACATAGTTTGTACATTCAACGTGTGGTTTTGGTGAATCTCTACATCAGTTATTCCTTGCTGAGTGTAGTGATTGCTCGTCAGGTTACTCACAGGTGGAAAAGTGAGGGTCAATTGCTGGTAGGAAAGTGAGGGGAAACAATGGCAGAAAAGTGCAAGGAAATGATGGCAGAAAAGTAAGGGGGAATGCCAGTGGAAAAGTGAAGGCAAATGCTGGCATAAAGGTGATAGGGCATGCTGGCATAAGACTGAAGGGCAAGTGTGGTGGAAAAGTGTGGGGAAATGCCAGCAGAAAAATGGAAATGTAGGTATATGGGCTTGGCCTCCACCTTACCTGCACTGTATGTCATTGTAGTGAAAAGGTATTTTCTTTATGTAGAATGGAGACTGTCCATTTTGCTGCACGCCCAGCAGTTACTGATGTTTCCAAAGGCCCTCAGTAGCTCTGGTTGACCATTGCTGTGATGCCTCATTTACCAGAAAGAAAAGGTGGCATATTTTCTTGCAAAAGGCCTCCTATGGTCATCTGAAGAAGTAATCTCTTTCCAAGGGACTGTTTTTCCATAGCTGGCTTTTGTCTCTACTGCATTCAGTTTTCCTTCTGTCAAGCTTTCTGTCTGCTGTAAAATAGTTTGATGTTTTTTCCTGCTTGCTCCACAACACCCACCCCAACCACTGGATGCAGCCTCCCTTTCAGCTCACAGACCAAGATTTTCTTAGGGGTGGCCTTTAAATGATGGCTGAGTTGTTCCAGCTCTCACCCTGTGCATACCCAGCTAGGAACATCTCTGTCCCATCAGAGATACCCAGAAACTCCTTTCGCAGTGTGGCAGTCCCCTGCCTCTTCAGTGAAATTTGCTGCAATATGGGCTAAGTTAAAACATGTTGGCAGAAGTTGCAAAATACATAAATAAAGCAGTTGCTGCCTGCTGAGTAAGGGCTCTATGTAAACACATTTTGTCCTACAGGCCTTCCTTCCTATGCAGTGTTGGATGGCACTTCGGCTCACTGACCCTGGGTTTCACTGGGTTAGAGAATGGTTTCTCCAAGGGCACAGCATAAGGCAGGAAGCCCAGCTGCCACTCACAGTCAGTGCAGGACACTTTCTTACAGTTACACTGACAAGGGTGCAGGTAAGGCCTTTTATCTGTGTTACAGCACACAAGACTGCAGCTCACAGGAGAAGCATGCAGTACTGCTTGACTTTTACTTGAAGTGCACATTAAGGCTGTTTTCAAAACTCCTGTACTGTGCCAGATGCCAGCTAATGTGGGCACCTGGGCTCCTGAGGGAGACATTTGTTCTAAGAGTGAGAAGTATTCACTTTCCTTTCCATAAGGCTTGCAGGAAATGTCCTGCAATTTTTTAAAACTGAATCAAATGTGGCAGACTCAAAATAGGGCATTTTGAAAAGCCAGGGTTTTTTTAAACTTTACCATCTGTAGCCTGGTGAGAGCACCCTTTCAGTGTTAGTTGTTTGGATTTCTCTGCTACTGACAGGGTTCCAGCCTCCCAGCGAGATCCCACTGGAGGTATTTCCCTCAAGTACACTGGCTGCAATGGCCCAAGGCCAGTGAAGAAGCTGATTTTGCCCATATCTGAATTAGCAACACATACAGCATGAGATTTGAAGAGCCCAGGGAGCCGTTGGAAACTGTTTTATGCATGTGTGGTCACATCTGCTGCACTGGTCGAGGGAAAGGAAGAGTACAGTGAAACCGCAGTACCTGCCACTACACACTGCTGCACAGGGCGGTGCTTTGCCTGCAAGTCAATTCAAATGCTCTGTGTAACAGTCAATCAGAATAAAGGGAGTAGAAGATTTTGCAGTGATTTTAATGAAGGCTGGACTGAGAAAGACACTAAGAAAACACTACATTTTGCTGGCTTTGTTTCCAAACCTTGTTGTAAGCTGTTGTGGAGACTTGTAGCTGACAAAGCCTGTGCAAACTGATGGTAGCCAGACACAGCTGAAGAAGGAGCAAACTCTGCAAGCAGAGACTTGCACTTCAGGCTGTGCACTGGCAGCTAATACTATTTTGCAGCATGAGAGAGTGAATTTTCTTTTTGGGGTTTAGGTGAGCACTAAATATTATACGTACGTGATTGTCTCTCTCATGCAGGTTTTTGTCATAACCTCCTACCCCCCCCCAAACATACTCCACAATTTAGATAGTATTTTTTCATTTTGTTTTTAAGTACTTACAGTTTTCTAAAATGCAGAAATAGCAACATAATAGTTTTGATCCAGCTAGCAGTTAGATGTGTGCAACTTTAGAGTGTCAGTTGTTTGCAAAGCAACTGTTCACCTTCTTTAACTCAGTTTGAACAAATAAACTTCTAGTGCTGCACATGCACTTTGTACAATCGCATTCCATACAGCAGAAGAGATTCCTTACCTGCATTGTACTCATCCCCATGATTCCAAAGGGGCGAAGACAGAAGAAGCCATTCTGGGGTTTGAGATACTTTCTTGCAGCTGAGTAATAGAATCATAGAATGGTTTGGGTTGGAAGGGACCTTAAAGATCATGCAGTTCCAATCCCCCTGCCATGGGCAGGGACAATTCCCATCAGCCCAGGCTGCCCCATCCAGCCTGGCCTTGAACACCTCCCGGGATGGGGCTGCCACAGCTTCCCTTGGCAACCTGGGCCAGCACTTCACCATCCTCAGAGCAAAGAAATTCCTCCTTATGTCTAGTCTAAATCTGCCCATTTCCAGTTTAGAGCCATTAGCCTGGATGCCAACCTGGAGTCAACTTGCCCAGATACACCGCAGACAAACCCACTGAAACTTTTCTCAAATATTTTCTTAGTTCTGCAACCACTCATACTTTGGTTAATTTTATTTCACCATCTTACGTTTGTGTAACATCAGTTTTGCTTTTGTACCTCTCTGAGAAATTCAGTACTAACTGCACACTCCCCCCTTGCTCTCTAACAAACCCTTTCCCCTTCCTCCTTTCCCCTTCCCCTTTCCCTTTCCTCTTTCCCCTCTCCTCTTTCCCTTTCCTCTTTCCCCTCTCCTCTTTCCATTTCTTTCTGGGAAAATCCTATACTAGCGAACATGCTTCAAGAGAGATGATGGTGCTTCCTGGCATTGGACAGAGATGAGGAGCAGTCTGCGTGGGCTGGGTGGATGGCAGCACCTTTCCTCATCGCTCACATCCAAGCAGACACACAGGTGAGCCCTGAGGAGAGGCGAGCAGGCAGGACCAGCAGCAGAGGCAGAAAGATCCCAGGCTGATGCTACACCGGTCTAGCTTTTAGTACAAGTGGTGAATTTTCACCAGATCCCTGCAGCTGCCCCTTCAGGAATCATGGAGAAAATTAGGGTTTTTTCATTTTCCAAAATATACAGTTTTGGAGGATTTGTGGCAATTTTCCATGACAAAAATCGGTGATTTTTGCTTTTGAACATGAACTTTATTTATTTATTTATTTTAATATTCTCAGTTGCACAAACCCAGGCAGATTTTGCTTTCCTGGGAACCCCAAATTGGAATGTTTTCCCCATAGTCATTTCCCTCCCATGCCATTGCAGACCCAGAATCAGAGGTTTTGAGGTTTTTTTATGCCTTGGTCTTGTCTCCCACTCTGCGTGCACAGCCCAGCAGGGCAAAGTCCTCCTTTGCCAGTTTGGACTTAGTTTACAAATACATAATATCCATTTAGATTACATATATCTACTGAGGCTTACTATGTAAATCACAGTAAGTGTTGATAGTTCTATCTATTCAGAATTCTATTAAACACTTTCATATGTATTATCTCTTTTTTTTTTGCATTTTCAAGGCTTTTTATTTTATAGATACATGAGCTAATTTTGTATTTTAGAATCCTGTATATCTCTGTTTAGAATGTTATCTGTTCTAAAATCCTTTCCATAATATAGCACATGTAGGGTTTTATTTTGAAATCATTTTTATATATAAAATATAAATATCTATATAAATTAGATTTTTTTTTCTCTATTTCAGTGCCTCAAATCATGTATACTTTTTTCTTCCCGATTTGTTAAGCCCCTCTTGAATTTTCAGGACCCACTGTCACTAGTTACAAGGCTGCTAATGCTTCTTGGAAAACCCTGGAAAATGTGGAAGTGATGTTAACTTATCCTGTTTTGTCCATGTCTCTTCCTTAACCTTTATGGCTTTTAGTACAGGTGCTAATATCTCGGTAAGGTTTTCTAGTACTACTGTAAGTTATTTTTAAAACTTACTGAACAAAGAACCATAAAGCTTTATCATGATCATCTGAACACTTACAAACAGTTTCCAACTCCTGTCATGCCACCAAACCTGTTTAGGGTCCCTCCCACATTTTGACTGTCCTTAGTTACTCTATATTTAAATGAATAAGAAAAATGGCTTGCCATAAGCTTTTTCTAAAGCCATATTGTGAGTCTGATTTTTCTAAGCTTAACCAATGATGACATTGGCCCCTCTAACCAGTCAGTTGGCCTTGGCAGGAAGCTTTACAGTTCTTGGGAAATAATCTGATGAATGGTAAAGAATATAAAATACTGCTTGGCATCTTCTCTTTTAAAAGCCATGTTTCTGCTAAACAAATAATTCTAAGATTAGGAGTGAAAGCTTAAAATGTTGAAGTCCATAGCAAACCCCCCTTTGATACTGATGGGGCCCAGTTGCACCCTGGGTACTTACTTCTAAGGCTGGCTTCCTAGGCAACTCATCTACTGGGCTGATGGCTTGCTAGTTGTTCTACTTACAGCTGTTTGCCTGATAGCACAGGATTACAGTTTTTACACATCTAATGAATGTGCTATGGAGCATTGAATTGAGATCATTTCTTCTTGTCCTAATGCTTTTGGCTGTACCAAGCATCTTCCCTTGTTGCCTCACTCAATATTTGTGTCAGGAAGTTGTCTTCCACACACTCCAGGAACCTCCCAAACTGTTTCCTCTCTGCCGTATTACTTTTCCAGCAGACATCTGGTAAGTTCAAGTCTCCCACAAGGACTAGGAGTAGCAATCGTGAGACTTCTCCAAGTCGGTTGTAAAATAACTCGTCAGCCTCTTCTTCCTGGCCGGGTGGTCTATAGCAGACTTCCACCATGATATTGCCAATGACACTAAGCTGGGTGGAAGTGTCAATCTGCTGGAGGGTAGGGAGACTCTGCAGAGGGATCTGATCAGGCTGGACCGCTGGGCTGAGACCAATGACATGAGGTTTAACAAGGCCAAATGCCAGGTCCTGCACTTGGGACACAACAACCCTATGCAGTGTTATAGATTAGGAGAAGTCTGGCTGGAGAGCTGCCAGGAGGAGAGGGACCTGGGGGTGTTGGTTGACAGTGACTGAACATGAGCCAGCAGTGTGCCCAGGTGGCCAAGAAGGCCAATGGCATCCTGGCTTGT
>WAAB01005796.1:15254-281885 GCA_013389865.1 Piaya cayana | reverse complement strand
GTCAGGGTGGTTGAAGTCCCCATATATGTAAATAAAATGCTTCATTCAGGTGAATAACTCAACTGAATAGAGGAGAAACAAAACTGAGGTGGAGGACTAGACCTAATAATGCAAATGTGTGCAAGCTGAAAATTATGTTTATAAAGCGCTCATAGAATTGTAGAACGGTTTGGGTTAGAAGGGACCTTAAAGATAATCCAGTTCCAACCTCCCTGCCGTGAGGTTGGATCAGCTTGCTCAAAGTGTCATCCATCCTAGCCTTGTACACCCTCAGGGATGTGGCATCCATGACTTCTCTGGGCAACCTGTTCCAGCGCCTCAGCACCCGGACAATTAAAGCAAAATCATTGTGTTCTCAGCTCTAGCTCACTTTTCATTTCTGATTATGTTTTGGGTTTTTTTTCGTTGGATTTTTTTTCCCAGAATTGGAGGATGAAATTTGTAGCTGTTACACAGTTTTATAACAATGTTCTAAAAGACTAGATGAGAAAGAATTGTTACAGTGTTTTGCTTCTTTCTATTTATGTGGTATATTTTTTTGACTAAGTCTAGGTTGGTATAAAGTTAAAAAATAAGAGTAACCCTTGAATTCTCTGAATTATAACTTATTTTTATATATTATATATAATTTTAATAATAAAGCTCCTGAAAATGTCAGACTCTGGTACAAGTACATGCAAGTGTTATGCATACATACAGCTGGGGAAAAAGATGGAAAATGTACTTAAGGGTAGAAGTCACTTAAAAAAATTGTTTTACACATTTAAATTGATTTGTGGTGAGGTGTCTGTTTTAACAAGACAGCATGCATGTAGAAGGAGTGGATTGATTTGATGTTTTGGTTAGCTGACAACTGTATAAACCTTCTCCTGACTTTTATAACTGTGTTAATCCTCATTCTCTGCTTATAATCTCTCTGCAAGAGCAAGCAAGGTGAATCATATTTTATCTTAGATCAAGACAAGGTATTTGACAGCACTTGGAAGTTGCCTGCAGATTTATTGTGGTGAATGTGACATATTAAGCTAAACAGTGTTCCAGAGCGCTTTGGCAAATAACAGGAGAATGTGAAGGACTGGGAAATGTTTGGTTTGGTGTTTCTTAGATCAAGGTTGCAGTTTAGATAGTTGTATTTTTAGTTACAGGTTCCTAATTTACTTACTGGTTTATGGGTTGCTGTTTCTTCTACCACAGAAATTAATACCAAAGAAATGGATAGCCTTTGGAACATTATTTAGTAATAAATTAATTTATAAATAATTGTGATTTTATCTTTTGCAGGTTACAGCATATGCTTATGAGTATATATTATATTACCTTATCTAATATGGATCAATATTGCTGAGATAAACATCATTTAAAGAGCAGAAGAATTATATTTTCTTGAGGATGTTGCTTATGAATACTCTTTATCCATCTTCTTTTTAGTGGTTTTCAGTAATAAACTTAGTCAACCTACATGTGCAACAGCTTTCGTTGTCTACCAAATACAGGTGGACCTTGGAGTTCATTTGGTGTTCTTGCATTTTCCCAAGATTTTTTCCTGTTTTGTTTATTTTTCTGGTACCTATGGTGTTTTTGTTCGTTTTGGCAGACCGTCTTTCATTTAAATACTTCTATTCTGTGGCCTGCATCACATTTATTTAGTTTTTCTAAATGATAGTTTAGATGTTGTCCCAACTTCAAGTGGTATCCTGGAGCATTTCACCTTTCTAGGCCTGAAGTTAGATGCTGGGATGGTGAATTTGAGACCAGAGTTATAAATAAAAATCCTTCACTTTCCTTTTCTGTAGGAAAACACCTCTGACTAACACCTGCAGAATAGCTGTAGGTCTGGTGTTCTGAAGAGCTAGGAAATAAAGTTAGTATGTCTGCCTTCTCGAGAGTTGTCAAGATAAAGATTGTCATAGTGCTGCTCTCTTCTGCTCTAAACCTGCTTTGGTAGGTAATCGAATACATACAGTCCATTGAAGCGCAGAGTATTCTGCTTAGCTCAGGTTATTTCACGAGCAGCTATGCCACTGCCTTCTCCCCAGCATTCCTTGTTTTAAGCCAACTGCTGATTTTATTAGGGTGACCCTTCTGTATAGAAAAGAAAAGAAAAAAACCTTTCAAAAGTTGTTACAAATTGTTCTGTGACTCCACTTGTGAATATTCAAACGATATGTTCTCAAATAGTCAGATAAATTTTCATAATATATCCCAGAGGAGAGAAGAATGAATTGCAGTTTAATCTACTTGTTCAGAAATGTGAAAGAAAATTTTACACATCTGTAGGGGTTTTATTCTATGCAATACTAGAAGATCTACTATAAATTAAAAAAATGGCAGTAGGAAGATTAATTTTGCAGATAAAAACTGTTGTAAATCTCTTATGGAGAAGCAGCAAGTGGTAATGACTGGATGAAGAGTTTTTTTGAAGGGTTTTACCATGATAGTGAAAAATTTAGAAGCAAGAACATTTTGTTTGTCAAGCAAGTGTATTTAGTTAACTTGTGAGGTCAGAAGCATCCACATAACCTTTTTCTGGAAAGAAATTTTTGAAATTTTCTTGGCTAAAAGATTTGGATTAAACACCTGTTTGGCCCTTGATACTTTATTCTCTATATTTCTAATTCAGCAAACAGTGTAATGAAATTTAGTGTGCTGAAAAATGAGAGCAGTTATAACTGTGATAAGATTTGTTGTCACTTTTCTTGCCTGTATTTCATTGCAAACTTTATTTGAAATTAATACTGTTCTGATTTTATGGCTATACTTGTCTCTGTGTCTGCATAATTATGTGGCTTCAGCATGATAATTTTTATGTAAGCTGATTTAATAGTTTCTTAGCTAGTAAAATGGTGAGAATAGGAAATCAAGTGTTTCCACTTTGGAAAACTGAGGTAACCTAAAATCAATCTATGATCATTTTGTATGCCTGTGTGCTTTTCACCACTTGCATTCAAGAATGAAGCCCTGGTTTGTAACTTTGTGACTGAGATCCTCACCAAATCCTGTAACACTGCTTACTGAATTGTTCAGGGATCTCTTTCCGGCCATTAGATGTAATGACTGAAAGGAGCTGAAAAACTACACCGCCTCCCTCTTGAGTTACTGACAGCTGATGGCAGCACCTATTCTTGCCACAGATTTGCTTTTCTCTATCCATTTTTTCCTTTTTCTCTCTTTTTTTTTTATGTTGCTGATACTGGGAGAGTTATGCTTGACAGCTTATATCTAATAATGGTTTAAAGAATGAGTCTTAAGTCCTTGCATTGTCTCATGCAGAAACAACAAAGTTGGATATTTTTTTGAGGTGGGATTCTGTACCTTGGTTACCCTCAAGCTTTAGTGTGTTGTGTTATTGTACCACCATCTATTATTAGCAGAACTGCTTCTTTCATATGAATAGTACAAAATAATAGGACATTGTCTTAGCAAATTTATCTCTAAATCATTTTGGTGTGTATGATATTTCTGACTTTTCTCTAAGAAGAGTTTTTTGCTAGAAAAATGCAAGTGAATTTCAGAGAATCACAGAATCACTGGGTTGGAAGAGACCCACTGGATCATTGAGTCCAACCACTCCCACAAAACACTAAACCATGTCCCTCAGGACCTCGTCCACCCATAACTTAAAACACCTCCAGGCAAGGCGAATCAACCACCTCCCTGGGCAGCATATTCCAGTGCCTTCTGCTGCCTTTTGCAGCTGCCTTCTGCAGGAAGGAATTTGCAGGAAGGAATTCCTTCTGCAGGAAGGAATTTGCTGCCTTCTGCAAGGAAGCTTGCCTGAGAAAGTGAAAACCTGGTGATGAAGGTGTCAAGATCATATAGAATTTGGAAAAAAACAGCACCTCCCTACTCAGTTAAAACAGGAGTTCTCGTATTGGCACTGACAAAACCATTAATATTTGAAAAGAAGGGGGATATCTTTATTATTAATCTCTTTTCTTGAGATTGTTAATTGTCAATCTTTCCCTCAGCAGTGAACGACATGACTATGCAAAGCAAGAACAGACATCTGTGTAAAGTGGCCTGTAGTTCCCAGAATCTTTTTCCTCAGTTTTCATACTTGATGAGTTGGGAACTTTGCATCAGTGTTAACTGCACTCACACTCTGATTCTTTCCTTCTCTTTGAAGTTCATCTGGTTTTGGTTTTGTTTTTTTAAATTTCTCTGTTCAGCTGAGTTTTGGAACAGACAGGAACCGAAAGTGATTTTTAGGATTTTTTTTCCTTGTTAATCTAAAACCAGTCAGATCTGAGAGTGGAGGATTTGGAATGATAATGAGGTAGACTGCATCTGGCAATAATCAATGTACAGTTTTAGTCCACTCTCCCTGTCTCCAGTTTGGACTCTGTTGCTTCGGAGTTGGATGCTTGCACAATTTAAGTAATCTTCAGAAAGCTGTGTTTGACATTATTGGTGCTATGACAGTAATTATATGGAAGACCCAGTAGTGGTGCTCCATGATGAGTACTGCTTTGTTTTGACTATGGGGTGTGTGTTCTGACTTGATCTGTTTAAAGTGATGAGATGTTTGCTGATTACAGCTCTTTCTGCTTTAAGATCTTAAGTATTATGACTGAAAGGGTTTATAGCTTGTCCTGACATTCTTTCAGAGGACATGGATAAATGGCAGCAAATATCCACAACTATATGTAAAATGTCTGTAAACGTATAATGAAAATACTTTTCTATGTTTGCTCATAGAATCAATTTCACAGTTAACTTTAACTCTTAATTAATACATATCTGAGTTGCTGTTATTTTACTGCAGTGTTCTGTGCATTTTTACTGGTGCCCTAGTTTTATGAAGCTCAGTAGTAGTCACATGAATACAGTCTTGGATTTTCATCCAATATTGTTGCTAAGGAAACATCATCTTTAATACTGTATCCTTGTCTGCAGCCTGTCTGTATTAATCAGTGTCTGTTAATGCTCAGCACAAATCAAGTAAAGAGAGAAAATCTTAATTTCTCTTAAAATGAAGTAGTTTATTATAGGCTCCTCTCCTTCAGGATCCCCTGCCGCTACAAATCTTGTACAGATTGGAGGATCATGTCCATGTCTCTCCTCATCCCAAACAGACACAGCATGGACAGTTTTTACAAATTTTTTTTCATAGCCTGCCATTAGTATTTAATATAATTAATCTAATGTAGGTATTGTACAGTGCACAGATCTTGTTGAAATGATGGGAATGCTTACATGCTGCTGTGAAGTATGAAAGTGTGCTCTAAATTGCGACGCATACCTAATTTCAGTATACTGTCAAACCTGTAGTTTCAGCCTGCTTTTGAATACCTATCTAGGAACCTAAAGACCTGTCAGACCTATCAGTGCAAATCTCAGTTCTCCACAGATCCAATTGTTCTGTTTTGTTGCAATAGTGACAGGCAGATTTTCCAATTTTCTCCTTCTGAAATCTTCTAAGAAGTATGAAATTTTATGGCCAGTTTCAAAATTAATTTGACTTAGTACTTTGTTAGCCTAATTCCTGCTTTGTTTCATGATTATATAAACCTGTAGGACAGTCTTCATATCTGCCTCTTTATAGACAGTATGTTAGATCGAACATCTGTTCTTGAGAAGCCCAGGTCAGAAAGGCCAGAGGCGAGTCAGAAGGCCTAAAGAACTCATCTTGTTAGGAAGAGAATCACCAGGTTGCAAAAGACCCACTGGATCACCGAGTTTGTTTCCTTTTATGGACAAGCAGTGATATCTCATTCATCTGCTTAGTCATACTTCAAGGAAGAGCAAAGAAATTGAGTGCAAGTTTACAGTCTAGCTATGTGGGCTAGATGCAAGCACAGTTTCAGCAGTGTAACCCGAATAGGTCATCCCAGCTTTCACTACTAGGACAGTAAAATGAAGATTAGTCCTCTTATTCTGAGTGTAGAGCTTCTCATTCCACTAAGGAATTTCCTTCTTCTCTTTGTAGGGAAAAGATCTAAGAAAATCCATGTTAGAGCACTGTACTGACTTGCACTTGTTTATTGTTGTTAACTGTACCATGCCTATGGTCAACACAGTTCCTGCAGGGCAAACATTTATGGTTTTCCATTTCCAGGCGCACATTCTACCTGTATTTTTCTTGCTGCACTAAAAGGCTATTTAGAATGCAATGTTCAGGACTATGCTAATAATGACAGTTCCTGAATATGTGAGTTGTGTTGATGTGTTTACTCTAGAGGTTAGAAGAAGATACTGTATTTGTGTATTAATTGCTATGCCTGTATGGATTGCTTAATCATTCATAGTCCAATGGAATAATTGAAAAGGGTCTCCACATTGCTTAAACCTGGAGTCTAATCCTTGGGTTTTGATTAGGACTCAAAATTTCAGAACCAGAATTCTCCATGGTGCCCCATAGACATAATAATAGCCAAGATGTGAATATTAAGGAAAACATCTTGTCAATCACAGTTGAAATGAAAATGATATGAATAAGCATGGCAGTTCCTTTTCCTAGTGTTCATAATGGGACTCCTTTGACTGCTTGTATGCTTCCCTTTGCTATCTGTCCTGATAGCCAGTGACATAAAATACTTGCAAGTAGTACTTTAATATCTCCTTCAATTCTTGATCTGGAAGAAATAATGTGGGAAGGTGTTATCAGGTAAGTATTTCTTCAGCCACAGCTCTGCTGTTCAGTCTCCCTGAAATCCTTGCATGCTGGCATATTTTTAAAAGCTTGCTGTTTTAAAATATTTATTGTGTTTTTCTGCTTTCAGTGACTGCCTAAAAAGTTTTTTAGCAGTTTACTGTGGAGGCTGAAGTGATGGGAGAAGGACATTCGTAGTTTTACAGTGTTGTCTGTTGTGATTAAAGTTCAGGCTTTGGGTTATAATTTGTGCTGCGTTATTCCATATCAAGACAGATTTTGAGCTCAGTTGTTTAAGCCAGTATTTTATATAATGATATAGAAAGAACTGATACTATGGTATTGCTCTTAGTGATTATTTGCAATTTATTAATTAGGAAGAGAGAAAACATTTTTTTATATACACCTGATGTGCTTCAAGTGGAATTAGTTGGCACACTTGGACTAGGATAATGCTTTCCTAGCCCTTGGAAGCACCTTAACTTTGTCCCTTCAATCTCTGATGCGTTGTGTTTGTCACTTCTGGTCTTCAGTTAAAAACATGCTAAGCTAATTGTTGGTTGGTGGAAAATGTGTTATAATGTGTAGCATGTGTTACTTGTGTCCAGGGTGGTGCCTGAGCAATTTTCAGTGGTGCAGTTATGGGGTGGTTTTTACTTGCCTGAAACTGCGCAGTGCCCTGATTGCAGAGCTAAGTACAGGACTGAAGAGGTTTTAAATCAGTCATAAGATGGTTGCATTTTCTCCTTCTCCTTCTCCTCCTTCTCCTTCTCCTCCTCCTCCTCCTCCCTCCTCCTTCTCCCTCCTCCTTCTCCTCCTTCTCCCTCCTCCTTCTCCTCCTTCTCCCTCCTCCTCCTCCTCCTTCTCCCTCCTCCTCCTCCTCCTTCTCCCTCCTCCTCCTTCTCCCTCCTTCTCCTNCCTCCTCCTCCCCCCTCCTTCCTCCTCCTCCCTCCTCCTCCTCCTCCTCCTTTTCCTTTTCCCTTCATTTCTCTTCTTGAATTTCTTTATCATCCAGGTGGTCTTATATCTCTCTCTATGGTGTCTTTGTAAAAATTTGATCATTTCCAATGCAGCAGTTTCTCCCTCTCCAGATGTTTTTCGATTTTGCCCATGTGTACACCATCTGCCTGTGTGCGCTCTGGGAGATACGCGGGTGTTGGTCAAGATTAGGTGGCAGAACTGAAGTGAAATGTGATAAGTTTTGCCTGCCAGCTCCTTACTGCATTGTTTTTAATTATGTAGTTGCTTTGTCAAATAGAGAGGGAACAGAAGGACCACAGACATATGTCCAGAATTGAAGACAAGCAAAGCAAGGAACAGTCAGTTGCTTGATCCCAGTGCTGAAGATAAGGCAGAGTAGCAAAGAGGAATTCCCATAAAGAAGTTGAAAGGGCCACTTTTCACCTTTTGCAGAAACTTTGAAATTAAACGATCCCTTCAGAGTTGTGCATGTGAAACTTATCAAGCAATATTGACCAACTGAAATGCTATATTAAAATAGAAAAAAAATATAAAAGTGTATCATAGTATGACTTCATGAAATATTAAATTCTAACATGGTTTTCTCATGCTCTTTTTGTCTAGAGAAGATGTGTACATTCTTTGAGTTAGGTCTTTATTACTGGTCATTTCCTCATTAGCTATATCCTGGCTATTTTGGGTATATTTATAGCCTCCCCTTCTCTTCACCCTTTGAACTTCATTCATCAAAACATATGTTTAGGTATGAGATCGTATTAACATTGCAAAGTGCTCAACCTTTCTCCTTTTCGGGTGATGGTGAGAAGATAAATGCACTTAGTATATGTTGTTAGTTGTTCTCAAGATCATTATGTTAGTTAATGGGGGAAAATTTTCAGCCAAATTAAACAGCAAGTTTTTTAACTTTTATCTTCCCAGTTCTCATGTGATGTTTCTCACATCGTTTTGGGCTGCTGTAGCTAGTCTGTATCATCAAGTACCATCATGTCACTTGTTTTGGTTTCTATTAGCATATGTCCTCAACTTAATTTTCTCCTCCCTTCCAGCTTGTTTGCTTTAAGAAAACAAAATCTGTCTTGCTGACTTAGCATGTTTTCTAGCTTGGATCCAGATTTGACAAAACAGTTGTGATGATCCTCTGTTTGGAAGACACTGAAATATAATAAAAAAAATTGCAGCATTAGAAATGTGAGAAGTTAATTATTATTCAAATTCAAGTATTCCCAGTTGTTCTATATTAAAATTAAGACATTTAAGATAATCTTCATCTGACTTCAGTTTCAGTCATCTGAAGTCTAGTCACAACACTAGTCTAAGCTAGTCATGCTTTGGCTTGCTATACAATCAGTGAAGAGAGAGCTTCAGAAGGCTATTCAGTTGTTTCATAAAAGGAGCATTGAATACTATGTGGGATAAAGCACTTCTGGAGATGCATAACTCTCCATTGATGATAGATCTCTAGATAGCTGAACACTAACTTCTCTTGTCCATCCTTTGTGTTATTAAATGTTAAGAAATAGAAAGGGAAAATAGGTGTGCTTTTTTAATATGAAAATGTGACCTAGATTAATAAACTCTGTTTTGGAAGACAGGTTTAATGATTATTCTGCAATTTGTGTAACTCGAGAAGGCTGGAACGTTCAAATTTGAGAATGATTGTGATGTGTGCTGCATTGAGGAAATTTCACAGCTATTGCACTATCTGATACAAGATGATTTGTTGATATCTACTGTCAATGGGAAAATATGATAAAAGCAATTTTAAGAAAAAATATTAATGCAACCAACTATTCAAATGTAACAGTTTTATGCAAAAATATTTTATATCTTTTTTTCTTTGGCAGCCTTGCTTTGCATCCTGATCGTGTGTTGGTGGCAACAGGTCAAGTTGGAAAAGAACCATACATCTGCGTGTGGGACTCATACACTGTGCAAACTGTATCTGTTCTGAAAGATGTTCACACACATGGTATAGCTTGCTTGGCTTTTGATTTAGATGGTCAGGTATGTAATTAATATTCTATTTTTAAATACTTAAATTAGTTGCTTTTCTGTCAGAAATCTTGTTAAGTAGCTTTTTCTTTTTTTTAGGAAGTGCATTATTCTCAAAAAATTAGGTATTAGTAGTGATACATATTCATATTTGGAAGGAAAGGCATAATTCCAAAAGAGTTTTAAATAAAGGTGGGATGGTTGGGAGATTCTTGTGGTCTGTGCACTACAGTTTAGCTTTACACCAAATGGTTATAGATGATGGACCTCTCCCATGCAGGCGCATGACTTGTGCAAAAAGCAATAGTAATCCTGTTGTTCTACTCATCTTGGACTCTGTATGTTTTAGGGCAGTATACTCTTCTCTGTCAAGCATTTTGCATTCATTGGTGGCTCTCCACATTTTGATTGTTTGTTCAGACTTTTGTGTCCTGTATCTATGATTATCGAAAAAGATTTTATTGGATTATAATTCTGCTGTTTTAAAGCATTCTCTGAGTAATAAATTGATTCCCAGAGCTGCTGCCTATAAGGGAAATAATTTTTACCAGGCACCTATAAGTAAAGAGGCTTTTTTGATTGATGTATTGGGAATGGAAAATTCACGTTAGATAGCAACTGAAGAGATAGCCATGAAAGTCCCTTCTGCATTTGTACTCCCCTGGTTTTATTCAGCACATCTTCATGTCCCACTAAGACTTACAATGTGATATCTCAGTTCCTTTTGCTTTCTAAAAAGATCAGTATGTGTTATTTACCACTCCTTTTTCAAGTGAGGATGTATTGTAGAGACCACTTGCTCTATTGAACTTAAATAAAGGAAAGCCTTACTGTAACTTGTTTCTGTTAAATTATGCTATAATTGTTGTAATGAGGTTTTGAGTTTCTCCGAATGTTCCTCAGATTTTATTGTGTAGGATTCTCATGGTTTACAGAGTCAACTTCTTTCTAGAACATCATTTCTACTTGACAGTGCTATCTTTTCTCTGTGTTCTTGTCTGTGTAAACTCCTGTCACTTTCTCATTTGAACAGCCTTAATTTAAGGGCAAAATGTATCCAATTAGGATTGAAGTCTCCAGACTTTTTATCTTTTATAGGTTATGCATTCCCTGGGGGTATTGGAAAGATTTGAATGTAGATCTGTGGCTTGTTCCAAGAGTATGCAGTACTTACTCTTATATTTAAAGCCATAAATGGTCAGAATTTAGCCTGTCTACTTTTCTCAGCACTTTCATATGATCACTTTTTTTGTGGCATTTGTTAGAATTTTGTGGTCTCAAAGGAAAGCTGTATTCAAGTTTTTCAGGATCTATGTCTTCAGAATTGTCCCCATATGGAAATGCTGTAAGAAACAGAGTTCAGCAAGATTTGCCAGATAGATTTGTTTACATCTTGCCAATCCTTTACATCCAGATTAGTCAGAGTTCCTGACCATGTTCTTTCAGAGAATTTAATGATTGATATTAAACATACTTATTATATAGATTTGATGTTATATGGGAATTTGATTTAGTAGAGTGATATAGGAATATACAGAAATCACAGCATCAGCTATTGTGATGTACAGATCCATCACAAGAAAAATGTGGTTCCTATTACTGGTCTCTGTACGATCACTGTTGCAATGCTGGCTATCTCCAGTCACTGGGGAAGAATATGTGAGTTGAAGTTTTTTGTGTTTTGTTCAGTTTTTATGGGCTATGCTACCTACACTCTCTCCTCCTCACCCACAGCTGTTCTGGCTAGCTCAGGATGATATTATTTATTCTTTATTTTGTTAATTGTCTTGGGGACCTGATGATTCACTGGTGCAGCTATGTTATCTGAAACCAAGGTTACCTTCCATTCTCCCTGATACTGAGAGAAGTTCAGCTTGCTTTATGGTACATTGTTCCCACAGCTCACTGGTATTTTTGCACCTCTTCGAGCTATGCTGCACTGTGGAGATGTGCTGGTTGGTAACAAGATTTTCTAGGAAAACTGAGGATATAATTTAATCTCCTGTTTTGAGAAGTCAGTGTACTACTTAATGTCTGGAGAGGCATTGCCCAAATTTTTTGTGATGGGTATGCAGTAATTGCAAAAACTAGTCTGCATTTATGCCTCTCATTTTGCAAAAGGACTGGGACTGGAAGTGTAGCTGGAATTGAAATTTAGGTTCCTTCCAAGAATATTTACAAAGATGGAATAGAAAGGTTGGACTTTGCAGTATCTGAAATATTGAAGTTGACATTAGTAAATAAGGAGTATATATAGCAATTGCATTTAACTTGTTTCTTTTTCTTCTCCTAATCTTGGAGCTTTTTAGACAGTAAAGGAACGATGTAATTGGGAATAGGTTTCTATCTTTGAGAGGAAGTTTACTTAAGTTTCCTTTCATAAACTCACTTTGATAGGCTACATAGATATTGAAACTAAATTTATCTTTAATGTGTCTAGGTATTTACTGGTAAGCAGTGAAAAATCCCATTATCCTAAAGATTTGCAAAGCTTTCATTTATCAAAATTAATGTATCACATGAACATAACAGAAAACCTTAATTCTCTTTAAAAACAAAACTCAGAAACACTCAGTTTCTTCTTATCCAACCCTTAATACTGTTAGTCTTTCTGTTGAGAATTTCTATAGGAAAAATAACACATTGACTGGTTAACACATGTGGCAAAAGTGGACTGCTAGCTACTATAGTTAATGATTCACATCAAGAAATCTGTACAAAATATAGAATCTTAGAATCTCTATGTTGGAAAAGACTTTTGAGATCAATAAGTCCAACCGTCCCTGTCCACTACTAAATAATTTCCCTAAGCACTTCTTTGTATCTCCGGAACTTGTAAAATAAATACCTAAATTCTGTGTGTTGTATGTAATTAAAGGTAAACACATGTGGTTTCATCAGTGTCAGTGAAAGAATTCCTTTTTGCGAATGTCTCCTGACTGGTACTTGCCAAGTGTACTACGTATTATATATATAAAACATTATAAATCAGAAATGTGCTGTTATCCATGAAGATCTTATTTTTATATGATCATGGTGGTGTAACTGAAGAGACGCATCTTTGGAAGCTTTGGCATATGATGTTGCATGTTTAGTTTTCTTCCATGTTGAAATATAGCTATTGCATCTATCCAAAATATATTATGAATTTGTTACCATTCGAAAAGATGACTATATTTCATTAGGATATTGAAATATTTTTATTTATTTATTTAATTTTGGACATTTTTAGCGTTTGGTCTCAGTTGGTTTGGATTCGAAAAACACAGTTTGTGTATGGGACTGGAGAAAAGGAAAATTATTATCAATGGCTCCTGGTCATACAGACAGAGTAAGTATAACTAAAGAATTTGAGAGTTAATATAGTTTTAGTTTGTAAAATCCTGTCTGTGTGTTATGTCTGAACAAAAAAATCTTTATTCTTTAGAAATAGAATTTGCATGAAGCTTGGATTTTAAGATATGTACATTTGTTTCTAAAATAAAATGGATAACTTGCCATTTATTTGTGCAAGCACATAGGTGAAGTGCAAAATTAATACGCTTCCTAGGCCCTAATCCCCATATGGGAAATCAAAATGCAGACCATCTCATCATTTTTTTTTTTAATCTGTAGATGAACATTTATGTTGTTTTATGTTGTGTTGTAAGCACTGTATGAAAAAAAACCCCAAAACCAGAAGAAGCATGAGCTCTACATTGCAATTTCAATTTCAGTATTGAATGAAGGCATAAAAAAGTCATTCTGATACTTACATTTAAAGCATTTCAGACTATCTGTTAATTTCCTACAACTTTTTACTGTTTTAACTGTTCCATGCTAGAAAGGCCATTTCTGCTGACATCCTTGTTTTTTTTCTCTGCAGATATTTGATATTTCTTGGGATTTGTACCAGCCAAACAAGCTTGTCAGCTGTGGCGTAAAACACATTAAGGTAACAAAGTAAATCTTAACTCATAAAAGATGTAAACTGCAGTAGTTTATAACACATATAAAAATAGAATCTAAAAGGAAATTCTAATAATAATATGAAAGGTTCTTTGTAAGAATAATATTACTTCCTTGGTACTGTGATCATGGATCACACTTGACTACACTAGACATATTACAAGATACATATATAGTGGAAAACAGACCATCTCTGCTCAAAAGAATTCGTGACCTGACAGGAGCAATGCGGAAGAAAGCAGTTGTCAGTAGCGTTGTATTTAATGATTGTAATAGAATTTGAAATTTGGGTTGTCTAAAACATGCTGTTTGCAATCCCAAGTAGCATAAGACAGGAGGCACACTTCTGAGATGAGTCCAGGTACTCAAGTTTCTGATTCTTGAACAATTAATTAATTGTTACACTGCAGAGGCAAACTGAGTTGCAAAAAACATTTCTTACAGTCAGAGAGTATGGAGATACGGGAGAAGGAGGAAGGGAAGTGCTTGATCTTTTAATTCTTTTCTTTTCCCAGCTGTTATTCCTACCTTTGTCATTTTGAACACACTGTACCTCTTACATGATGGCAATTTGGACAGTTCATGTCTGTTTCAAGCTTTGATTGATCTGTGTACCAACTGCTATGTAGAAACAGCTTCTTCCTCAGGTTTAACTGGCAGCAGGATTATCAGTGCTTGACTGTTATCCAATATGTTTCATAAAGTCACTCCCATTCTCCCATCTCCTCTGTTACCACATAACAGCAGTAGATGGCATCTTGAAAGTTCTGTATTACTCTTGTGTGTAGGTTCCTATGGTAGGAAAATGTTGCTTTTTATACCATGAACTTTTAGATTAATATATATGAATGGTTTATTGGAAAAAGAGTTCCATGTTTTGGCCAAATTGCATATGTCTTTGATTAAGCATAGTGTTTAGTATGTCATTTACAGATTTCTGTGAGCGGGATTAATAATGGTCTTTTTTTCTACTTCAAGATTTAAAAGGACCATTATGCCTGTTATGGGCTAATATTTACCAGCAGCAAGGTAGTGTATTTAAGGTGGCTTTATGATGTCAGATCATGTCTATTTAGATAAGCAAAAGTTTATTTGAGCAACTTTTAAGGTTCTGTAAAACCTTTTTAAATAACAATAGCATCTTAAAAGTAATTTGCTTACTTTGAGAGAACATTATCTAAAAACCAGAATCCTAGAGATTTATAGGCATTCGGATCAGGCAAGAGATTTCTGTAGACATGTATCTTTTTTAAACCATCCCTTCTTCTTGTTCTTTCAGATATCCATAATTACTTGCATGTTTGTAATACTATCGTATTTTTTCCCTCACAATATTTTATGCAAATTGTCACACTATTTAATATGTTAATACTTCCAAGTGAACCAATATTGAGGAATTACTTTTCTTAGGTATGTTACCTACTTCCACATTGGAGTGAGATGTTTGATTTATGCAGTGATCATGCAGTTACTTCTCAAGCAACAATGTAATCTGTAACCTGTGTACTTTGGTTGAAGAAATACTAGTTAATATACAGAGATTTTTCTAATCAGTATATGATTATTTCTTAATTACAGTAATTCTGGTATGAAAGTATATGCATTGTATCTGCTTTCATTATCCTGCATTAATTGAAGTCTCTGCTCAAAATTTTGAGTAGGTTACTGGTAACAGAGTTGCTGTGAGATATGTTTTTATGTATATGTATACAGGGAACACGCTGAGTCAATATAAGAGTAACCTGTCAGCAGTAGTGAAATACATGCTCTCACATTTTCCACTGGATTACTCCGGCAACTTGTTGACTTTCCAGTTTACATACTTGCACAAGAGAGTTTGAAGGGAATATGAAAGTGCTGCTTGTTTGCAGAGATCTCAGAAAACAGTGTAGCTGCATATGTGGTTGGCCAGTATTGTGCTCTGACAGGAGACTTTGTCTCTCTTTAGTTGGGGAGTCATTAGTACATCTTGGGTCACCTAGACAGAAATTCACTTTCGTGATTTCTGTAATCACATGCTGTTTATTATAGAATTCTTTAAAAAATCCACTTAGGTGGCTGCTTTGCATATTCAGCGTTTCTGATGAGAAGGTGTAAGACTAGTGTTTGATAGGAATGGTTGGACTCGATGATCCAGTGACTCTTCCAACTTGGTGATTCTGTGCTTCTATAATTCTATATTAAAAGCAGCTGCTTTCAAACAGAGCAAATAGCAACCTTGAAATTTACCTACTTAGATTGCATCTTTAAACGCCTGAAGTAACAGAAAGGTCTTACATCAAAGAAAGATCAAATAATTGTACAATGAAATGCTTTCAGAAAAAGACTGAAAATGCAACTGACTCAAAAATTATAATTTGAAAGAATTTCAGTTTGATTTAATACTGATACCCTGAAACTCCTTCCCAGTTAGTCTGCTATGCTGATTTTAGGGAAAGATAAAGTTAGTTAATAACATAAAAAAGCTGTTAAATAACTGGAGAACTAAAGCAGAGAAAAGGATAAGAATGATGATGTATCTTGGAGGTAAGGTACTTCTCTTTCATGTGTGCATATTAAATGATAGGATATTGATATAACATCAATCTTTCTAAATCACTTTATGTTGCAGTTCTGGAGCTTGTGTGGCAATTCATTGACACCAAAACGTGGTGTTTTTGGCAAAACTGGTGATCTCCAAACTATATTGTGCCTAGCCTGTGCAAGGGATGAAGTGACATATTCTGGTGCACTGAATGGTGATATATATGTATGGAAAGGAATCAACCTTGTACGGACAATACAGGGAGCACATGCTGTAAGTATGTCTCTTGAAATTATTATAAAATGTTAAATAGATTTCTGTAGAGCTGGAAAGGGCAGTGCAAGATCACCTGGTCTGTGTTCCTAAACAATTTCAATGATAGAAACTCAGTATGTCTAATTGGAATGTGGGTTTTTTCCTCTCCTTTCCTTTCCTTCTGTTGCTTAAGGTCAGTGTTATGGTAGAAAAAGTAAATTATTGAGAAATACATTTAGGTGTCTGTCTATGTACTATGTACTGTATGTTGTTATCATTGATGAGAGATTTAGTAATCAATAGAGCCTGGAATGCATTAAAACTTACCCTTGTGTAGGTGTGTATTAGTCTGTTCAGTTTCCTACTCTTCCTTGTCCTCTATTACTGCCTTTCATGGTATTCATTCAGCTTTTTAGGACAGTATACAGTTTTGAAAAGTGAGACATATCAATGAAAGTTTAATAAAATTTTTCAGAAGTGCTTGGTAAGATTTTCTTTTAATCAAAGTGTTTAATGAAACTATGAAGTGATTATATTTTTGCTACATAAGGTTTCATTGCATTTTGTGTGTTCTTTCAAAACATATGGTTTTGTGATTCAAGTAGGCAGCAAAACCCCACTTAGTCATTTATAGTCTCATTTGTGTATGAGAATCTGAGAGTTGTCATTTCCGCTCATGCTAGGAAGTCATATATGGTAATGCAAGATACAATTTCTAGCTTGCCCAAGTATCACTTTATAAACAGAGCCAATTGATTTCTGGTTATTTTAACCTACTAGGCATGAAATTGCTAAGGTAACTTTATGAAGCTCGGTTATCTGCTGCTTGAAGTTGATTTTCATTTCAGAACGCATTGCACTTTTTAGAAAATACTTTAAGTTCCCTTATTAACGATTTTAAATAGTGTGAAAATACAAGCATATGAGTTCCTGTATTGCAGTTTCAAAAGTCTAGGTAAAAATCAATAACAGCAAATTATTTTTTTGTTAGAAGAATGTATTTGCTGTAAGTGGCAGTATTGTACTGGCTGGGATGATGTATGTATTTGAAATATTAAAAACACTCTTAATGATTTGATCATGTAGAATGGAGGGGGCAAAGTGGTGAGTGGTATGTATGTGGGAGAGATTGCAGTCTGTAGTAAGGAGAGTCTTGGTTTACTGATGATTTAGAAATGTACATTCAGGACAGTTGCAGCTTATTAAATTAAATAATAGTTTAAAAGTGATTGTACTACTTATTCAGACAACTGTATAATGATAGTGTATCTGATTATGAATAGAACTAAAGTTACAAAGAACATAAGTGTGGGAGACATACTAGGAATATATTTTGCATTGAGATTTCTTTGTAGACATATGAGTGTATGTAAATATAAAATAAATACATGTGTATACACACATGCGTGCATATCCTCCTGTATCTATCTATAGATATATTAAATGTATTCAACAAGACTTGAATTATAAACCCAAGAAGTACGAGGGGATATTTTAGCTTTCAGATATTCTCTGATTCTTGTTCTGTATCTTCTGATCTGGTTTTAGTGTTCACTAGCGTTCTATTATATTCTATCCTGTGTTTTCCTAAGCTGACATGGAGATTTAATTTTTGATTTTGTAGTTAGTGAAATGGAAATTTTAAAATTCTTGTAATCCATATGCATACCTTGATTCCTAGAGGAAAGAATGCATTTGGTCTTCTGTCCAAAGCTAGTCTGGAAATTCCCCTCACTGCTACCCCCCCCGCCGTTTGGTGCTGTGGGAGACACTTGTCCTGTATATTCACATATTTTTTCTTGGGGTATTAAGAATTGCAACAGTTTATATTTCAGAGTAATGCAGTGCATTTCAGCTCTTTCGGTGTGAAATGACCCAACTGGTTAACAGGATGATGAGAGCTTGTTGCTCCATTACCTTATGTGCTGTGTCAGCTCTTTGTTGTCCTCAAGGTCAAATTTGAAGCATTTTGCTCCTTATCTTCAGTAGTATCAGTGGACAGAGATCAGGTGACCTTAGAGTAGGTCTCATCTAGCCTTCTATTTTTGGCTCTGTCCTTTAGGCTCAATTGAAGTGTACCTTGTTGTACTGAAAATTAGTCAGGACCAGTAGTCCATGGCTTTTGAATTAATTTTCACAAAATATTAGAGTCACTACAAATCTCACCAATTTCAGGGGGAAAAAAACTCTGATCTCTTCTGGGAGCTTACTTTCCAAAAAAATTAAACCTTTTTTTCAGTAAAAGTGTTACCTTAAAGGATAATAATTGTAGAACTACTGTAAGCACAGAATTAGCAGCATGGAATGAGTGCCTCTTCAGCCATACTAAACTATTACCATCATATTTTACAGTTATTTTGTACTTAATTTCATAAAACATGTTCTTCTCAACCATTCTTTTAAGAGAAAATGCAAATGTAAACAATATCATTCGTGATGTGCATGTGTTGTTAAAAGCATAGGGCGCATTGATAGAAACTTTTCAGTTGGAGTTGTCTTCACTGCATTCAAATTTTCAAAGATTGACTATCTTTGTTACAGTTACCCTAACTGAAAAGTCATTTTGTATTTTAGGAGTCATTCAATGTGAAAAATAAACCATGATGTCCCAGTATAAACAACCAAGAAAAGAAAGAGCAGCTTTAACACTAGAAAGCAAAATAAGAATTCAGAGCTAAACCAGATTATCTGTCTTCTGTCACAGCAATTTGAAGAATTATAGACAGAGGAAAGAAGAGTTTCCAAAAGATTCCTATCTGAGTTTGAGTGGAATCAAAAAGTTGAAAGAAAATAGGTTGGGATGACTAGAGAATTAGTTGAAGAGGACTGGAGTGTTCAGTTAATGTAGAAGTAGTAACAAAAAACAGGAAAATATGGAAATGAGCAGGGGTTAAGGGCAAAGCCATAGAGTTTATGTGCAGGAAGCACTGGATGACAATGGGAAACCCAAATTTTAATTTTGCTGATCTCTCCTAAATAATAATACTAATAATGAAAGTTTTGAAAGGGAGAAAGAAAACAGCAACTTGAAAGTGTATTTAAGTTCATTTTCACTGATAGGACTTAAGGAAGTTATTGTAGGCAGTAGAAAGTTAACGTATACCTTGAGTCTTTTTTTTGTACCAGTGCAAAGAACAGACTATAGATCCTTCTATTTATTTTATTATCTTACATGTTCTAAATTCAAGGTAGTCCATGACTATTAAGATACATATACAATATGTTACATGAGTATTGAAACATAATAATATGGTTACTTAAAAATATTGTATGTTTTAAAGATTCTTGTGTGCTATGCCTTTGCCTTGCATAGTAAATGTACATAAGATGCTTTCTCAGGATCTGAATAATTTATTTTCAGATAGTCTTTCAGAGGTGCACGTTAAAGTTGTGTGGATTGATGTCAGAAACTGAGGTTAAATAACAGGCTCGAGGTTAAATAACAGGTACTCTGTTAAAACTATTGCACGCCTATGTCAGTTGGCTGAACACTAATTAAATATAGATGGAAACAATATAATGAACTTAAATGAATGGTTTTAAGTTGGTATCATGTACCAACACATTAAGTCATGCAGTATTTTTCTTCTGCTGCTTAGACTAGTCATGAATTTGAAAGGTAACTGTCCACTTATGGCAGTCACTGAGAGGTGCAGAGGTAAGTATTTATTTTTTTAATAAAAATATGTCTGGTTTTTAACTATTTTGTGGGTGATTTGTTAGACAGGAAGATTAATTTCACAGTAGTGACTCTCCACTGTAAAATTACTGACACCAAACTTAAATGTTTTCAATCCATTTCCTTCCAATGTAGGATATGTTGGGAGAGGCAATTTCTTAGCTTAAGCGTCCAACATCTGTGTTGCTCTACATGCTGGTATTTATTTCCTGAATTGGCCTACATGGCACCAGGTTTGCAGGTACCAGATGGGAGCCACTTTTCTCAAAGCAGGAGAGTCTTTGCTTAGGAGCTTGCAGGACTCACTGACAGGGCTTTAAACTATACGTGAAGGGGGAGGGGGATGTCAGGCTTGCCTATGACAAACTGCAGGACACACAATGTTTGGAGGGATGTGATGCTGGTATGAGCCCTCCACCTGCTGCTTTGGGGCATGTTGGGGATGCTGAGGCACAGTTGAAGTCCTGTGGAGATGAGCGGGAGGCTCCTGAGGTAGTAGGTGCCAGGAAGGAAACTTTTGCAGAATACATTAAAGGAAATAAGGGGTCTTCCACGTAGAAGATGCAACCAACAGCCCAGTTGAAGTGCCTTTATACAAATGCATGCAGTTTGGGCAACAAACAGGAGGAGCTGGAAGTTACCATGCTACTGGAAAACTAATATCTGGTTGCCGTCACTGAAACTCAGTGGGACAAATCCCATGACTGGAGTGTGGCTGTCAGTGGCTACAGGTAGTTCAGAAGGGGCAGATCAGGAAGGAGGGGTCGAAGCATTGCCTGGGGACTTCTAGAGTGCATTGAAGATAATTTCTTAACCCAGCTAATAGACATCGCCACCCAAGGGGATGCAATATTGGACCTGATGATCACCAATACAAGTAAGCTCGTCAATGATGTCAAGATTGGAGGCAACCTGGGCTGCAGTGGTAAGGCACTGGTGGAGTTCAAGGCCCTGAGGGATATAAGACAGGTGAGGAGTATAGTCAGAACACTGAATTTCAGGAAAGCAGTTACTCAGTAGTAGTTACTTCAATGAGTTACTCAGTAGAACCCCCTGGGACATGGTCCTCAGGGAGAAGGGAGTAGAAAAGAGCTGGCAAATATTTAAGGGTGCTTTCCATAGAGGGTCTGGAGGAGGGCTACAAACATGATCAGAGGGCTGGAGGACCTCTCATACGAGAACAGGCTGAGAGTTAGAGTGTGTTCAACCTGGAGAAGAGAAGGAAATGTTATAGCAACTTTCTAGAATCTGAAGGGGAACTACAAGAAAGCTGGGGAAGGACTTTTTACAAAGGCAAGTAGTGATAGGACTAGGGACAATGTCTATAAAATGGAGAGGGGAAGATTTAGAGAAAACATTAGGAGAAAATTCTTCACAATGAGGGTTAGACAGTGGAACAGGTTGCCTAGGGAAGCTGTGGCTGTCCCCTCCCTGGAGGTGTTCATGGCTAGGTTGGGTGGGGCCTAGGCAGCCTGAACTAGTGGGAGGTGTCCTTGCCCATGGCAGGGCGTGGAATTAGATGGTCTTTAAGGTTCCTTCCAAACCAAAATAATAATAATAATAATAATGACCTAGCGGTAAAAAGAGGGTGCTGGCATTCTTACTGAACTGGAAAAATGTATCTGTTCTCCGTATTGCTCAGTAGTCAGTTGCTTCTGAGGTTTCCGTATGATTTTTCAAGCTCGGTCCTAATTATAGCTAATTTCAGTCATGTGTTATTGGAACTGTGTAGTCAGAATTAATGTGGTGGCTTTTATAAGAATGACTGCATTTGGATAAACTAATACTTGTTTTTTGTCTATTGGAGGCAAGATGGGTCTAGCAGCAGTAGAAAACCTGAGACTACCTCTATATTGGAAGCTTCTTGGATACAAGCAGTGGCAAATTATTCATGTAGTAGAGACCGTCTTTGTCAAGATATTCTTGTAATTTTCCGGCTTTCAGCTCTCATTTCTAATAGATNAATGACTGCATTTGGATAAACTAATACTTGTTTTTTGTCTATTGGAGGCAAGATGGGTCTAGCAGCAGTAGAAAACCTGAGACTACCTCTATATTGGAAGCTTCTTGGATACAAGCAGTGGCAAATTATTCATGTAGTAGAGACCGTCTTTGTCAAGATATTCTTGTAATTTTCCAGCTTTCAGCTCTCATTTCTAATAGATCTGGGCATTTTATTTCTTTCTTGTTCTCATTCAGCTCTTTTTTTTTTTTCCCCCAAATTTGAGGGAACAGAGATGTGATACCAGCTGGTTATACTGGAAAGTAGGAAATATTCTGTATTCTGAGAAAACTGCTAATCAGTCTGGGAAGTTATTTCCTGAATTTTCCCGTTCATAGGAAGTGTGGTGAAAAATTTGTAGTGGACCAATGCAGTCCATATGTAAAACTTTTAAACTTTTAAGATAGAAGACCACGATCTACACCTTTTATTTTGATTTCGATCTTTATTGCTAACATTTTTCAGTTAGATCAAACAAACTCAATGCAGTTTTTTGCTTCTCATTATTGCTAGAAGGCTATTGACCATCAAGAATCAAATCATGTTAATGACAATTTCAGTCTGAAGGATTAAAAGAAGAATGAAAATTCCAAAGTTGATTTGCATTAACAGTCTTCACAATTTCGGAAAAGAAAAATTTAGTTGAAGAATTATGGGTGACCAAGCTATTAGAATATAGATTCTGTCTTTTTGCTATTAAGTGTAGGCATAAAAATTAAATGGAGAGTGGCTAAGCTCAGCTTCTTCCATTAGATAGTTTTTTCTAGTTTTCACCTAGTTCTATTCCAGTGGCACTTAGATTGAAATGACAATGTCCTATTGCATTTCAAGAGACTGAGCAAGCACAACATCTGCCAAATCTCCTTGACAACCAGTATGTCCTTTTCAAGATAAGGATATTCTGTGAAATGGAAAACAGATTAATCCTGGATCCACTTGATCTTATCTTTAGAACATTCAGCCAGCTTCCCACATCACCAAATGTCTGATTCTTTTTTTAATGCNCTGGTGGAGTTCAAGGCCCTGAGGGATATAAGACACGTGAGGAGTATAGTCAGAACACTGAATTTCAGGAAAGCAGACTTCCAGCTCTTCAATGAGTTACTCAGTAGAACCCCCTGGGACATGGTCCTCAGGGAGAAGGGAGTAGAACAGAGCTGGCAAATATTTAAGGGTGCTTTCCATAGAGGGTCTGGAGGAGGGCTACAAACATGATCAGAGGGCTGGAGGACCTCTCATACGAGAACAGGCTGAGAGTTAGAGTGTGTTCAACCTGGAGAAGAGAAGGAAATGTTATAGCAACTTTCTAGAATCTGAAGGGGAACTACAAGAAAGCTGGGGAAGGACTTTTTACAAAGGCAAGTAGTGATAGGACTAGGGACAATGTCTATAAAATGGAGAGGGGAAGATTTAGAGAAAACATTAGGAGAAAATTCTTCACAATGAGGGTTAGACAGTGGAACAGGTTGCCTAGGGAAGCTGTGGCTGTCCCCTCCCTGGAGGTGTTCATGGCTAGGTTGGGTGGGGCCTAGGCAGCCTGAACTAGTGGGAGGTGTCCTTGCCCATGGCAGGGCGTGGAATTAGATGGTCTTTAAGGTTCCTTCCAAACCAAAATAATAATAATAATAATAATGACCTAGCGGTAAAAAGAGGGTGCTGGCATTCTTACTGAACTGGAAAAATGTATCTGTTCTCCGTATTGCTCAGTAGTCAGTTGCTTCTGAGGTTTCCGTATGATTTTTCAAGCTTGGTCCTAATTATAGCTAATTTCAGTCATGTGTTATTGGAACTGTGTAGTCAGAATTAATGTGGTGGCTTTTATAAGAATGACTGCATTTGGATAAACTAATACTTATTTTTTGTCCATTGGAGGCAATATGGGTCCAGCAGCAGTAGAAAACCTGAGACTACCTCTATATTGGAAGCTTCTTGGATACAAGCAGTGGCAAATTATCCATGTAGTAGAGACCGTCTTTGTCAAGATATTCTTGTAATTTTCCGGCTTTCAGCTCTCATTTCTAATAGATCTGGGCATTTTATTTCTTTCTTGCTCTTATTCAGCTCTTTTTTTTTTTCCCTCAAATTTGAGGGAACAGAGATGTGATACCAGCTGGTTATACTGGAAAAATAGGAAATATTCTGTATTCTGAGAAAACTGCTAATCAGTCTGGGAAGTTATTTCCTGAATTTTCCCGTTCATAGGAAGTGTGGTGAAAAATTTGTAGTGGACCAATGCAGTCCATATGTAAAACTTTTAAACTTTTAAGATAGAAGACCACGATCTACACCTTTTATTTTGATTTCGATCTTTATTGCTAACATTTTTCAGTTAGATCAAACAAACTCAATGCAGTTTTTTGCTTCTCATTATTGCTAGAAGGCTATTGACCATCAAGAATCAAATCATGTTAATGACAATTTCAGTCTGAAGGATTAAAAGAAGAATGAAAATTCCAAAGTTGATTTGCATTAACAGTCTTCACAATTTCGGAAAAGAAAAATTTAGTTGAAGAATTATGGGTGACCAAGCTATTAGAATATAGATTCTGTCTTTTTGCTATTAAGTGTAGGCATAAAAATTAAATGGAGAGTGGCTAAGCTCAGCTTCTTCCATTAGATAGTTTTTTCTAGTTTTCACCTAGTTCTATTCCAGTGGCACTTAGATTGAAATGACAATGTCCTATTGCATTTCAAGAGACTGAGCAAGCACAACATCTGCCAAATCTCCTTGACAACCAGTATGTCCTTTTCAAGATAAGGATATTCTGTGAAATGGAAAACAGATTAATCCTGGATCCACTTGATCTTATCTTTAGAACATTCAGCCAGCTTCCCACATCACCAAATGTCTGATTCTTTTTTTAATGCTAATTAAATCATGGATTTTGGAAGGAGTTAATTAAAGAGAATAATTCTTTTATCAAGGTTACATTCCAAAAAGAGCTTTAAAAGATTAAAATATGCCAGAACTTGGGCAGAATTAAGTGTATGGTGCAAAACAAGCCAAAATTCTGCTAGCCGTTTACTTGCTCAATGACACTTAAAGGTTAATGCAGTAATACAGACAGGCACACATAGAAACAAATGAAGTTTAGGTTGTATTTTCAAAAGTCTCTAGACTAATAAAGAAACAGAAAGAGGATTTTCAGGATGTTGGAGTTAATGGGAGTTAGAAATCTAATCTGTTTATGACTTAAAAATTCCAGTACGTTTCTATTTAGGCACATGCTCCTGAGAATATGGATTGTCTTAAATATGGATTGTACCCTGAGGATGGACATTGACGCATCAAAAAATTTGAGTTCTGTCACCATAGTCTTTCAGTTTTGATTGTCATTTGACTGACTAGTAATAATATACATCTTTTTTGTGAAAGATTTCTTTTTTACCTGATGCCAGAGAAGCAAACATGGGCCATATTTCGTTATGATCTGCCCATTGTGACATTTTCTTTGATTAAAATTTAAGAAGAAAAAACAACTTGTTAGGAGAGAACAGTCATGAGTACCTGAGCATTCTCACAAGCCACAGCACTGGATGCTAGTTTCCTGTGAGCATACAGCTTTATTTTTCCCCCAAAAGCCAACCTCTCCTTTGCAAATTGCTTTTACTTTTGGAGCTAATGTGCTTCACTACTGTAAAATACAAACAAACTAAAGAAACAGTTGGAACTTAACGTTTACTTCTTCACCAAACGAAAGTTTTGGAACGATGGTATAGAAGAAATGTGTATGTTATTGGCTGTTCTACCTTCTTTTGGACAGAAGTTAGAGAGGCAGATTTTCCCTTCTGTCATTTTTAAAGCTCTCCTGTTTTCTACTGTCATAACTGAATATTGAATATTTTCAATGAATATAGAAGATTTTTTTAACTTCTCATAGACTTTCAGTAGCTTTGCTTACTGAAATGCTTGAGATACTTCTGAAAATAAAACTAGTGAGTTGTGTAGGTACTTAAAGTGTGTATGCTGTTTTGCTAAAAAGTCACGTTTGCCTCAAATGTAGTGGCTATATGCATATTGTATCTTTATTTTAATAATAGATATATCATCCTTGCTTCATAGGTATCCTGAAGAAAACATTTATTAAATGAGTTAAAGGAAATGCATTAGGTTATGTTTCAAATAAGACCTTACATTATGTATTTTTAACTGGTGGAAAGTCATCACTGTTTTTCTTACATTTTGCTTCTGAAGCTTTCCTTTGACATCAGTCTTCCTTGGCTTAACGTGTGAAAAATCCCAGATGTGCTTTTTTCTGGTTGCATAGAAGCTGAGTAATAACAGCAAAGGCCCCAAACCAAGCCTAATGGAAATCAGTAGAAATCTTCCTGCTGACATTTGAGACAGTTGGACCAGGCCCTAGAGGGTATGAAACTAAACTCATTCTGGGGATAAGAAGCAGCATCACTATAATTGTCATCATCAAGACAAAAGTAGTAGTGCAACATTTCTCTTACCTTACTGTGTGTCCCTTAATGTAAATTCTGCTTATTTTGCATTTGTTTTCTGATTCTTCTGTATTTCAAGCTTGTATTAGTTGCATGAGTTTATGCTATTTTCAACGGCGTGACAGGTAGGAAGACAGGAAGACGATCAATATTGACATGGATAAAGGTTCCACTTTCCATATTGGTGTCTGTAGACTGTGTATACTGTTACAAATAACTTTCTTCTATCTTTAGGCAGGAATTTTCAGCATGAATGCCTGCGAAGAGGGCTTTGCCACTGGTGGCAGGGATGGCTGTGTTCGCTTGTGGGACTTAAATTTTAAACCGATTACTGTGATTGATCTCAGGGAAACAGACCAGGGATATAAAGGTAAAATGACACTACTGACATATGCCTAATGACTTCAGTTACAGTTTATGACATGATAAATTTTATATCAAGCAGTCTGTAGCAAGTTTTGTCAGTGTCTAGATGTTGTAGTAATTCAAGTAGAGAATAGAAACATACTTAAGCACTAATGTTACTTACAATACCTTTTTTGTTGGCATTTGGTTTTATTTGTTGCCAGTCACTCTATTTTCTAGTGTCTTGCCAAGAATTTGATAGCATGTTAGAATGTTGGATTGCAATCACATATGTAGGGTCAATAAATAACTGATTACAAGTTAAATCTTTGTATTCTGTAATTGACTTCACATCCCCATCAAGTTTGTGAAATACTGCATCAAGATGGAATATATTCCATTTTAAATGCCCTGCAGTACAATGAGTCTGTTTTAAATTTAAATTTACTCAGCTGCTATTTCTCAGCCTTGTTACATCTAGTTGCAGGCTGTATTTTGTTCTCCATTGCATTCTTCTGAACCTCTCCAGATTGTCTCCTTTACTCTTGCTGTGAAATCTTTCTTCTTGATCACTTATGTGAACTCCATGCTCATATTTTTGACTTATCAAATGTCCGTGACAGTTAGTAGCATTTTAAAAATCCTATCTTGAATGTCATTTTTTAGTCATCTACACCTGAATTTTCCAAAACTGAGCTGCACTATCAGAATGTAATAAATACAAACTCTTTTAAAATGTGCCTGTCACTAAAATTGGGCACATAAGACTGGGTTCGCAGTGTACAACTTCCCTAACTTCCATTTTATTATTCCCAATTCTATCTACAAACAATGTGCTTCCCCCACTGTAAGCCTGGAAACTAATTCTGTTGTTAGAAATGCATGTTGAATTCCATCATAAACCCTTTCCATCTCTTTATATGCTGTTTCAGCTTGATATATTTTTGTTTTATATTCAGTGGGAAAAATAATTTCAGATACTATTAAAATACTACAAAAGGGAAGCATCTCAGAAAAAAGCTGGGGAGAATTTAGCCCTTATGATGTTTTGAATAGAATGCACGTTCCACTGGTGCTTCTGTCAGTTATATAATTTAGATTCACCTAACTAATACTAAGACCCATGACTTGATCAGAAATGATTTATGTTGTTTGCTACCTTTGTTGAAATTTAAAGACATTAAACACATAATTTTATAGGCAAAGGTCAGTATGATCTTTCTTTGTCAGAGCTCTTGCAATACAAGAATTGGCTATATGTCCGTTATTAAAATAAGGCACACATCTTATTTTAGAATTTCTGTAATATTGTACTAAGCTTGAGAAGTTAATGTTCCAAAGTCAGTATGTGTCATATGGAATAGAGAAAAGGAATAAATGAAGGAAAAAGTGAAGGTATATGGATACTACTTGGTATTTGCTACGTGCTAAGTTGCCTTTGTTTCATAAATTCTCAGGTAGTATCTCTCAGTAACAATCTTTCCTACAGGTCTGTCTGTAAGAAGTGTTTGCTGGAGAGGAGACCATATACTCGTCGGGACACAAGATAGTGAAATTTTTGAGATTGTGGTGCATGAGCGTAATAAGCCTTTCCTGATAATGCAGGGGCATTGTGAAGGAGAGCTGTGGGCTTTGGCTGTGCATCCTACAAAACCACTAGCAATGACTGGAAGTGATGATCGATCAGTCAGGTTAAATCTTGTTTGTTTGTTTAACTGTGTACAGTTTTATATAAACAGCTTATTTTGTAAATAACCTAATTGAATTGTATACACTTAAAAGGCATTAAAACACGACACTGAAGTGCTTCTGAAACAGTTAAGATGTGCATGAAATTAGTGCTCTCCAGTAATGAAATACAGTGGAAATGTATATTTCACAAAAATTAAATGTACAAAATGTGAACAAATCTCATTTGACCTAACATTAAGCACTTATATATGGGTATCCTGCAGTGTTTTCCTTTTTAGCACTTATGTTAGGTATTCACAGGTTACAATGGAAAAACCTGTAATAAAACTTAATTTTTTTGTGCATAGCATATTCCCTTTTTTCATATGCTGTGAATAAACATTTAGCCAGGGTTTTCATCATAGTTAATGCATGTGTGGTAAATAGGACCTATATTTTGAGACAATTTGGTACTTTTTTGTCAAAGCCACCTTTATTTCTTCTTTCTTCGAAATTAAATGTGTTAATGTTTTTTCTAGTATCTTAAGTGTGACATGGTTAAGTTGAATTATGAATATTAAAATTATGCTCTAGAATTCTATATGTATCTTATAAATGATGTTGTAATGTATCTCGCAGTAAAAGCTTACATGTTATAGTATTGTCTAGTTATATTGCAGGAGTAATAAAAAATGCCTTGTTAATAGGAAAAGGTATGTTTACTAAGTAAAGTGTTTAATTGTTCTTTAATGTTCTTGGCTAAAATAAACAAAATACTGGAATTTTTGCAGAGTAGTCTAAAAGTGTGTATTGTCATACACTGTTACTGGTTTTGTATTCAGAAAGTCAAGCAAAATTAATCTGCCTCTGCATTTTCTCATAGGATGCTTTGTTTTAGATCTAAGAATGTCCTTCACTCTATACAAAATTCAGACTTCTATCATAGATTTTCCTTGTGGAAAATTATTCTAAAATAGGAGAGTGCACTATGTCTTATGTCCTGCAGAAACTGCAGGTTTCATGCTATCTATGACACAACTACAAAACATTCCTCATGTTTATAATTATTACTTTATTTTAGAATTTGGAGTTTAATAGACCATGCTCTGATTGCCCGGTGCAATATGGAGGAGCCCATTCGCTGTGCAGCAGTTAGCACTGATGGAATCCATCTCGCTCTTGGAATGAAGGATGGCTCTTTCACTGTACTTAGGGTCAGGTATGTTACAGAAGATTAAACCAGATATTTTGTTAACTTTTCCAGGCATGTCATCTAATTGCTTTTATGAATTGTTTGTATATGGACACTAGTGGCCCTACACTAAGGAGATCATTTACATCTCTGTTTTAAATTAGTGATCTCGAGGGTGCTCAGGTTTCTGAAATGTGTTCACTACATGTGTTCATGTTGTTCCGTAACAGCACATTTGATAAAGCATATTATTCTATTTGTAAAGAATGGCAGTGTTACAGGAAGTGTTCTACTTCAAGGGTTTTAGCTTTATTAATTATTCTTGTATTCCAATCTCCCATCACGGAAGGGTTGGACCTAGATGATTTTTAAGGTCCCTTCCACCCCAAACTCTTCTATGATTCTAAGAAATACTTTTTTTTTAAGAGATAAATTGTTTCTGTGCACTGGAATACTGCTGTCAGTACATCATGCATACAAAAGCAGTGCTGCCCAGTTGCTTTGTTCATCATAATTTTAAAGGGAAAATATGGTCTGTGTCTCGTGTGAATGAAGTTGTCTTCCCTGAGTGAATACAGATCTGGTAAATGACCAGATTTTTTTTTTTTTGTGAATCCAGATAGAACAATTCCTTTTGTTCACTTTCCCTCAACCCAATGCAGCACCTTCTTGTGTGTTTCTTCCATTCTCTTTTTTTTGTGGCCATGAAGCTCTGTCCAACTCTAAAAGTGTTGTGTTTGCACAGATGCTGGTGAAGTACATTTCACTGTTTCATAGATTTGTCTCTTTTTTAAAACTGGGAACTGGACAGTATGATAAGACTCTTCTATACTTATGACATGCTTTCTTTCATACTACAGAGATATGACTGAGGTTGTTCATATCAAAGACAGGAAAGAAGCTATTCATGAACTGAAATACTCACCAGATGGTAATTTCCTAGCTGTTGGTTCCAATGACAGCTCTGTGGATATATATGGTGTTGTTCAGCGATACAAGAAAGTTGGGGAATGTATTGGATCTGTAAGTTTCATCACCCATATGGATTGGTCTTCAGACAGTAAATACTTACAGACCAATGATGGCAATGGGAAGAGACTTTTTTACAGGATGCCAAGTAAGATTCCAAGTTTCCTTTATTATATTTGTTACTTATAAGAGAAACAATATTTTGTAAAAACAGCCTAATACAGTACCTGCTTCAAAGCACTGGATTATAGAAAAATGTTTTTTGAAATCCATATAAATATTTGTTATATTGGAATAAATACAGCATTTCTGGCAGACGTTACTTAAATACTTTATGCTTATACATCTCAAAGAAACATCTTTTCATGGTAGGGATGTTTATTGTATCTCAGAAGAGTCATCTGGTCTTCTAGAACTATGTTTGCAGAAGGATCGAAGAATTTAATTTGAAAGAGCTTTTACAGTAAGAAGATATTAATAGATAGAAACAATCAGAATGCAGATTCATTTGGTACTGTAAGTGGATTAGGTAACTGTAGAGAAAATAGGAGTACCTGATATAAGGGTGTCAAAATGTTAGTAATTAATCACTGGAAACAAAAGAAATATATTTTGCATATATGGTTCAAACATGCAACCTCAAAAATGAAGAAAAATATTAAAATGAAATTTAGCTGGGCAGTCTACTGATAATGCAAGCTCAGATGTTGTTTTTCTCTTTATGTCAGGGAACTATTAAAGAAAAAAAAATGTATTACATAATATAAGAATACAGTTTCAGATCCAAAGTTTGTGTCAACCCCATTATTTTGTGTCAACACTGCCTTGAAAACTTGATTGAACTGTCCCATAGTCTTGGAACAGTTTTATCAAGACAATTCCCTGTGCAGAAGACATATGCATGTATATATATATCTCAGAGCTTAAAAATTAAGTAGTCATAGTTACAAAATGCAAGGGCAGTGTTTGTCACAAGGTTTGACTTATTTCTTCTGTGTGTACACACTGTACATGATACCATTCTGTATCTTTCGCACTCATTGCATTTGTAGTAAGTATTTAGTGCCACCACCACATACTGTATTGTCCCTTCATTTGTTAAACAATATTTATGCTTTGCACTGGACTTTACTTGTAGTTTTGTGGATTTTTTTGTGACTCTTGGCTGAAACATCTAATTTGTTCCATGTGCAAGTTTGATTTTTTTTTTTTTTTAACTGAATGAAACAGAATATATGGAAGAAGGCATAGTAAGTGAGAACTGAGTTAGGCTGTAACAATGTACACACAGAAGGAGAAATTTGATGATATATAACCAGCTTTGATTGTGGAGTTTCTTGATAGTTTAGAATGTGGGATTGTGAATGCTTGTTTATGAAAAATAGTTTGCTCTAACTTCACTGATTCTGCTAATCTCCTAAATATTTTAAAATAATGAGTGGAGTCATATAGCACTTGAAACTCCACTATAAATGAGTAAGGAACTTAGAGTGGCCTAGTACAAGATCTGTAGGACTTAGTCATGAGTATAACCAGGATTAGTAGTCATTGTTTACATGGATTAATGATTGAAAGAGGTTACAAGGTAAACCTTGTCAAAGGGTATAGTTATTCTATCAGAGCTGAAGGATCTTCAAACAGGGCACTTGGGTTGCTTTCCAGTTTTTTGAGGGGTATTACAGTAGTTAAACTTTTCCTCAAGTGTGGGGGGTTTTTGTCTCCCTTTCTGATTTATTTGCTGTTTTGCTTTGCCTTTTCTCTCTGTCTGCTATTTACTCTGTTTATTCCAGTTCACTTGAGTTCTCCCTTGCATTATCTCTCTGCTGAAAACTTGCCCCCTTACAGTACCTGATCCCTGTTCTATCCCATCCCATCCCACTAGTCAGAATCCTAGGGACAAGAAGAAAACAGGAAAAAAACCCATCCTTGTTCTCTTCAGTTTTGGTTACACTTAAGACTGAGAGGTGAAGTGTCAGCAGTTCCTGCTTAGGTTCTGTGGCTGTGCACTCAGTCTGACTCCTATCTTTTACATGTGCTTGCATTGTTCTTGTGTCGCTCTTGCACTCTGCTTCTGACCATTCTTGAAGGAACAGAAATAATAGGGAAGACCCATTATTAAATTAAATGGGTCTTTCATCTGACTCTGTATTTAAGCTGTTATATGAAACTCTGTAGGACTGGAATGATCTTATTACAGGTGTAGCAGATATGAAATGATGTAACAATGGTCTAAGCATAAAATTGGTATTTTCAGTAATTTACAGTTGCTAGATCTAATTGAGTTCTTCAGTTTTCGCTGTAAATAATCCAGGTTTCTAGAACAGTTCAATGAAAGAGTTTTTCCAAACTTTATCTTAGAATGGCTACATGTATTTTTTGATAAACATTTAAAAATAAGACAGCCTCAAGCGGATACTAAGAAATAATATAAAACTGGAAAGTACTAAACTCATTATCATCCACTACGTAGCTTTGAGAAACCTTACTACTGATACTGTCGGTCTTAATAGAGAAATTAGATCCAGGACTTTTTTAGAAGTTAGTTTTAGTGTCAGTCTCAGTTGGATTAGATTTCTGCAGAATTTAAAAAACTTTTACATTCTTTAAAACTGCATAAGTGAATACTGAAAAGGGGGTCTGTATTTTTATTCTTAGGTGGAAAAGAAGTAACAAACAAGGAGGAATTAAAAGGCATTCAGTGGGCATCATGGACCTGTGTTTCTGGTGTGGAAGTTAATGGAATCTGGCCTAAATATTCAGATATAAATGACATCAATTCTGTGGATGCAAATTTTATTGGGCAAGTTATGGTTACAGCTGATGACTATGGAATAGTAAAACTCTTTCGATATCCATGTCTAAGAAAAGGTAGTACCTTTAAGTTCAATTATAAATATGTATGTTCAATGTGTATGTTTGATTGTTCAAGACAAAAGGTTTAGAAAACTGGGGTTTAGAAAATTATGTAACAGCCAATTTAGAAGTTTAATTTAAGCTCAAAGGTGAAAACTGGTAATACAGCCAATTATTGACAACTGTTTGATAAGTTTTGTAAGGTGATGCAGTCTCTACTCTTTTGTAAGATACATATCTTTAAGCATTTCACATTGGCCTTGAAGTAGTTTTCTTCCTTCCTCTGGATCTGTGATGGAAATAAGAAACAAGAAAAAATAATGTTACTAAATGATTAGAGGCAATAAATAAGTGAATGGTAAGTTATTCCTGTTATCAGAATATGCCACTTATGTATTTGAAGTTTTAAAACTTTTACAGTATATTTTTCCTCAAAATTTTACTAGCGATAAGGACAAATCTCATGTGAAATCTTTAAAACTGAAGCTTAAAGCAAGTTCTGTACTTTCAAAATTTACTGTTCAGGACTGAGCGAGCAGGGGGGGAGATGTGTATTTTTTAGACAAGAAGAGCTTCATTTTTTTCAGAGGTGTTTGAAGAACTTTATTCTAGACACCACTGAAGTTGAACTGTAACAAATTATCAATATAAGAGATCTCTGTCTTCAAGCTGGTAACATGATGATGGCCAGAAAAAGCTTGTGAAATGCTCCCTAGCTTTTAAGAGGAGTCCTCTTAACCTGAAAAGTTTTCCTGGGGACTGGTTCAAATCTCAAACTTTTGAGAGGGGAAACAAAAAGTTGCACTGTTGCAGCATTGGAATTTGCATCATAACATGTTTAATGATGGCTAGAACTGCACAATCTTTGTGATGGGTCTTAGGATGTGTCTTGAAGCAATATGTGCTTAAAGAAGTGATTGTTCTTCTTGGTAAATGACTGATGTTCCTCTGTGGTCTTTTCAACTCTTTTTGTAAACTGCAATAATAAAAACCAGTTTGTTTCAATCTTGCCAGTTTTATTTTTTAAATGATTAGGCTTTTATTGTTACCTGAGGCAAGCCAAAAAATGTTCTAGAAAACAGTCTTATGTACATTTGAAAGAGGCTGAATTTATTCCCCTTTTATCCCCTATTTTGCACTAGAATTATAAACCCAAAGAAAGGGTGCAAGAACCTGTTTGATGGAGTGCTATTAGGAACTTCTTTTATAGTAACTGATTCAATGATTGTGTTGTAACTGTGTAGTAGTCAGTGAAAACATTGACTTGATGTAGTTATATTACTACAGTTGCTGCTACTACTACAGCTACTAAAGGTGTGACGATATGAATTGCTAGAAGTGCTTAGCATTCAGACACCACACAAGCAGTGGGAACTGGTGGTGCGAGCACACAATAAAGTTGTTTTCATAGAGCTAGGCATACATCCTTTAACATTTAAATAACTGCATGTTTTCAATGTAAAAATAATAATTGGCAAAGTCTTGGCTTGTAAAAAAATGTAATAGAATGCAATTAAAAAAATACCTTTCTTTATTACGTCTCATACAGCACTGTCATGTTTTCTGTCTTTGTGTTTGACTTGTTAAAGATGATGCATCATGGAATCCAAATTTTAAAGTTTATCTTAAAGACTTTCCTGCAGTGCTTCTGAAATATGTATTCCATGTTTATTGAAAGACATTTTCATTCTTGTTCTAGGAGCAAAGTTTAAAAAGTATCTTGGTCATTCTGCTCACGTGACAAATGTCCGATGGTCACATGATCACCAGTGGGTCGTTTCTATTGGGGGAGCTGATCATTCTGTCTTTCAGTGGAAATTTGTCCCTGACCGGAAGTTGAAAGATTCTCTTCATATAGCACCTCAAGGTAAGTAGCTTATTAAAAAAACGAGTGGGAGGAGGGGAGGCTAAAAGAGAAGTAAAATGTTTTGGTGTGAGTATAGAAGTAAATATTCAGAATCGTCAGTCTGTACAAAATTGTTAAGCTTTGCAGCTGCCTGCAGTGCCTGATCATGCTGCCTAATACTTGCCTCTAGCTTGTGTGTTGTCTAGCAGGATTGTGGAAAAACAATTACCACTGTCTTCCCTGTGCAAAGGGAAAACGTAAATTTTGGATCATAGATAGGAATTTATGAATTCTTTACATATCATCCTTTACTAAATTGACAGCAATGAAATACATAGGTGGTCACTGGGCAAAAAAAAGTGTATACTCATTTGATTAAAATTCTGAAGTATTTAGATGATAATGTAAGCATTGTAATTGATTTTTTTTTAAAGAAGACTCCGTGTGTTTAATATTTGGGAAAAAATGTAGGTGATGTTTCCAGCAGTGACTAACACAGCAGTTATTCTCAGGAATAAGTTTCCTCAAATCAAACAATTAACAATTGCCTCACTTGGCAATGCAAGGAATTTAGGGAGTCCTTTGGAGAAATAAGTATTTAGTGTTGCAATGAAGTAGACTGTTTCACCCTTTAATTGCTAAGTACAGGTGAAGATGTATCAGTGTGGACCCGGCTAGCAGGTAAAGGATGCTGATTCAGTGCAGGCCACATCTGTGCCAAACACAGAAGGAAGCAATTGTTCTCTTCATCTCCTCGGTGAAACCTCCAAAAGACCTTTAAGTGATTTAATCATTAATGATATAAATTAATTTTCAACTAAGTATTTCCCATGACCCAAATTTCTCATTAGCTACTCCTTCACAAGATAAAATTTCAATCTATTAAGTGTTCCTGGAGGAATGAGTGTTCTTTTGTTCCTGGAGACATAATCTTAATTCTGGCAATCTGACAGTATGGGAAACTCTTGATAACTGTACAGCTAGTGGCTCTTCAAACTCTCTGATTTGCTACCTTTATTGATAGCAATATTGTTTTTCTCTAGATCACTGATAAAAATATTAAGTAGTATAGCTCCAAAGATTGCTATTTATTGCATATTTCTAGAAATTTTTCTGACTGAGTGGTGATTCTCTCTTAGCAATTACAATTGGAGATGTTTTAAAATGCGTTTATGTTCTAGGCTGATTTCGTGTCTGGCTTCATAATCAAAAACGTACAACATTCAGTCAAAGGTTGCAGAAAAATCAAAATGTATTATTATTTATCAGCCAGGACATTCTTTTCAGTTTCCTCTGGAACAAAACTGCTACATTACCTGCCTTTCCCCATATGAAAACTGAAACATTAAATGACTACTCTTTCTCCACAGTCACACAGAATTTTACTACTTTCTTTCTATGTATGACATCTTTTCCATGATGTACCTGAAGAACTGCTGCTTATGTCAGTGGACCACGTAACCATAAGTTTATCTTTGGAGCCCGTTACTTCTCATTAGCTTTCTATAAGTCTTAATATCTGCTTTATACTCGTTACTTCATTCTCTGCTTTCTTCTTTTCCTCCTAAAATTAATGTTGATGAAGTAACATTAATGAGTGAGAACTAACTCACTCCCAAAATCAAGCCAAAAAACTTATCATGCTTACTTGGATTATTTCTACTATGTCAGCAGAATTGATCCTGTCAGGCTGTCAATTATTAACAGTCTATGTTGTAGTTCATATAAGAATTGATTATCAAATCAGAAACATTGAGCAGTTACTTCGAATACTTTCTGGTTTGTATTTTAGATTGCTTCATTTTCTATTTCTGTTTTCTTGGTGGTAGAGAGTCTGGTTGATTCCAATAGTGATGAATCAGATTCAGATCAATCTGATGTTCCAGAGCTGGACTCTGAAATTGAACAGGAGACACAGATCACCTATCGTCGACAGGTAAAGATTTTAGTTTTAATGGCAGTTGGAATGCTTCCTGGCATTTAAGTTGCTCTTCTATGGAGTCCTGTTGAAATCTGAAAATTGGGGAGACAGCAAGCTGAGCATGTACTGAACAAAAGCTTTAGAATTGTTATTTTCTGATGCATTGTGTAATGTTAAGACACAGTAGAGGAGAAAAAAAGTTACTACATGTATTCCTAGCATGTTCTATTAGAGTTTTGGTTGTAATTTAAAAACTAGTTACACAATTCAATGACCAGCCAGTTATTGGAGATTTTATTCAGTTATTTCAGTGTAACTTTTTTGTGGGTAATAACTGCAGCTGAATTCTCAGAAACATGTTTTTAAGAGTCTTTTATATGTTTACTCTTTCTTGAAGGTTTACAAAGAAGATCTACCTCAACTTAAAGAGCAATGCAAAGAAAAACGAAAAACTGCAGCTTCTAAGAGAAGAGAGCGAGCTCCAGGGAACAGTATAAGATTACATTTTGTGCATGGGTATGAAAACTAGCATTCTTTAAGATATACAAACAGACTGTTTGTGTTTGTAGATTGGTGCTTAATAATCTGATTAAAGATATGTACACAGTTGCTTTGTAATTTACTGGATTTATTTATTTCTGTAAAAATAAATTTACATTATAGTAATAGAAAGCTTTGATACCAAGCTAGACTAATTCTGAACATGAACCCTGAAGTGAATCTGCACTGAAACTTTAGCTGATATTTATTATTCGAATAGAAGTGACTAAATATTATGTTTAGCTCTCACCCTTATTTTCGAGTATCTGGAAAGCAATATTCCTCTTTGGTGTATTACTTTAGAAGCTACTACAGAAACCTGGTGTAGTTGTTCTGTAGTAAGCGATGTTTCTATGAGTGTTTTATTAAAAACGAATATAAATGGTTAGTACCTAATTTGAAACAATTTCCGTGTTCATCTGTTTAGGCATTAAATTTATTTCTTAATAGATCCTGTAAGTGTGTTAAAACTCAGTTTCACTCTCTTTTTGGTGCTAATTTGAGTAACAAAATGGCTTTCAGATGCATCCCTGAAATCTTGTGATTTTTCTTTGGCAGAGTGGTAGGGCAAAGATGTGGTGTTTTAAAGCAAACTGGCAGTAGATGTTACTACATTAGAATAATGATCAGAATTATAAATTCCTTTGATACAAAGCAAAACAAAAGCCTTTATGAAATTAAGACATTGGAAATAAGGTAATATTGTGTTATCCTTTTTAAGAACACTTCCTTGCAGGAAGACAACTTCTTTTTAGAGATAACTAAATGAGCAGATAAGTTACTGCTGCTATCTGTCTTTATAATGACACTTAAACAGTATTAGAAGGGCTCCACATAGAATGCTTAATCAATTAATTGGCTAATAATAGTTAATCATTCAACTCGGCAGTTTTGTCTGTAGAAGACATGGAGTCTGAGGAACAGTTTTGGGAAAAATGACAACTGGGAAGCTTGGTACAGAGATGGGGTATTTTTATTTCTATTTTTGGCACTCCAGAATTCTCAGTTAAAGATTTTTATATCTGTATAGAAAATGCATTAAGGTGGATAGCTGTATGTAGTCTTTAAAATTTCATCTAAGAATCAAACCAAATGATCCTGAAGAAGATGTAGCACAAACAAGGGCCCTGGATTTTTGGGATTATTGTTATTTCCTTCACAACAGAAGTGAAGCTTGACCAGAATATCCAGGAATGACCAGAAGTAGAATGTCCAGTTGAGTTCTGTCTGGTTACCCAGTGGGCATCAAGGAAACTAATGAAGAATCCATGCTGAACAACAGATTTTTCTCAATGTCCAGGCTGTTAACTTTAAAGTGACCCACATCCAAGTGAGTAATAGGCATATTCTCTGATTCAGGAAGTCTGCTTTGCTTCATCTTTCTTTAGCTGCAATGGAAATGTCTTGGATGTTCCTTGAAGGTGTAAAAAATAGTGCTTTTTTGAATTAGGGGAGTAGGAAGCTCTTTTTCCTTTCTTTGTTTCTGAGCACATTGGTTTAGTGTTTTGAATTTGTGAACTGCCTTGAAAGATGAACTTTTAAAAATCTCTTCATATCCAGTAAGATTTTTTTTTTAAACCTCTGTTTAATTCCTGTTTTGGAAGGAGGTAAAACTAATAATGCTGAATATGTTAGCCAGCCACTGACTAATATGGATGAGGAAACAACTCCTGCTAACAGGTTAATCTTTAAGTGCATCTTTCTTTGAGAGGTCTGATGCAATCATGATCAGAAACTTGTTACTAAATTGGTATACTAATTTGCCCTCTTTTTGTCTGTTCTTGAATTTTCTTTCTGCCATGTCTTCGACAACAGTGGTGGTTCAGAAACATGAAAATAAGTATTTTGAGATATTCAGAAAAACCCCTTTTTCAGACTAAATGCTTGTAATACTTTCTTTATGTGGGCAGGGAATAAGGATGCTTATATAATACTTATGTCCTTTATTCCCTTAAAGATATGATGCTGATCTCACAAGAAGGACTTTTTTTAAAAAAAAATATTATTCAAACAATTTAAGCAAAATCTAGTTTAAGCTTTAGAATATTACTTGAACTGACCTTATCATAAGATGGCATGGGATTTCTCGTGCTTTTAAATGAGTCTTATGACACTTTGCATGGATTCCTACCAGAGGACTACAAATACCTCCCAGTAGCATCTGAAGGGAGTAGGCTGTGAGTGAGTCCTGTTGAGAAAACATCCTTCTCATGCAAAGATATTAAATATATATATATCTATCCCTACCTTTATGCTAAAGACTGTGACCTTTATTTTGAAATTGAGTTCCTCTGGAGATTTTTAGGGAAGGATTGCAGTACTATCAGAAATTTCCCATATATACTTTGAAGAGTAAAATACAAATTTTGAAACACTTACAGCATCAGACAATTGACTCTTTTCCCAGAGAGGACACTGCTTGTGAAGTTGCCCCTTAGTTGGCTGTAGATGTGTAACTTGCGAACTGTGGGTAGGATCCAGCTTCAGGTTAAAGAATTTAAAATTGTGTGCCTAGAAGTAGGTGGTTTTATGTGTGTATCTAAACTTCTCTGCCACAGTCAGTGGAAATCAGTAATCAGTGGAGCATGAGGAGTGATTTGGCTCAAGTAAAATTGAATGCTGACTAGTTGGTCAGCTGAGCAGCCCTGCCTGCAAGTTCCATTGACTGTACTGACTAGAACACTGTTGATTAAAAAATAGGTGTTAGATATATGAATGGCTTTAAATTTGAAGGGAGGGGATTTAGATTAGACTTTAGGAAGAAATTCTTTGCCATGAGAGTGGTGAGACACTGGCACAGGCTGCCCAGGGAAGCTGTGGCTGCCCTCTCCCTGAAAGTGTTCAAGGCCAGGCTGGATGGGGCCTTGAGCAGCCTGGTCTTGGTGAGAGGTGTCCCTGCCCATGACAGGAGAGTTGTATCTTTAAGGTCCCTTCCAACCCAGACCATTCCATGATTCTATGATGTGTTAGCACACATATGAGCACCTCTGTTAGCATGTCTTAATCTCAAACTAAATCCAGTCCCTGTTCTTCATGACCTTGGTAACAGCACTTTTTTTTCCTGCATAGCATTGAGATAGCTGTCTGTTCATCTGAATGTTACTATAATATTAACTTGAATCAGTACTGGACTGATAGTTGGAGAAGCAGTTGCTGAAGACCTCTTGAAAACATCAGCTACTGTAGAATGCAGTGTTACATTTATTGTGCCTTGTTATGTATTATCCAGTAATTATGATGCAGACCCTGCTTTCCTTATTTTGTTTCTGGTTTCTTGTAAGATACCTTTCAAATTACTCCTGTGGCTTGTTTTCTGCATGTGAAGAATTTGTTTCTCTTTGTGCATTTTCTGAGATTAGCTAATAATGTTGGTGATAAATTGGTTTAATAGGGAGATGTGTTTTGGAACTGTGTAGAATGTTCTCAGGTTATGATCTTGTACACTGAAACGTGCTTCTTTTCATCTCTGTTTAGATTGTCTAAGCCCATCACTTTATCCTTCTGCTGAAAAGTTGCTGATGTAGTCAGGGAGTTAGTAAACTGTCATATGGGAAAGAACAGATGTGTTTAACTGGGTCTTTGTTTGCTCTACTTGGTATTTTGGCAAAATATGCTTTATTTTAATTTTAAGCAACTGATTGTACACTTGTTTTTTTTAATAACTGGAGGTAATAAACTGAAATACAAACTTCTGACCATAAAATGTTATAGGTATGAGTAATAAGAAATATTCTCCTGCATCTTAGATACATTTTGGATATTTTGGGTAGTTCTGTAATAAATGTCATTAATGTACTCAGTTTCAGTGTGCTTAACTGTAGGGTATATAGACAATTGTTATGACGAAAATTGGGAAAGTTATGAATTTCTGGGTTGCAGGTAGAAATATTTTTACTTTTATAGGTGACTGCTAAGCACATAATAAATTGCTTAATGTCCAGTATTACCACCATACATATTTGTATAGTTGCTTTGAAAAATACTCCTATTTAGGTGTGTGTTCAGGATCTTTTTATTCTTCACTTTTAAAGAAAATCAAGAGCATGATGCAGAGTGAAGCACAGGAAAATGGCATCTGAACAATAGGTGCAGATATCTTCTCTGGCACTATGCCTTTATAATCCCTGCTCCTCACTGAATGTTGTCCCATCCTTAAATTGTTGATGTGGTGTTTTCTAGTAGTGCACAGGTCTAGTGCTTGTGGACATGGATCTGCGACTGGAGTTCTCAGAATAGAATTCACTAAGATAACATTGGTTAACTGCCTTAAAGACAGTGCATGTGGTTGCACTGTGATTGCAAGAAGAGCTATATATAATTTTATTAAAGAATCTTCTAACTGGGTTGTATAATTACATTTAAACCCTGTGTCTCATATGTAGCAATCGTCTTAATTCTATCCCATTCATTTTGTGTATGACACTGTTATATGTACAGATGCATATTTGTCTTACATAATAATTTGAAGAGCTGTTCTGTTGCAAAAGATCCTTCATCTCTTTTGTTCTTAAAAAATAATTTGTTCTCACGACTCGTGCTTTTAATTAAGCAAGTAAAGTAATATTAGTATAGATGTTAGTGATTTCTGTTAGTTTGCAGTTGCTGATGGTTGAAGTTTAGTTATTTTGTTTGCCAAGAATGACTTGCTTATCATCTTCAGGGCTTTTATCCAATTAGTTAAATTAGAAGTTGGGTGCAAGAACAATGAGGTAGAGCGTTTATATCCCCAAATAAATGGCCAGTTCAGACACATTCAAGTGTTATTCCTTTCCCGTAAATTGAACTATATATTTAGAAATGCAACAGGATTTTCCCTGCATCTTTGTAAAATTATTAGAAAGTTGATTTAGTGAAGATCTGTAAGAACAGAAGAAGGAAAAGGATGAGGTTAGCTGGGGGATTTCTAATACAGAAACAGGATGTTTCAGGAGTTTATGGAGTGTTGTTTATGTGTTGTCCACATCCTTGTGAAAACTTGCTTTCTGGTTTTTGAGCAGTAAGAGATAGAAAATGTCCAAAGTACTAGTTTTGGCTATTTAATTTAATGACATACAGGCCTGAATTCTCAGTGTGGCCTGGAAAAATTACCAGTTGTTACTTCCTGCTCTAAACCAATTGTGGAGAGTAACTATTAAACAGCAACCACTTTCAAACTAATGCTAGTAATCCTGATGTCTGAATAGTAAATGAAATGGATAAAATGGCATTCCTTTGAGAAAATGCGTTCTAGTCTTAAAACACAAGAACAGTAATTTGTAAGTAATCTGAGTTTTTACATGTGCAAAATGCATCCTGCATAATTTTATCTCGGGAGTTTTGGTATATATGGTTATGACCTCGATGAACAAATTTCTTTTCTTTAGTTACAGAGGTTACGACTGTCGAAGCAATTTATTTTACACTCAGACTGGTGAAATTGTATACCATGTTGCAGCAGTGGGAGTGGTGTACAATCGACAGCAGAACACACAGCGCTTTTATCTAGGTCATGATGATGACATTCTTTGCCTTGCTATTCATCCCTTAAAGGACTATGTGGCAACAGGCCAGGTAGGATGCATGTTTATCTTCAGTAAGAATCTGAAGTTGATACTGAATTTAGAAAAGCCTGTTTTAGTCTACATTTATTTAGGTGAAGGACCGCATTTCTGTTGTAGATAGAATCATGTTAAGAAACTGCAACATAACTCTGTGTTTTCAGTTCTTCATATTAGTTTTGATAAGAGTCTTTAGTTGGTAGAACGTCTTTATCATTTAGGAATAGATTAATTTTTTATTCAGCATTGTGTTGCTTCTTCTTGATAACAAGTGGAGGAAATGTTCAATTAAAATATCGTTGTAGTATCTTAGTTGTGAAGTTATGTACTTTATTATATTAACTTCTTACATTACATATGATGAAGTTAGCAGTTAGTTATAATTGGTTATAAATATGTGTATTTCCAGGTTGGTCGAGATTCCTCAATACACATTTGGGATACAGAAACAATAAAACCACTCTCGGTATTAAAGGGCTATCATCAGTATGGTGTTTGTGCTGTTGATTTTTCAGGTAATAAGTATTTATTATTTATATACAATTTTCCTTTTCTGTATGAAAATACAAGCTAATCAGTTCTAATGAACAATTGGGAACTCAAGATTTTCTATTAAAAATGTTCCCTAGTGGTCAACGTCAAATGAGAGAGGCTGTCTTAAAATGATCATCCATTAAAAAGAGTTCCTGTTTAGCCTTGCACATCAAAAAAAGCAGGAACAGGTTCTGTGCAGGTTAACAGCTAATCTTATCACTTTGGAATTTCTTTTAGTTGTATGAGGCAGGCACACAGATCTTGAGTGCTGTGCCTTCATTACAACTCTGTAAGCAAATTTTTGAGCAAACGAATCAGGTCTGCACTTTCTTTGGGGGTTTTTTTGTTGGTTTTTTTCCATTAAATCACTCAAGCCAGTTGGGTAGCACAACAATAAATTCAGGAAGTCAGGTTACAGAGTCCTTCTGGGCAAAAACCCAGCCTCACTCTCCATCTTGGACTAAAACAAGAGCCTGTCAGTTAAATCTTTTGATATTTTTGTACCCCATACAATTAATTTGTGTACCAATGTTGAATTTCCCCTTCTCTACTAGCTTCTATTAATTCATTGATGATTTGGATGTTCTAAATGGGATCTCTAGCCTCACAGTGATCATAGATATGAGTAATTTGGGGTCTTTGGTGCTTCTTACATTTCTTTGGTTCTCGTTTTTCAAGATGTGAATCTCATTTCCCAATCCTGAGATGGATTGATAGTAATTTCAAAGATTGGGTATGTGTCAGAAAGTCATTGATCGCTACTGAGCACAATTAACTTCTTTCTCAGGGGTTAATGTGGGATAGGCATCAGAGCTTCTCAAAGACTTCATGCTGTCACTAAGTTTAAGTTTATTTCATAAACTTCATGGTACTGCTTCAGTGCTTTCCTGTATAGAAATGAACATGGATTTTCAGAGTAAACAGAAAATTGTCACAGTTAGCCTTTGATGAAGGTTTTTGGACAGTTACATTGGCAAGCAGCTGAATGAGTGATCTGATACAAACACAGAGGATCTAAGTGCCACGTTTAGACAGGGTAACTTGAAGTCCTGAACTCCATCCAACTGAGCACTCAGGTTTAAAAGCAAACAGACAGATATGTCTCTAAGCCCACATCATACAATTATTGAACTGTTTGTGCATTCTTCTTATAACATTTGTGAAGTTATAATATTTTTTTAATATTATTTCTTATTCTTGCAACATAATGTTGTTTATCTGCTCTCTTAATCATAAATTTATTTTTCTAGCGGATGGGAAACGATTGGCTTCGGTTGGAATAGATGACAATCACACTGTTGTACTCTGGGATTGGAAGAAAGGGGAAAAGCTTTCAGCAGTGAGGTAGGAATTTGACTTTGTTTTAAAATTCGTACTTAGATTTACTTTCAAATAACAAGAAACAAATTATGTTCATTAAAGAGTAATGGTTCTTTGAAAAAAATAGCAGTTTCTATTAGTTAAGTGATACAGGTGATAACATTTCGCACAGTGATAGCATTATCAATAACATTTAACACATTTAACATTAGTGATAACAGTTAACACATTTAAGAGTTCCTTTGAAAGAAAAAGCTGAGGCTCTGGAGTCCACAAAAATTATTACAGCTCAACTGGTGGAGAAAGAAGACATAGAAGACAAAGTTTATTTGTGTTTATTCGATGTGTTCCAAACTAATTTATTTAAAACTTACTCCATGCACTTCTGTTGGCCCTCTCAGAGATGGTGACATATACTTTGCCTTCTCAGTGTTACTTTTAAGATCTTTTCCATCAGATGTCACCTCTTTCTTGGGATGATAGTTTGTAGTTGTTTTGCTCAGTTCTCTTCACCTTCTTTCCTTTTCCTGTTGAGTCCTTAGCAGCCTGACCTAACTTCAAAGTTAGCTCTGCTTTGAACCGGTAGTTAGACTAAATAACCTCCAAAGGTTAAATATTTTGGAAATTTCTTTGACTCTGCATAGATTATTTCATTTGGAGTTTTAATCTACAAGATAGAATATTATTTCTAATGTTGATTAATTTCTTTGAAACCTTTGACTTTGTTGTTTCTAAGGTTCTGTTGCTTTACACTGAATAGTAACGTGAGTGGGCTATTCCCCACTGTCTGGATTCATCATGTGTACTCTAAATGCTGTTTTACGTACGCTTGAAAGGGATTTGTTATTCTCTGCAGATACAGTTTTAAAAAGTATTACGTTCCTTTTTACTCATTAAATTCCATTCTATCAATTTGTTGCTTTTCAATGGCTTTTTTCGTTCTGATAATAAACTGTTGTAATGAATTGTAACTAAGTGGTTAGCAAGATACAGAAGGTATAGATTAGCAAAAAGAACCCAGAATGAAAACCTGTTTAAAAATATGAATAGTTACATTTTTATTTTAAATATTTTGCTTTGCATTTCAGGGGAAGCAAGGATAAGATTTTTGTTGTTAAGATTAATCCTTTTATGCCTGATAAATTGATTACTGTTGGAATTAAACACATGAAATTCTGGCGTAGAGCAGGTAAGGAAACTTCAGAATTACAGTATTTTCTGTTACTTAAAGGATAAATATTGTATCTCTTATAGAATGTTTTATGCATTAAAGGTGAATGTTTTCTCTGCACATCTCTGTTAGCTTTGCCTTAGTAGACATAATGATAATTGACATTATGGTAGAAATGGGAATTCTTGTAGAAATTACTCGTGAAGCTAGAGTTACACAAGTAGAAAGTACCTTCAATTTTCTACTGTCTGGTTTTGTACCTGATAATAATATAGCACATCTGAAAGTGTTACAGAGCTGCTGTAAAATCATAGAATAAATTTTGGGAGAAGGACCTTTAGAATATATATGCTATAATGAGGCATAAATATAAAAAAAATTGAAGGTTATAAAACCCCACATACAGTAATTCAGAGAGGGTATGGCTAGGGGATTATGTGCCAGTTGAGACCTGTTTACTCAGATTTGTCTGTTGAACTTGACAATTGAAAACCAACATAAAGTGGCTTGCTTTATCTACTTGAAAAATTTTGAAGAGTGAAAAATCCATTCCTTGATATTAGTGTGAACTTAATTGTTTCAAACCTTAAATTGTATATAAAGACATGTGTGCTACCGAAGACTGGCTTATATGCTAAGAATGTTGTAATTCTTCATGCAGAATCAACTCACAGGAGTCCCTGATAAAAATTAATTCTGGAGAGAAAAGTCTGTGGCAAAAAAATAAAAAAATTTACTGCTTATCTTAGAAATTAATCAAGATTACCTGAGAGCGAACTATAAAAGTCAATGTAAATTCTTGATTTTTAACAATTGTGGGTTTTATCTGTATGAACAAAGTATGTCAGGATGTTTACTGAATGAATTACTATAAATTCATTACAAAAATCTTAACTGTGATAGAAGCGTGGAGATGGTGACTTTGAATGAAGAAATGAAATTGTTTAAAATACGTCTTTTCTCTCTGATTTTGAATCATGAAATCATAGAACAGTTAGGGATGGAAGGGACCTTAACGATCACCTGGTTCCAACACCCTGCCATGGGCAGGGACATCCCAGTAGATCAGACTGCCCAAGGCTGTGTCCAACTTGGCCTTGAACCACTCCAGGGATGGGACATCCACAACATCCCTTGGCAACATGTTCCAATGTCTCACCACTCTCATGATGAAGAAATTCTTCCTAATGTCTAGTCTAAATCTGCCCCTCTCCAGTTTATACCTGTTCTCCCTCATCCTGTCACCACAAGCTTTTATGAGTAATCCATCTCCAGCTTTCTTGTAGGCCCCTTTCAGGTACTGGAAGGTCGCTACAAGATCTCCTCAGAGCCCTCTCTTCTCCAGTGTGAAGAAGCCCAATTTTCTCAACCTATCCTCATATGGAATGTGCTCCAGCCCTCGGATCATCTTTGTAGCCCTTTTCTGGACCTGTTCAAACAGCTCCATATCCTTCTTACATTGAGGATTCCAGAAGTGGACACAGTACTCTAGATGAGGTCTCACAAGAGAGGAATAGAGGGGCAGAATCACCTCCCTCAGCATGCTGGCCACGCTTCTTTTGATGCAGCCCAGGATATGGTTGGCCTTCTGGGTTGTGAGCGCACATTGCTGGCTCATATCAAGCTTCTCATCAACCAGCACCTCCAAATCCTTCTCTACAGGGCAACTCTCAATCACATCATCCCCCATCCTGTACTGAAAATGGGGATTACCCCAACCCAGGTGTAGGACCTTGCACTTTGCCTTGTTGAACCTCATGAGGTTCACACAGGCCCACTTTTCCAGCCTGTCCAGGTCCCTCTGGATGACATCCTGTCCTTCCGGTGTGGCAGTTACACCAGTCAGCTTGGTGTCATTTGCAGACTTGCTGAGGGTGCACTCCATCTCATCGTCAGTATCATTGATGAAGATATTAAACAGCACTGGTGCCAGTATGGACACCCGAGGGACACCTCTAATCATGGATATCCATCTGGACTTTGAGCCATTGACCACTACTCTCTGCATATGACCCTGCAACTAGTTTCTTACCCACTGTACCATCCACTCATCAAATCTATTTCTCTCCAATTTAGAAAGGAGGATGTTGTGGGGTACCGTGTCAAAGGCTTTAGAGAAGTCTAGGTAGTTCACATCCATCCACTGCTGCAGTTACCCCATCGTAGAAAGCCACTAAGTTGGTCATACAGTATTTACTGCTGGTGAAGCCATACTGGCTACCGTGTTCTTCATGTGCTTTAGCCTAGCTTCTAGGAGGATCTGTTCCATGATCTTCCCAGGCACAGAGGTGAGGCTGACAGGTTGGTAGTTCTCAGGGTTGTCTTTTCTGCCCATTTTAAAAATGGCCGTGTTACCCTTCTTCTTCTAGTCACATGGGACTTCTCCTGATTGCCATGACTTTTCAAATATCATGGAGAGTGGCTTGGTAACCACATCTGCTAATTCCTTCAGGAATCTGGGATGCATCTAATCAGGTCCAATAGACATAAATGTTCAGGTTCCTCAGGTGGTCACAGACTTGATCCTCCTCTTCAGTGGGAGGGGTTTTATCCCCCTGGTCACCATCTTGCTGGACCATGACACAGGAGGGGTGAGGAGAGCAGTTATTCGTGCAGACTGAGGCAAAAAAGTTGTTTAAGTACCTCAACTGTCTACTCGTCTGTTGATACAAGGTCACCATTCCCAACCATCAGTGGGGGTACATTATCTTTGACCTTCCTCTTTTAATTGACATACCTGTAGAAGACCTTTGTGTTAGTTTTTACTTCCCTTGCCAAGTTCAGGTCCAGCTGTGTCTTGGCCTTCATGACTTCCTCCCTACACAACTGGGCAGTGTTCCTATACGCGTACCAGGTTCCCTGTCTCTGCTTGCACTGCCTGTGCAGTTCCCTGTTCTTCTTTATTTTAACCAGCATGTCTCGACTCAGCCATGCTGGTCTCTTCACTTCCCTGGCTGATTTTCTACATACGGGGACTGTGTGCTCTTGTGCTTTATGGAAAGCATCCTTAAGTATTTTCCAGCTCTATTCCGCTTCTCTTGTCTCAGAGGACCATGTCCCAGGGGATCCTACTGAGTAATTGCTTGAAGATCTGGAAGTCTGCTTTCCTGGAATTTAGTGTCCTGACTGTACTCGTCACCTGTCCCATATCCTTCTGGACTTTGAACTCCACCAGTGCATGATCTCTGCAGCCCAGGCTGCCTCCGATCCTGCTGTCACTGATGAGTTTGCACCTCCTTGGGTGGGGGTCTTTATCAGCTGGACTAAGAAGTTATCCTCAATGCACTCCAGGAATCTCCTGGATTCCGTACAGCTTGTCGTGCTACTTTTCCAGCATATGTCAGGGTGGTTGAAGTCTCCTAATAGGATGAGAGCTTGCGGGTGTGAAGCCTCCTGTTGCTGGAGGAAGACGACTTCATCAGTTGGTTCTCCTTCATTGGGTGGCCCGTATTATACACCAACCACAAGGATCCTGTTGGTTCCTCTGTCTTTAATTCAGACCCACAAGTTCTCAACCTGTTCGTGGCTACTCTTCAATGACAGCTCTTCACATTCTATCCCTTTCCTGAGAGCAACACCTCCTCCCCTCCTGCCCAGTCTGTCCCATCTGAACAACCTGTAGCCATTGAATCGTCTTTAATGCTTCTCTTTGTGAAACGGCAGTGGCACATCGCCAAGTACTCACTATGAAACACACTTAGCAATGTTAATGTGATAAGCAGAGTATTAGTGCACATTATCAAATGCTAGGTCTCTGAAATCTGCACAAGAGCAGGCTTACTTGATGTGAGAAGTGACATCAAAGTATGCTTTGGACTAAATTTTCATCACTAGCAAGTGATGGCAGAGAGGTGCAGAGACCTTCCTTCTAAGTAGGAGAACAGCATGAAATGGCAGATCCTGAGGGGGTTCTGTGTTGCACCACATGAAGTTTCTCTGAGGACTGTGAAAATACATATCTGACTTTCTGACCAGATGTTGCTTTTGTGTTATGCCTATCAAATGATTTGGGGTATGGTATTTTAAAGAGTTTAAATTTATATAGCTATAATGTTTCTGTTACCCAAAGGCCAACATAGGAAGCGTTTAAAATAAAATCAGAAGTCTTCCCATTGAAAACACATTATGAAAAAGATGGAATGTCCAGATTTAAACAGATTTTTTTTCAAATTAATTTCATTAGAAACTTATATGGGTTGTTTAGTAGATTTTAAGTTTTTTGTTTAGATGGAAATTTACAGATGCACTTTATCTTTGTATGTCTGTGTAGATATATGCTCATATTCAAATCATGATTCAAGTAGTAAGTTTTTTTCTTGAAAGATGCCAAATAGCACAAAAATTTCATTTTGTGAGAACTCTTCTCAGGCTCAATTTTTTTTGGAGCGTAAGTGAACTGGAAGAAAAGTACTTGTTGCTCTGGATAAAATTGTTTAGGTTTTGGAAAATAATTCTAAGCAAACATTTGATGACTTGTTCTTGATTTGAACCAGGTGGAGGACTAATTGGGAGAAAGGGCTGCATAGGTGCATTGGGAAGAACTGACACAATGATGTGTGCAGTATATGGCTGGACTGAAGAGATGGCGTTTTCTGGAACTTCCACAGGGGATGTGTGTATTTGGAGAGATGTATTTCTCATAAAAACTGTCAAAGCACATGATGGTCCTGTGTTCAGCATGCACGCATTGGAAAAAGTAAATAAAACTACTCAGTGTTTTTTGATGTTTGGGCAAAGTAGTCTGTGAAGTTAGGCCTTTCCCAAGCTCTGAAATCCAGGGCTTTATATCTATTGAAGAAACACATTGTGAGGTCCAGATTAAAAATAGCATTGTATGCATACCTCTAATTCTTACGTACTGTGCTGTGGACCTGTGTAGTCCATTGACATCATAGTAATTTTCACGTGCTCTTACTAAGGCAGTAATACTAACTTATGGTAAGTAAGAGTACTTTCTGATTTAAGCATCCATAAGTTTAATGGAATATGTGAGTAGTGAGAGAGAAGATCATACTTTACTACTTTGTGCTGTAATTACCAACTATTGGTAGAAGTATTCAGTCTGTAGTTATTAAGTGCTCAATCCTGATTCTCAACTTCTTTTGACTCAGGAAAACCTCTAAGCTTGTGCTTAAATGTAAATGGGTGTTCCAGTTAGATTACGTGTATTCCTGAAGTTATATGTGTGTGTCTTTTGCTAGGTTAGACAAAGTTACTCCACCTTCTAATATTTGAGTTTCAGTATAATAGGTTTTTGCAAAGCATCTTTTTGGTTTTTGTATTGCAGGAATTAAATTCTTCAAAAGGAATGACTATAGCCTCAGTTTTAAGAATACCTCTTGCTTCATTAAGTAGCTGTTAATGCTTTTTAAAGACAGAGTGGCGCACACGTGCTTGTATTTGGACAATTTTAACACTGATCAAAATTTTGAAAGTGATACTATATTTAGTTTGGAGTGATGTGGTGGAATGCCAAAGGGCTATTGAAGCTAAATATGAAGAAAAAAAATTCAATATGTCAATTAAATTATTTTTCTAGTATAGTTGAAGCTTACTGGTTAGAACTTCAACCTGTATACACTGACTGTACAGAATTGTGCTGCCTTTGTCAGGAGTATTCAGTCATTTTGTTGCTTCTGATCTCTTCATCTCTAAGATGTAGTTCTGTGTATTACAGAGTTGTATATTGTCCATTTTCAATATTGGCAGAAATTACCGAAAAGTTAAGGAAAGAGAAAAACTGATTATAACTTGTGATATATTTTCCCACCTCCTTGTCCATCCAGGGATTTGTCACTGGAGGAAAGGATGGGGTAGTAGCTCTCTGGGACGATACCTTTGAACGTTGTCTCAAAACCTATGCCATCAAAAGGGCTGCTTTGGCCCCTGGGTCCAAAGGTAACACAAACTTTATCCTCTTTTTTTTTTTTTTTTTTAATTCTATTTCAGATACTTCCTCTTGAAAACATTTTCTGTGGAATTGTTTTCCCCAGTAGGGGGAAATCGACATTTGACGTAGCAAGTACTAAAAATCACGCTTTTAAAGTTTTATTGAGTATAAATAACTCATATTTCTCTTGGCAGGGGACTGTTATGTCATAGTATTTGTTTGTACATTTGTTGGTTTCAGATCATAATATTTACCTTATTATTTGCCTGAAGTCATTGACTTAACCTGTAGTCTCTTACCACCCAGGTGATTTTTTTTTATTTTTAAATTTTTTTGGGTAAAGTCGCAACCAAAATATCTGTTGTATGTCTGATCATGAAGTATTTTGTCTGATCTTACTTTGAAGGAGGAATGGAATTCAGAATTGTAGTTAGTATTGTAAGATATTAGTGCATTTTATGACTTACTTTCCTGTCAATGTATATATTTAAGAACTTTTTCATTCCTGTTACTTCTATTTCTTCTGTTTGTTTTTGATTTTGATGCTGATTTACAATTTTCCCTGTTTGGCATTCCAGATAGCCTTTTCTTTCCCTTCAACTCCCCCTAAAATTACATTTATATGGTTTTATTTTCAAAAATCAGAAGAATGTTTAGTGTTGACTGGATAATTGCTAAATTCTCCTAAAATAATCAAAACATATAAGTTCTTCCTTATGGGAATATGTTTTATTACTTTATTAATGGATATCTTTTTCTACCATGAGAATGTAATTTGCATGTGTGAGCACACTTGAGAATCTTCTGTCTTCTAACATTTTAATGTTCTAGGTCTCCTCTTAGAAGATAACCCTTCTATACGTGCCATATCTTTAGGACATGGTCATATTTTAGTGGGCACAAAGAATGGTGAAATATTGGAGGTGGATAAAAGTGGACCAATAACTCTGCTGGTTCAGGTACACGTTAAATATCAGTCAAATATTCCATACCACACACAGATTTATTTTTCAAGTAAAGACTTCTGTGAATTAACAAGCATTTTAGTTACTAGTGAAGTTAGTGACTTATTACTGTCACTTTAAAGATTTATAATGCTAGTGTAGACCATTATGACTCTTATGAGCAAAACAGGTCACAGAGTTTCATGTAATAATTTGTTCAACAAGTTCATCCTTTCAAGCAGACCAACATAATTTTTTTGTTTAAAAAAAAACCCTAAAAGTGTGTGAGACAGTGGGTCCTCCACCAAGTTCTTCATTAACCTTTTTCTGATTATTCTAATTATTTTTAAATGTTGCCTCCTTGAGGTTTAGTTTTAGACTTTACTTGTAATTATGTAAAAAGAAATTCAGTTTTCTTTCCCATACCGAACAGACTGCATTTCTATATGCTACAGGCCAATGCCATATATAAAGAATTAGATTTCTTAAATAATGTATTGGAACCTAAGGTGAAGGAAAAAATCTATGTCATAGAATCTTAGGTTAGTTTGAGTTGGAAGGTACCTTTAAGCATCATCTAGTACAACCCCTGCAGGGAACAGGGATAAGTAGATGAGGTTGCTCAGAGCCCTGTCCAATGTGGCCTTGAATGTTTCGTGGAATGGGCCTTCTACCATGTCTCTGGGCAACTTCATCCAATGTTTCACCACTCACATTGTAAAAAATTTCTTCCTTATATCTAGTCTAAATCTGCCCTCTTTTAGTAAAAAAACTTCACCACTTGTCCTGTCACAACAGGCCCTGCTAACAAGTCTGTCCCCATCATTTTTGTAGACCCTCATTAAGTGTTGAAAGGTGAGATAAAAGATTTCATTGGAGCCTTTTCTTCTCCATCCAGAACAACCCCAGCTCTTTCAGCCTTTCTTCGTAGAAGTGTTCCATCTCTCTGATCTATTTTGTGGCCCTCCTCTGGACCTGTTCCAACAGGTCTATGTCCTTCCTGTGCTGTGAGATCCAGAGCTGGACACAGTGCTCCAGGTGGAGTCTCACAAGAGCAGAGTAAAGGGGCAGAATCACCTCTCTTGACTTACTGGCTATACATCTTTTGGTGCCCAGGATACAGTTGGCTTTCTGGGCTGTGAATGCACGTTGTCAGCTCATGTTCAGCTTTTCATCTACCAGTACCCCCAAGTGCTTCTCCACAGGGCTGCTCTTAAACTCTTCATCCCCCAGCCTGTATTGATACTGGAGGTTGCCCTGGCCCAGATGCAGGACCTTGCTCTTGGCCTTGTTGAACTTCATGGAGGTCACATGGACCCACTTCTTCAGCTTGTCCAGGTCCCTCTACATGTCATCCCGTCCCTCAGGGATGTCAGCTGCACCGCTCAGCTTGGTGTCATCCAGAAACTTTTTGAGAGTGCACTCGATCCCACTGTTTGCGTCATTGACATTAGATGTGTGTGAGGACTATTACTCGGGGAAAAAAAAATTCTCTAGTATGAATTACTATAATTTGCACTTTTCTGTAAGGAGCAGGGGGAGGTTTTTTCAGGTGTTCTATGTTTTTCTTCAAATTTGTTTAGCCTGGAGAAGAGGAGGCTGAGAGGAAACCTCATTACTCTCTACAGCTACCTGTAAGGAGGTTGTGGAGAGGAGGGAGCTGGCCTCTTCTCCCAAGTGACAGGGGACAGGAAGAGAGGGAATGGCCTCAAGCTCCACCAGGGGAGGTTTAGGCTGGACATTAGGAAAAAATTTTTCACAGAAAGGGTCATTGGGCACTGGCAGAGGCTACCCAGGGAGATGGTTGATTCACCTTCCCTGGAGGTGTTTAAGGCACGGGTGGACAAGGTGCTAAGGGGCATGGTTTAGTGTTCAATAGGAATGGTTGGACTTGATGGTCTGATGGTTATTCTATGATTCTATATTTTCTCTGTTTTTTTGTTTGTGGGGTTTTTTTAACTTCCTTAAATGTATTATTTTATATTTCAGTTTCAAATACAAAGTCATATAATTTTTGTGTTTTTTCAGGGTCACATGGAGGGGGAAGTTTGGGGTCTAGCTACTCATCCTCATTTACCTATTTGTGCCACTGTAAGTGATGACAAAACCTTAAGAATATGGGATTTGTCTCCTAGCCATTGTATGTTAGCTGTTCGCAAATTGAAGAAGGGTAAGATGCTTAGTTTTAAAAGATATTTAACTGAATGACATTTAACAGATGACATTTTCTAGCATTGTGAATCTTTCAAAAGCAAGACTGATTTAATTCCTTTGTTTGCTCAAATTATTTTATTCACAATACGTTCATTAACTATGTGGCGTGAGCCTTTGCTAATGAATCTTTATGAAAGATTTCTATGTAAACCATTCTGAAGATTATTTACAATTGTAATGTCTGTATATCAGTGAATTTACAGTAAAAGTTCAGCTAGTTCTATAGATCTGCCAAGTTGCTTGTAGTATGATGAGCTTTTTTGAACAGTGGAGGACTTAGAATCTATAATTTTTTTTAAGAAATCTTGGAAGTAATGTTGAATTTCTCTTCTTTGTGAATGTTAGGAGATTACTCTGGAATGTTAAAGGAAGAGACAGTAATAAAATTCTCATTCATTTTATACTATATAGCTAAATTCTGTTTTGATTGGTGGAAAAATCTGTTGTGACATTATATAAAGAGACTTTTTTTTTTAGGATTAGACCAGACTGGCCTTAACAAGCTTTTAATGGCATATATGCTTTGCTAGGCAAAGGAAAACAATAGGTTTTATCTGTTTGGTGTTCAGCAAATTGTTTTGATCCATAGCTTATAGGAAGCTTAGTTGAAGATCATTTGGATTGATAAAGTAGGAGTCACAAGCTGGCACAAGCATGGATTAAACAAGAAAGTTTTTAGTTCATGAAGTCTGCTTAAATCTTAAAGCTGATGTTTCTAAATATTTTTAAGAGTAGTTTTGGCAGAAAAATTAGGGATTGCGATAGCTTAATTTGCTGATGAGACAACATTTTGAGAGCTTTAGCAATCTTAAAAAGCACATGTACATGGTACAGAAAAAAAAGGCTATTTCTGCAGGCTACAGTAATAAAAATGAGATAATATTTGGTAATAAAAATGGCAGACTTGATGACTGTGACGTGTCTGTGTAGCTGAGGAGTAACTGAGGAGTAGAAGGCTCCTCAAGGTATTCTAGCTGATCGCAGGGTGACAATTACATGTGATAGATATTTTTCCTAGAACATACTGAAGTGTTTGTGTAATTTACAAGAAGCTAATCAGAATATGTTTGTGTACATTTCTCATCTGTGTTCAACTGAATGAAATTAAACTGAAATTTGAATATGGAGAAAGAGGAGCTGCAGGATAATGCATGAGAAGCTTTGTGGTGGGGTCAGCTAAATAAAGGTTTACTGTCTATAAGTTAATTGGAGGAACAAATCATAGAGAAAAATATTTATGCTAATGGAAAATTCGGGCATGGAAACAAAAGTATATAAGCTGACTGTAAACAAATATAGATTGGAAATTAAGGTGTTTTTCAAATGAAACTTGACATGTTTATTGAAAGGATTATATGACATTGTGACCATGATAGCAAACAACTGGATTCCGTAAGTCCTGAAAGTTTTTTCCAGCTGTGTTGTCCTTATGAGAGCAAATGGTAACAGAGAACTGGCACCAGGTACTAAGAAGGAAAGCAAATTAGAAAGATATAGATAATAGTGATAAAACTATATTACTAATGTAGAACATAAGTCAGTTAATATTCAAATAAATGTAATCTAAATTGTGGGATTGTGTCCTTGTCTTTTTGCCAGTAGCTTCTGTGTGCAGTCACAGATGTAGAGCTTGGAAATTGCCTTGGCAGCATCTAAAAAATTCTGTTAGACTATATATTATAAGAATAGATTTCCTTTACTACTGGAAAAACTAAATCTAAAAGAGGGATTATGCTCTGTAAATTTACCTGAATGCCATTTCTGTATTCCTTATAGGAGGCAGATGTTGCTGCTTTTCTCCTGATGGGAAAGCATTAGCCGTTGGTCTCAATGATGGAAGTTTTTTGATAGTTAATGCAGATACCCTGGAGGATCTAGTCTCTTTCCAGCACAGGAAAGATGTTATTTCAGAGATCCGATTTTCTCCTGGTAAGTGATTTAAAAGGTTTCTCGAGTCAAGGTTTCTCCAGCAAGCTTTGTAACCTTTAAAAGACAGAAGCAGTATGTAGCATAATACTCTTTAACATGTAGCAAATAAGTCAGGGAGACTGATTTTAACATTTTGAAAAATGTTGGGTGTGAAGTCCTGTGTTGCTCAGTTGAGGATGATATTATTAGAATAGATTTGCTCATAGTAACCTCCTGAGTGCAGTAGTTTTAAATTACAATCATCCAGGAACTGCCCTAGGTCCCTAGGGTTCTGTTTTGAGCGCTGCGTAAGTTTGGGTGTTCACCGAAGTTCCTGTTAGCTAACGTGAATGCTTGAAACTGGTGTGTCAGAAAGTTCTGACATTTTTTTTTCTTCTTTTTCCCCCCTACAGTGCTTAGCACTCCTGGTGAGGCTAGTTTGTTTCAAACAGTACAGTTCTTATTGAGGAATTCAAATGTGTGGCCTAAACTGATACTACTTCTACAGTGAACATACTCTTCTGCAAGAGAAATTTGATGCAAATTATTTATACCAATTCTTGTTCAACATTTCCTTCTGGTTATCTGAGCCTTACCACTCTGAGTGCAGTGAATGTTTAAAATTTTGTCAAATGGTTTTTATTGTTAAAGTTGTAATGATGTAGTGGTTTTATATTTTGGACTGATTTTGATTATGTAATGTGAACATTAGTCTTTCAGGCACTACGTATAAATTAGCAAGCTCATTTCAAAGAAATCAGAGTTGCATATAGCTTAATTCCAGAATGTGCTTGTGTTTAATATACTACAGTTGTTTAAAATGTGTTGTGTTTTCACTGATGTGCTTTAGGGGCTGGAAAGTACTTAGCTGTGGCATCCTGTGACAACTTTGTAGATATTTACAATGTAATGAGCAGTAAACGAGTAGGAATCTGTAAGGGAGCCTCCAGCTATATCACGCACATGGACTGGGATGTAAGAGGTAAGTAGCATTCATTCTAGAAGTGTACTGGAAGGTTGATTACATTATAGAATAAACAGGGTACATCTGCAACATGAATTTAGGGCATCGCTGACAGATTTCTTTCTTTAGTTTATGGATATGCTTACAGCGTCAAAATAATAATAAAAACTGTATATATATTTTGCTACTGTATGTATTTAGAAGTTGTGTGATGTTAAGTAAAATACAAGGTCTCTGTAGATTGGTTTGTGTTTCTTTTTCAACTTCTGTGTGTATTGTTTGACTTTTACTTCCTGAAAAATTCCTTCCTACTTGCCTCTGAAGCTCAGGAATACCTGCCCTTGTCAAAAATAGTAGGGAGATTGGTTTTCCTGTCTTCCTAGATCTTGATACGTGATTAATTTAAATACTAATTTTAGTCCTGTTTCATACAAAACCAAGGCTGTACAGTTGTTTAGTGTATTATTTCATGCTCATTCCTCTGCATAATCACTTTTTAAATAGTCCAGTTTAATTTGCAAGAATGTTATAACTTACCTTCGTCTAAGAAGTTTTAAACAGGAAGAGAACAAAAATATTAATGAGAATTTCTCTCAGAAAATAACGGGCATAAAGGAAAGCAGAAGTCATCTGCTTGTAAGCAGCCCTTGGCCATGCAGCATTTGTGTTCAGTCGCAAGAGTACGTGCATACTCTTCAGCCAATTGTCACAAACAAGCTCTGGATTAGACCCAGTACATTTTCTCTACCACCTAATGAGACAACCATATATGAGAGAAGGGTGATGCATTGTTACAGTTTTTAAAGAGAGAAAGGAGGACTGTGAATTTAAGGGGTCAAAGGACTCAGATCTTCAGAAGCCCACATTTCCAGATCCGCTATTTATATATGCAACTTTTTTGAATGGAAGCAAATAAGTTGTGTAGAGCTGCTAGCAAAAAAAAAAAAATTAAAAGTGACCCTTTTTTAATTCTTTTCTGTTTTCATTGGGGTTTTTTTTGTACAGTGGAATCTTCTATGTAATGTTTATGTGTAATGTGTAATGTGTTTTATAGGGAAGCTCTTGCAAGTTAACACTGGTGCTAAAGAGCAGTTGTTTTTTGAAGCTCCTCGTGGGAAAAAACAGACAATTCCTAGTCTGGAGGTGAGAAAATAGATTACCTTTTCAACTTGTTGGCGAATTTAGGGTAATGAGACAACCAGCTATGCCACATAAGAGGGAATGATGTATAAAACTATCATTGTAACTGGTCTATTGGAAGAGCTTCTGTTTAGCTATTCTCTATCTTTTTCTGCAGCTTTTCCAATTAGGTAATGTAATCAGAATGAGAAGATGCATAGGAGATATCACCTTTGTCTCTTCTGTTAAGAAATGAACATTTGGTTGGCTTAGACACTTATGAAAATTTCACTGGACTTCTGCCTATTTTGGTACCTAAACACCTTTGAAAATCTATTGCAGATTACTTAGCTCAAACCTTGTTGTGGAAGACCTCATGTCTATCTTTATATAATAGTGCAATACGGTACACATAATATGCATAGGTGAATGTAGTATATTGTAGCTATAATATTGATTTGCTTTCTCAGACACAGCGTTGTCATAGGGCAGAGAGTGAAAATATATGATTTTCAAAGACACTAGGGAAAAATGTAATTGTTTTCTGCAGCCTGGAAGGGCAGGTGAGGTCAAAATTTTTAAAATACTTTTAGAGATTTAGGAAGCGGAAGTTAATAGAGGTAAATGTAAGGGTCTAGAATGAAGTCCTGAATAGTCAGAAAATAAGTGTTTAATATGTTAAAATACTATCTTATAGATGTGACATATCTTTCAGGGCAAAGGCTTTTTCATGAAATCAGATATGGAAGGAAACTGCTTGGGAAGAAGCATGCTCTATCTCAAATGGGTTTTTTTTGTAGGTAGAAAAGATTGGCTGGGCATCATGGACAAGTGTTTTGGGCTCTTGCTGTGAAGGAATTTGGCCAATAATTGGTGAAGTCACAGATGTAACTGCTTCCTGCCTCACTAGTGATAGTAAAGTATTAGCCACAGGAGACGACTTTGGATTTGTGAAACTATTTCGATACCCTGCTAGGGTAAGTAATTTTCAGCTGTTCGTGGAGATGAGTGACCATTCCAGTTCAGACTGAAGAGTCATCTCATGTAGTGTCCTATCACTGATGGTGGCAAATGGATAGGAAAAATCTGTAAGAATAGAAATGGGACAGACACTGTCTAATAATATCTTGGGCATTAATATCCTCAGTGTGGTTTTTATCTGTGTTGTTTTTAGCTCCTTAAACTCTTGTTTTGGAGGACAAGGAACATTTCATCCTCACCTTCATCTCATTCATGATTTTATAGGCCTTTGTTCTGTCCAACCTCAGTAATTCCAGTATTCAGTAAATTCAATAATAAATTCAGTAATTTCTCTAAGATGAAGAGCCCTAATGTTATTTAATCATGCATCACAGAGAAGCCATTCCAGAAGCACATCATATATTTTCTGCTCTTCTAGAACCTTTCTAGTTTTCCTGTATTTTTCAGTAAATATGTCTTCAATTTTTAATATTTTGCTACACTAGGGATGGTAACAATGCAAAATTATTGATTTGAGTTTTTCTCTCTGCATTTTATTCTTAATCTTTTAGATTATTGTCTCTCTTAGGAAGAACTATCTAGTGTTTACTGGGAATCTGTTGTATAAACAAGTTCTTGTATGCTTGGTATGGAAAATGGTTAATGTTTCATGAAGTTTCTGTAGGAGAAGAACATGTGATGTGATCGCAAATCATGTCATACATAAAACCACAAAATTGTAAATAAGTTAAGAACATGTTGATTTGCATTAGCAACTCACTTCACTTTTTCTAGCAAACTGGTGAAATTTGCTTTTTCCTTTCCCTTCTTAGGGAAAGTTTGGAAAATTTAAGAGATATGTTGCTCACAGTACCCATGTAACAAATGTCCGTTGGACTTATGATGACGGTTTGTTGATCACTGTTGGAGGAGCAGACACTTCTTTAATGCTGTGGACCTATGAGATGGAAGGACATCGGGATAGCAGGCAGTGTGACAGTGAAGAGTCTGATCTAGATTCTGAAGAAGATGGAGGTCAGTAGTACCTTATAAACTAGGTGGATTATGCTCTCCCAGGAAGGCTCTATTCATGTAATAATTGCTAATTTAGAAATAATCAAGTTTAATCAACAGTATATGATTGTTTTAGTCTTATATAGTGAAGATGCTTCAAAAACGTTCAGTAAAATTTTGGGAAGGGGGAAGTACCAATAAACTGTTGTGAAGGAAGTAAGTGTTTGAATTACTGCTTTGAGTCTGAGTGTCTGGAAAGACTCTTGGTGTCTTTTTAAATTAAAAATATTAAGTGCCAGTTATTGTTAAATTCCAAAAATCTACACAGAAAAATACATTCATTGTAGTTTATATTTGGCACTAATTTCTCTCTGCTCCCAAGTGCAATTTTTCCTCCATGTCAGTTCCTCAGTCTTCAAGTATTTGTAAACTATCACTGCTGCTCTTTAAATAGTTCTGTGTAATAAATAAACTTCAATTTTCACTAAAATCAGCTAAATGACAAAAGAGACACTTTTTAATATTAGAAGCATATTAAACATTAATTGGGGAAGAACTTTTATGCAGTGTCTTCTGTCTTAAAAGTGTTGAAGATTACATCCAAAAAATAATTTAATTGACGTTAATAGTTTAAATCTTAGAAAAATAGATTTTTTTCTTAGAATGTCTTAATATTAACAACATGCATGATTTCTAGCTTCTTCCTTTCTGTTGTGTATTTATGTTACTAGTAATACTTGGTATAACTTTCTTTGTCATACAGTACATTGTTGAAACATGCACAAATTATGATTTAATTTTTTTTCTGGTATCTTATTTTGTTTTGATACCATTCACTTTCATTTTGTTAGGATATGACAGTGATGTGACGAGGGAAAATGAAATTAATTACACCATCAAAGCCTTATCAACAAACATTAGACCAATGTTTGGAATTAAGCCTCATCTGCAACAAAAGGAGCCAACCTTAGATGAAAGGTAATTGCTAATTACAGTTCTATCCAAGAAAGCGATCTGAAGATATGATTAATATTAAAACATGGTTATACTGGAATATATATATAACTTAATAGGGTATGTTGAAAAACAGTGGACATTTTTTCTTTGGGGAAAAAAAACAGATGACTTAAGAATCATCTTATGAGAGGACAAGACTGCATCTCTTTTTCACAGAGCACAACATACTGATAAAATGATGTATGTATGTTGTTATGTTTGTGGAGTTTCTTGAGATAATTAAGTTATTTGCTGGTATTTGATATCTTGTTTTTGAAACTTAAATACCATGTGATCTCTAGTGACAGTGTTATAGGCACAAGCCTCTATGAGTGTTTTATTGAAAGACAGCTCTCAATTATTTGTTTTTTAGCAACAAATTCATCTGACTAATTTGGTTGTAATTGCTCCTTGCATTGTTTCTGTCTCCAGATAACTTCTGCTTTTGAAATATTATGTCCACAGTGTTCTTCAGTTTCTGTTAATGAGTCTTATAAAATGCAGTTGATTGCTCTACAGTCTTAGTTGGATTGATTGGTTCATTATCATATGCTTCAGAAGACAAAAGGGTGGGGAGCCAAGTAAAATAAGACCATGGGTAAAGCAGGTGTGAAATAAGAGTCATCTAACCACTAGAACATAATGTGTTGTACAATCTGCCATTGAGCACAGGATGCTGAGAGTTTGTTTTTGTCCACTAACATGTGGACAGTGCAAGTGAGGAAAAAAGGAAAGTGGGATTCCTGACGCAATCCAGTGGCAATTGAGGAATGCAACTATTAGCAGGGGAAAGTGAGGAACGCACAACACAGTATGATTAGATGTAAGGATAAATAGATATAGGAGACTGGAATCTTCCTGCAGGAATATGAGAAGTTCTGTTGTGATGCACGTGCCTCTTTCTGCAGAGAAGTTGACAGATTTGTGTTGCCCTTGCTGAGAAATGCAACCTGATGTTTGTGAGTGTTTTGTTGTCTTTTAAGTTGTGTTGCTGAGGTAGAGAATGGATGCCTGCATATAGAGCTGATGCTCCCTGTCTTGTGTTTAAAATGAAAAATAATTTTTCTATTTATTAATTAGATTTATTTGATATGGAAATAAAAAAGTAATAACGTGTATAGTATCAACATTTTGAATTTATATTTACTCTTTTTAAAAAAGTAATGCTTAAAGTTTGGGTTTTTTAAAGTGAAATTGTAAACCTCTTGTATTTCCTTTAATAATCATTTCTGGAAGCTGAGTGGATTGTGTTTTCCAGTTTGAAATGAAATATTAAAGAAAATTAATTCTGTGGTAAGGTAACCACTTTCTGATTCAAAATGCATAAAATTTGTGAAAGAATTCCATTGCCTGCATTGTTCAGAACTTTGGGGCCCTAAAACTTCAAAGAAAAGTTTTTTCTTAATAAAACCAGTATTTGGTTACTGTATGCATTTTAACTTCTGTTCTGCTGAAGTTAATATTAGGTACAATTGGTAAATGTTTTAGTCTACTTTCATAGATACTAACTTCTTTTTACTTCCCTTTCCTTTTGCTTCCTCTGAAGACAAGGGGTAGTGAGGTAAGTTCATTTACACAAAGTCCAGGATCAAACAAGTTTTAGTAACTTAAGCTGCTTGGGAAAGTAGCTATACTTTGAAACAGAAGTAAAGGCTTTAACACTTCACTACTAAATATTAGCTTGTTAATGGGTAGAAAAGGGATAAGAGTTAAAGAATAAACCCATTTCTTGCTTTTAGTAGACATGAATGGATGCTACATAAAGTCTTTTGGAGGAGGTGTTCCAATCTCATTCTCTTTCCCTCAATACCTAATAGTGGCTAAAGAACAGCTTGACTTAAGTAGCTATAATCAGAGAGCTCACCTAACTTCTTGTGGGGTTCTGTGGGACTGTGTCACAGTGGTGGTGTAGAGCTCCTCAACACTGAGTAAAAAGTGCAGGAAGCATGTTGCAGAGATACCTGAAGTGTCTATATGAGCTGTATCACCCTGGTTGCACCTGAAACTAATAAAGCTTCAGAGAAAAGAAGAGAGTTATTGACTTGGCTGCAGCATTTTAGCAGTGCACTTACACTGCTTAAGAATCTGGGCTGCTAGGTCCCTTCTGCTTTCATATGACATGCAGAGTTGCTAGTTTAGGTGTCTGCATTAGGTAACAAACTTTTGCACATGCTCTGTTTAGAATATATGCATACTCAAAAACATGCTTGTAAATCTATAGCACAAAAAAAATCTTTAGGCTGTAGGGTACTCTTAAGGCTTGCAGACTGAGCTGCCAGGTCACTTGGATGTATACTGGTTAAGAAAGGAGAAATCCTCTCATATCTACCTGGATCCTGTTTCCACAGTGCAATTGCATCTCTGTGGTGACGATGATAAAATTTTGTTAATCGCTGTGTACACTTCTGCTGACAACTTTACATAATCAAGACAGCCACTAGCAACCTTTAGTATTAATTCTGGGGTTTGTGTATCTGTAGAGTCAGTGATTCTCTATAAGTTATACAGAGCATGTATAACTTATACAGGCTTTTCTTCTGCATTTGTTCATTTAGAAAGTATTTGAGTATACTGCTCAGAGTGTTCGTAGTACATCTGTGGCCTTCCATGTTATGTGTAAGCTTATATTTATTGCAGTCATGAGAAGTGATACAATTCTTGTAGAAACACTTAATTGGAATCCTTGTATTCTTAAGATCGCAGCTACATACCAGTGTAGAATGTGCTTCTGAGAATATTTGCTGAGTAATTTTGACTTTGTGTACAAAGGAGATTTCTTGTTAGAAGGTATTCGAAGCTCTTTTACTGTTGAGTGTAGGAAGAGTTTGATTCTCTGTGGAAGAAGATTGAGATGAATGCTACCAGGTAATTGAACTCTAAGGCTGTGTATTAATATTTTTAAACCATACCAACTACTTAAGATTGGTGCACCTGACAACTGAAGTGGAGTTCAGAAACCCTGGCTCAGTATTGAGGTTCCCTCTATATAGATGGAATATGATTTTTAATATCTAGAACATGAAATTAAGCAATAGAACACTGAAGGAGGAAGCATACCTAAAATATCATCTCTGCTACTTCTATCTCATAAAAGCACCTCTGTGAAGCAAGCGGTTGTAGTCTTGAGATCATACCCTGAATTTAGAGTCAGAAATTACTCCATTGGGTAACAAACATTGATTCTCTGAAATTATTTTAATTCTAGTATTTAACAGGTTAAGTTGATCTCATCTTTTATGTTGCAGGTAGTGGGATGACATAGGAAATCAGAGTTTTAGGACATTTAATCTGCCAAAAATTCAAATACACATCACTAAGTGGATCAAAACAGTATCACTCCTTTTTACTCTCCTCTGCAAAAAGGAATGAAAGAGTCCCTAGGGTAAGAAAGGGAGAATATACAAAGAAATACTGCAGAACACTGCAGTCTGGTGGACAGGTAACTTCCCTGTGAAATATGGAACATGAGATTCTACTTTTGGTATAGGATAGTAATTTTCTTCAAGTGACTCTCAAAATGTGAATGCCGTTCCCAGAACATGAATCTGAACAAAGGACTATTTTTGTTCTCCAACAGAGGTAGTGTCCTATTCTTTAGTTTTGCTCATAAACTACATTTTTTCCTAGCAGTAGTAGAAGTTAAAAAAAAAATAGTTTTACTCTTTGTAACAGCACAGTTTTACTAGGAACAGTGGATATTTCTTTTCTTAATCATTGTTATGGCTAACACGTTAAGTTGGGATGTGAGGTGCATCAACTCATACTACTAGGGAGCACTGCCTTTATTTTTTCCTTCAGGATAAACATGATTCTCCTCACTTTTTATGGGACTTCTGTTTTCTGACATTTTTTTCAGAAGCAATTCAATATTTGGAAAAAAAAAAGAGAGAAAGGGTTTTTTTTAAAATATGAGATGATAGTGCTGTAAAAAATGATGTGCTGAATAGAAATATGTTGAAGCCTTACATTTCAGACATGCTTTTTGAAAAAACTAAGGATGCCAGAACTCAAGATTTCATTTGGATTCAGTAGATTTAAGGTCTGCTTGCAGTGTACCTTAATGCCACCTCTACTAATGTTGTGACATTCTCTTGAAGTAAAATTACCTTAATACTTCATTGATATTGGAATACTTATTTTATCTTCTGTTGAAAACAAAAAATGGCATTGGCTGTGTGTGAGGCAGCACTTATGCCTATAATTTGAATTATTTATAATTGATTAATAATAATACTAAAAGATAATATTTTTGTGTGAAAAGATGTCTGATGTGGTTATGTAGTAGTTTTATGGATATTCAGCAGCATGAGGTAAACTAGAAAAATGTTTCTGTCCTTTACTGAAAGTCCATCCCTAGTATGTTTTTGTGCCAGGTAAATTGCTAAGAATTAAAATCTATCATGGATGGTTAATTTTGAAAACACTCTGTCTCAGCTGTTTCTTAACTACAAATCACTGGAGACTGAGAGAAGGATCTGAAGAATATCATTGTTCTTATATGTAATGAAGTGTTAAATATTTGTCACTGTCAAAGGGACAATGATTGTAATTAAGATACTTTAGATAAGAATGACTGTGCCAAGAGGTCTCAAAACTAAACCGCCAGGAATTCTGATATAATTTTTCACCATAAATATACTGTACTAAAGAATGATAAGCAACTAAAACCTCTGAAGAGTTTGTTTCTCATTGTCATCACTATCCTGTTTTCTTACCGTTACTCAGTCCACATGCTGAGATCTCTTGTGCAGGAAGATCTCTGTGTTTTGATCTTTTGGAATATTTTTAGATGCTCTGCATTGCCTCCTTGGTGCAATTCAAAACCAGGCATTGTGGCAAAATTACGTATGATTTTTTAACTATTATTATTATTCATATTGAGGGGGTATTTTTGAGTGTAGAAGGATGTACACAAAAATACAGCAGCTATTTTAAATCCTTCTGTATTCATAGTGGGAAGAGAACTAACACAATATTTACAAACTAGTCCTCTACTGATGTAGAAGTTAGTTAGTTAGTTAGTTAGTTAGTTAGTTAGTTAGTTAGTTTGTTTGTTTGTTTGTTTTTTACCTGATGCACACAGTAAATAAACTTAAATTGTACTTCCATTTGTGTAAGAGAGGGAGAAAGCTATGAGGCCTTCTTTTTCTGAATCTCACAATTATCACCTTGTAATTTCTGCTGAAAGAGAAATACAAAGATTTTATACAAACATCTTTCATATGTTTTGGATAAGCAAACAGAATGCAACTAGATTTTTCTGCTTGCTGTTCTGGTGGCTTGTGAAACGAATATAAATAGCACGAATTCCAAAGTTCTTTTTGTAAAAATCAGCTCTATCGTCTCCTTTCATCCTGTCAACTCGCGTGATTTGGGAGAGAGGTGAAGCCAGGAAATAAAATGAAAAATTATAGCAAGGGGCTTTCTATTAGCAGCTTCTTTTGTGTCTCTGTTCACTTTTTTTGCAAGATAGATTAGATTACAGGATAGTTGAGATAAAATTTTATTTCAACAGTTTTAGGAAGAAACTCAGGCTTTTTGAAGCTAAACTTTCAATGAATCAGTTTCTGCACATTGTAATGTATGTTTGTGCACAGCATTAACCTTGAGATTGAAAGTCCTGAAATTTCTGTGATTTTATTCTTCACAAACAAGAATTTCATTGTAATTAGTTCCCTGCATTACTGTGTCTCTGAGCACTAGCAGTAGACTAGAATAACATTATGGGAAGGAGTGGTCTCCCTTTACCAGCTTGAGGTAATTCTTTTTTCCTCCCAAAGCTGAGCTAAAACTCATGTCTTTGAGGAAATCAAAAAGCCTTAACACTAAAGTATCACAGTTTACCAAATATCTCCGGTGTTGAATTCAAGGAAAAAAACCTGTTCATTTTGCAACTAATATGATCAGATGTGACCAAGAAAGAAATGTCTAGAGGAACGGTTGTGTGGCCTGGTAATGAGGACTGGAAGATTTGTGTTTGGGTTATGAACTGCATTGACTGAGTTTATCAACAGAACCTAAGAAGGTGTGTGAACAGTATCTATTTATCAAAGACCTCAAGAAAAGGATAACTAAAACTTGGGCATATTGCTAGAGAGGTTGAAAGCAGCACCCGTTAAGTCTTGCAGATTTCAGTAATGAAGACAGCCCAAAAGCTTTTTATGAATTCTGCCTTGTACTAATTAGGAATCTGATTGTATCTCAGTATATGTAAATATTTGCCAGCTAAGAATTGGATATGTCCCTTGTGACCCATGTGCAAAATCTTGTTCCATACTTAAATCATGAGACTGGAAAAGCAGAATTGGAGATTGAAGGATTGAAACTACCACATATAAGCTAAAATTTTCCTCTGACTATATGAACATGTGAAAAACATGAGAAAACTGTGCTCCATTCTTAGAGAAACCCTAATTTCCTCTGCATAGCACTTATTCTGAAAACTGTTTGAAGGTATTTGAAATCTATAGTCCTTGAAGAATTGCATTCTGTTGGCTGTAAAACCTGTTCAAGATACATTTGAATTTTATTGGGAGAAAAGATTTAGGAAGAAATAGTGCATCACTCTTGCATCATAAAATGAAGTTGAAACTAATTAAAAAAGATGCAGTAAACCAGATTATTTTCGTTGGGGGAAGATTCATTTTTAAGTTGTTAACACTGTTTTCCAAATTTGCCAGAAAGGCTTCTGTAACAGATGAGAGAGAAATTATTTTTGCCTCATCTCTACATGAAAAAGACTGGTAACTAGTTTCCTTCTTGCTACAGTGGAATTGCTTGGTGGTTCTTTATAGAAAAGCAAATGAAAACAAGGAAAGTGTATCTGCGAATCAGACTAATGAAAAGTGCCCATGCATAATTCCAATTGAGGAAATAATCTATACATGACCATATATTCTGATGTTTAATAATAATGTTTTGCTAGACAAAGTATGGGAGTATGCATCATGTGTGACTGAGAAAATACTTCCAGTGCAATATATTTGTGAAACAGATGCCAAAATATCTTTAGTCAACATAAACTGAATTAAATAATCATGAAAAAACAGTATATATCAGCAGTGCTCAGTGCTCACACATTTTGACTAGCTGAGAAAATTCTATTTTGGTATAACTGAATGTATTCTTATGAGTGAACTTGAGCATCTGTCTTTAATAGTGAGTTGAATGTTCTGTCTTTCAGCTCATTTCAGGAAGTTAAATCTGCACATTTCTTGGAGTAATTCAGGTGTTGTGTTTGCCAGGTCTTCAAACACTTAACACATTTCAGAGGTTTTTGGGTCTACTTCTGCTTTCTTTCTCTATTTACAGTAGGAATCATTCCTAAGAATTACTTTCTCATGCCAACACATGCTTATAATTCCCATTTAAGTGAATGGGAGTTTTTTTGTACAAATATAGATTTACATTGCGTTTGAAGTTGTGAAAAATCTCCTTGTTGTGAAAAGAAGTAAGTAAACCAGAAAGTCAATATATTTTTATCTATGAATAGTTCTTTGACACCTAGCTTTCAGCCAGAATTGTATAAGTAATCCTTTTCTCTTTCCCACCTGCTGCTGAAAAGAGGTTCCAGGTAATGCTTTTATTTTGCTATCTAGTACATATTTTACTGACATCTTCCATTTTCCTTAAAAAACCATCTGTCATATGAGGTGCGATACTATGCACCTAGCACTCTTCAGAATATTACTGTATTGGAAGTCTTAAATTTATATATATTTGTTGAAGTTCTGTTCCATACAATAAACTAGATATTTATTTACCTACCAATATAAAATTAACTATACGAACCATTAAACTTCTGTATGTTTTACAAATCATGTTCTTCAATAATATTTATTAAAATATAGACATAAGCACACTTCCCAGTCTCTAGTGGACAGCTATCCACCTCAAGAGTGGATTATTTTGTGGTGGATGGAACAGTCTCACCTGACTTATCCAGGTATATACGTTAGTAAATTATTTAAGTATGAGACTATCTATATCTGCATTAGTGCATACAAAATGGCATTTACTAGTCATAGGACACATGGAAATAATTATGACTAATTGTTGTGAATAAGCAGTATTGAAAAGCTACAAAGTTTCATCATCTTCTAATGGAAATGGGACCACTGAATTTCCATAAGTGACTTTGAAAATTTTACTAAGAGTAAATGGAAGGAACTCCTCCTTTTACTTTTGAAATTAATTCTTCATGCCTTCCAACACCTTTTGGGGAGGGCAATGCAAAAATCAATGGCAAGTCCTCCAAAGTATGAGGTGGACCTATTGTGACCCTCACAGGAAGCGATTTCATTTTTGTACCAACAGCTGTAATTTGCTCTATGAAATCATACCCAAAATGACACTTGGATGCTTAAGACAGAAATAAATGTTGTAACTGACAGTGTCATAATTTACTGTGGAACTCAATGAATTGATGGCAGTTTATATTAACCGCAGAATATGATCTGTTGTTCTGTTAATAACTTTCAAAACTCAGGATCAGTAACAAAAATGAGTGAAATACAGTGTTATGCAAGACGAGTAGCAGTATCAATAATATCGGAACTATGTCTAAAACAAAAAAAGAGATTTCATTGTTTCACAAACTACTTCAGAATGCTTATATTCTATCTTTATGGTCTCATAACAAGAAATAATAAACTTTATATTCAGCTTCTATTTTCATGTTGAAAATAAATTGCCATATTTCCCCTGTGACAGATGGCTGGAACTCTCCTTCCACATATTCAAGCTGACCCCATTCACGTGTGCATTCTCCCCAAAAGGTTATTCATGGTTTCCTTCCCATCTTCTGCATGTAGGCTTTGAGCATGCAGCTCATAATATACACAGGTGTATGACCACTGAGTGTTGTACATGCCATTAGTCACTTCCCTGCCCATTAAATAGCAAATTAAAAATATCTTTAGCTTTTGCACCTTTAAAAAAAAGCACTTGGAAAATGTATTCTGGTGTCCTTCAACATTCCTGCTTTCAAATGCACAAATTGTCATCTTGAAACTTAGTTGGGGAAAAAATACGTACGTGCTTGTAGTTTGCATTCCAGTTCCACTGCTCTGAATTAATGTAGAGTTAATCTTCATAGGTCGGTACTAGTATAAATTGTCTCGGTGACCTGTGAGATACTACAGTTGAGTATAAATTTTCAAGTCAAGTTTTATTGACCAATGTACATTCACTTTATTTTTTTGTATGGTGATGTACAAATGTAAATGTCCTCTAATGACAGGCTAAGGAGGGATATCAGCAAATATCTGTGTCTGTTTATCTGTGTGGCTTTTAACTAAAGGTTGTGTTTTCAAGCCGTTACATGGTATCAGATTGTTTTACTACTACTCCCATTCTGTAGAAGAAGGTTTCTTTATGCTATGTTTTATCAATTTCTAGAGCAGCAGTAATAAGCCTGTTGCTGGATTGTCCATGACAAATCAGGATTAAAAATATAAAATATTTGGAAGCTTTCTAAAGTCAGCAAAGGGTGGACTGGGCAGTTTTGCTGTCTTCTCCTACCCTCATCTATTAAGCAGGACTGCCCTCCAGTGATGGAGACTCCAGCACTTGTGTGCCACCAGCCTGCTCAGTACCAGCATTGCCACTCACTTCTACTTGAGAGCTGTCTGTGTGACATCAAGTTTTACACTGCTGTTAACCTTCTTTTTGGCAGTTTGTTTTTGTTTGGTTGCTTGGAATTTTTTTTAAGGTTCAAAACATTTTGAACCTACTTTTAATTTTTTTTACCTCAAACATAATTAGAACAATTTCCTCTGCTGTTTTAGATATATCCTTTTTATTTCTCTGAACCTCTCCTGACCTCAATTTCTGTTTTTTATGAATCTTTGCAATGACAGTCAAGCAGTACCAGCATGCACCTAGCACTACATACACTGTTCCTCCTAGATAGTAATGTTTCTGGAAATGCCTTTTTTTTCTTCTTAGCAGCTCTAAATTGAGATAAGTGTAAAAATATTTCCATGGGTAGAATTTCAGGAATTATCCCAAGAGAACTGGACTCCCAGTTCCCTACAGTTTTGAGTTCTTGCTTCAGATCAGGTGTGGTTTTTTGATGGTAAGGCATAGTATTCTGTCTTTGATCCAAAATCATCATTTCATCTTGTGCTACTTTTCATAGTTTTGGGTTTGTTTTTTTTAAAGAGTGATATATTAGTTACTGTTCTGCCTCGTAGTCTTGTGTTCAAAGTAGTAGAGAAATTTCTGCATGGCTACTAGATCTAGAATCTTACATTCTTGTTTCATGTGCTGGATGCAATGTAATCTAAAGGAAAGTACATTTAAAGATTTCCTTGCTGATGGATAAGCATCAGAAATTATGCTTCTCTTTCAGCTAGGAAGGCTCTCTGGAGCTGCAAGGGGAGTGTATCTTTTTATACTTTACTTTCTTCAAGAAAGTTTAGATTTATTTCTGCTGCTGTATGTGTAGACTGTCAATCATATCTTGATTGTTGATGCTTCCCAGCTGAATAAGGTGGCATTGTGATTTTCTTTTAAGTCCTTAATATGTCATCGATAGATGGATTTCTTTTACAACAGAAGCCTTTTTGAGTTCTACAGTGTACTAGTAGAAGCAACACACACAACAAATAGCATGCCAGTCTCACATTTCTGTAATGCTCCCTACTGTACTCGCCGTTTGATTTTATAGCTGCTACATGGGATGGGAGAAGAACTAACATGACAGCGGGAAATTAGTGAACATTGATACTGTTTATTATAGGTTCCTTTTTTTTCCCCCCCTCTCTCATTCTTGGGGAAATTAATGGTTAGGACTAACAGAATCACTGGTATACAGTATTTGAGTTTTCAGCACTTCAACATAGTTCCCAATTTCCATGTTTAAAGATGGAAAGGTACATGTTATGTTTGTTTAATTTCAAAAAGGATATAAAGTCATTATTTTGTAAGTGATTTTTAAAGAACCACTTTTGTATAAGTGTTTTTGAAGGAAGTTCTTGAATTGATGAGTGTGCTTCTAGTTACCTAACACACTAGCAGCATTGTGGAGTTATCAAAGGAAATAAGGAATTATAATTATAATTCAAAGTAATAAACTGTAGGTAGGAAAAGAAATGTTTAGCAGCTCTTAATACTTTCAGCCTGTTACACAAATCAGGTATTATATGTATTTCAGTAACGATAATACTTAGTCAAAAAAGTAACAGTATACGTACAATCATGGGTATGCGCAATTCATGTAACTTTTTAATCCTGTTCATTCTTCAGAGACTTTAGGTTGCACAGGCAGAGGACTGGTTATTATTTTGCCATTTTACTTTAGAAATTGTAACCACTAGAATTGCCATTTTAAACAGTATTATATAAATAAAAACCAATTCCCTCCCTCAAAAAAAACCAAACCCAACCAAACCAACCAAAAAAACACTGGAAAACCCAAACAAAGCTTTTTTGTTAGTATTTTGGGAGGTCAATGTGACCATTTCAAAAAAGATATTGGAAAAAAGCAAGTTGTTCTTTACAAGAAGAGAGGAGAATCTTATTATAAATTGTATCTGATTCTGATCCCTGGCAAATTTTAATCAGAGATGGTATGTATTAGTTTCTTTTTGTCTCTTCATTTACTTGAATTAATAAAAGCAGTTCTTTCAGAAAGCCCGTTCCTCATGCAGAATATATGCCTTTCAATTTTTGTTTATGCATTTTAATAGTTTTACTTGATTGGATTTGATTTGAGTAAAACACAGTGGTAAACAAGGCTTCTGTAGCACTGAGAGATTTTTGCTACCTCTTGATCAGTATGTTTGTAACCAGAATTGCTCTTCTGCTGTGAAGGTGGGGAACAGATATGGTCTGCAAAACTGTAGATGACCTCTCTATATATACATTTAACATGGTAAACACTGTGACTTACTGGGAGTGTTTTCTGTTGGTAATTGAGAAACTGTTAAATAAAAGTGTAGCTTTTTTGGTTTGGGTTTTTTTCTTAATTAAAAAGTGAGAATTTTAATCATAGATACTATTGTCTAATATGACAGGCTAGATGACAGGATGCTCGGTGCTAGTGGTGATAGGACAGAAGAAACAACCTGGAAAATGAGTAGGGAGGCTAGGAATTTCACATCAAGTCAAAGGCCTGGAAAGAGCTGGTTGAGAGAGTTGTGATTCAAGAGTGGTCATTGAACTGGATGTTGGAATTGCTGACAGAATTCAGATGTGTTCCTTGCTTCCTGTATTGGCCGACGTGTTTGTCTAGATGATTGGGGCAGCCCAGACCATACTTGGTTTGTTTTTCTTCCTCTTCTCCAAAGGTTAGGAGAATAGTTTTTCACCTTTGCCCACTAAAGGATGGAGTGCTATGGCCATGAGTTAGCTCCAGACTTTAACTGACAGATTCCAATGTCTTCCTTTTCTGTCTTGAAGTGTGTATTCCTTCCTTCTAAATGAAGACCTCAGAGGGGAAGATAAGGTCTGAAACTGAGGACATTCAAGAATGAAGTCTTGGGGAGTACATTCTTACTAGACATAGTTCAAGCAGGACTGATAAAGTATATTTAAATGCTGCTATCTTTTAATATTTGTCTCTGAGCACGGAGACCCTTAATGTATGTCTGCATTGAACTCCTTTTCTGACTTGCATTGCTGTTCGTATTAGATGTCTCCAGATTTTGCCTTTTCTGCCAGTTAATTAGAAATCTGTTTTCCAAGTAAGAGTTGTGGAATAGCAAAATCCAGATGTTAGTCTACTGTTCTTTGCGAAGCTATAGAAGTCTTTCTCCATACTTCAGTTAGAGTTCTCTGGTTTAATTTGCACTTATTTATGAACAAATATGAAATACGAACCTTAGTTGTTTTCCTTCATACCTTGAATTTTCTTTTTAATTTAAATTATTGTTTCCTACTTTATACTGACAAGAATTTGTTTAGTACAGCCCGTATTCCCTTTCTGTGAAAAGACTCATTATGTTAAGTATATAATATAAAGTAGCAATATGTCTTTTTAGATCTGGATTTGGATTTTCTAATGTAAAGATTTTGCATTTCATAAAATATAGATTTGTGATGCTGAATTTAATATTTCAAGTACCTCCCTTTGACCCTATGTAACACAACAGTGAGTTTTAATAAATGTGATCATGTTTGGATGATCCAGTTATCCAGCAGACTTCTTTACTCAGGCAGAAATGTTTCATCATCTTTTTTTCTTTTGTAATTTTTTCCCCATAGGTACTTTACGGGCTTCTAAGCATAGAGGAAGTAGCTGAAGTATCTCAGAACACAGTTTACAGTTGCAGTATAATTTGTGCTATAATATGTACAAATCTTTTGATCAGTGATACTTACACCTGCAATATATAAATGGTTTTAAAATTAGGCAGGGAAAATGGAGGAATAGGGCTCAGAAAATTATTTTATTTGAATATCTGAAAAGATACTCTGCAATGTAGTTTAAAATACATGTACAAACAAATCATCGTCTATTGCTCTTAGAAAAGATATGGTGATTATTTTGCGTCAAAGTCGTCCTAAAGCAGCAGAGATGGAATTAAAAGTGCATCATACTAAAAAGGATATACAAAAAACCTGACTTGTTGCTTTATGTGTTATACTAGTTTGTCACACTGCCTACTGGTTTAAATCACCGGGATTTCATTGAATCTGTGTGTTCAACTTATTTTTAAACTAATTCTTGAGTTTTATTTTTTAAAAGGGTCAAACTTACAAGTTTCTTTTCATGGCTGCATATACTGTAAATATTGAATCAATAACCAGTGCTCCTGCAGATTGCTAGAAATAATAGTTTAATTTTGACAGATAAAAATTATTTGTTTCTGTGTTTCTTTGTATATGAGCAGTTGAGCATAATCTGAAAAATATGTTACAGATTTTTATCAAACATATCTAATTGAGTCTTCTTAATTAAATCTGGGCTTTTCAGAACAGTGGAACGTAAGTTGTGCCTGATGCTCCTGCAGCTGCACAGTGATGGTTTGCTTCCAACTAAGCACTGATCAATAGCTTGTTTCTGTCAATGTAAGAGTCAATGGACAAGTGAACCTGGAATACTTTATGAACTGTTACAATAGGAAAAGTTGTGGCCACAGGAATGATTGATTATCTTAAGTATTTAGATTAATGAGGCTTTAGAGTTTATCCAATGAAAATTGTTAGAGAGGTGAGGGAAACACCTTAAGAATATAGCATGGAAAAGCTACCAATATTAACTCAGTGGTCATTCATTGTAAACCAAACTTTTCCATTAACCTCAGGGATTAATAATGAATTGTCAGAAAACCTAGCATGTTAAACAAAGGTGGATATTTTTCCTTTGACAGAGGAATGTATATTTAGAAGATTAATACAAATATAAGTTAAGTAGTATAGGGCTGTAAGTTTTCCATATGCAGTAGGAGGTTGGAAAGTACTGTGTTAGTATGGAATGGGTGACGGACAGCCTTCTCTTATTCACAGTTCTTTATTTCAGACCTCCAGTTAGTAGGGCATTGCCACAGCCGGAGAAACTGCAAACAAATAATGTTGGGAAAAAAAAGAGACCTATAGAGGTAAGAAAAACATTCCTCTCCTCTTCCTCTTCTTTTAGGATTTTTTTTTTCCAGGAATGGACACATTTGTGGACAAATTAAATGATTGTTTCATTCTAAATGTATCAGAGATGGAAGTATTGAATAGTGAATAAAAGGACAGCAAAAAAAGTGGGAGAGAATTTTTTTTCTGTAAATCCAAAAAAGCCTGAGTATTACTTTTTCTTGAAAAAAAAATGGAGCAAACCTTAGTTCTCACTAACAGTAAAACCTTTTAAATGTATTGTATAGAAAGCATTGTGTCCTTTGTAGATTATTGTATTGTAAATGGGTTTATTATTGCTAATCAAACTAAGCATCTTTTACTGCAATTTTTTTTTTACTTTTGTTTTAAAGCTCTGTTTAAAATCCATTGTTGTTAAAAGTTTTTAAAATAAAGAAGTGTGAGCAGCAGGCTGAGGGAGGTGATCCTTCCCCTTTACTCTGCTCTCGTGAGACCTCACGTGGAGTACTGCGTTCAGTTCTGGAGTCTTCTGCACAGGAAGGTCATGAATCTATTAGAGTGAGTCCAGAGGAGGGCCAGAAGATGATTGGAGGGCGGAGCACCTCTCATCAAAGGACAGGCTACGAGAGTTGGTCTTGTTCAGCCTGGAGAAGGCTCCAGGGAGACCTTGTAGCAGCTTTCTAGTATAAAATGGGGGCCTGTAGGAAAGCTGGGGAGGGACTTTTTATATCAGGGAGTGCAGTGATAGGATGAGGGGTAACAGTTTTAAACTGAAAGAGGGCAGATTTAGATTAGGTATTAGGAGGAATTTTTACTGTGAGAGTGGTGAGGCACTGAAACATGTTACCCAGAGAACCTGTGAATGTCCCACCTCTGGAGATGCCCAAGGCCAGGTTGGATGAGGCTTTCAGTCTAGCCTAATGGAAGTTTTCCCTGCCTATGGCAAGTGGGTTGGAATTAGAAGAACTTCCAAGGTCTAACCAAAGCCATTTTGTGTAGCATTAAAAATTGCCTTTTGCCATCAGTGTTGTAGGAAAGCTGAATTACAGCCTAAAATTCCTATTGACAGCCGGAACTGGATTGTGGACCATTATTTTGTCATTCTTTTTTGATGCAGAAGATACTAAGACACAGAGCTGTGTTCTTCTTGGCTCTGCAATTTATTTATTTATACGCATGCGTATGAATATCTCTTTCTGTGTATATATTCTGTGTGTGTTCATGCACTTACAAATATTGTACAGCATCCACCAAACAGAGATATTAGATGACATGACTCTGTGCAACAAAAATAAATAGTAATGTAAGGTGACATGGAATACAGGATCTCAGTTCTATTGGTTTGAGATATCATTAATCTCCTTTTCCTGGACTACAGAAGGACATATTTGAAAAATAAAATCCCAGAAAAGATTGTAAAGTTCATAATTGCTTTAAGGTTTTGAGTATCTAAAAGATGTAAATATCTTTTTTAGGACCTGATTTTGGAGCTGGTTTTTGGGTACCGAGGCAAGGACTGCAGAAACAATGTACACTACTTGAATGACGGTGCTGATGTAATATACCATACTGCATCTGTTGGTATCTTGTATAACGTGGCAACAGGTAGGAGAAAGCCTATGTGAGGAGAAATGTTTCTTTACACACATGGACTTACAGTTTGTGAAGTAACTGGTATGCTTTATATCATAGAAAAGTATTTGGGAAAATTATTGTTATTTTTTGTTGCTGAAAAAATCAGTCTGTAGAGATGGTTCATAGTAGATGCATAAGCAAAATGTATTGAAATATGTATTTCAAAATGTATTTCAAATGTATTGAAGTATTTCTGATGACTGAATTCTGAAGGAAGTAAAAATGTGATTATTTTAGTATTAACTTTCTGCAGTTCAACTTTGCTTGCTAAAACGATCACAGAAACTAAAACAACTGAACAAGGGGTAATTATAGTTGTTTAATGTTTTTTCTAAGACTAAATTAATTTGGTTTTATTTGGTTTACTTTTCAGTCCTCTGTATCACAGAACTTCATTCCAACAACCAATTTAGTTTGGATAACTTAGATCTTTTAAAGAGTGTCTTTTTTTTTTCTGTGATGTTTAAGCAACTTGATGTAGAAAATATGAGGTCATAGTTCAGAGTTATTGAGTGCTATGTGGCAAAATTGATATTATAAAAAATACAAATTTCTATTTTCTGGTTTTAAGCTCCGAACTGCAACATCACTGTAGTGCTGTTTTCTAACAATTATTATAAAATTTTTGAACATTAGTATTTGCTATGTGGGTATAAATATTTTAATTAAAGGTGGGCTTTTTTTTCCCCAGGTTCTCAGTCTTTTTACCAGGAGCACAATGATGATATTTTGTGCCTCACTGTTAATCAGCACCCCAAGTTTACCAACATAGTGGCAACTGGCCAAGTAGGTATGTTTGTGGTTTTTTAAAAAGAAATTAACATAAGAGCATGCGATTAGGGCCTTGCAAGTTCATGATAAATCACAAATATTTTTGATTATGCTATCTCCGTTTGTATGAGTGTTACTCAGTTACCTGTCCTCTTTATGTTTCTTCCAGTGTAATTTAATAGAGTCGAACAAAAAACAATGAGGCGTAACAGAATATTAAGCTTATCTTTTGTTTGGTGTGTTATCAAAAATATTTTTAGACATCTTAAGCCCCATGAAATTAGCCTCTTTTTAACTATCACCATGTGTTAGGCCTTCCAAATACTCATAGCCTCCCAAAGAAGCTTAATTAAGCTACCCATCACGTATGAACTGAACCCCAGGTTCTTAAAATAGATAGCACTTTTGTAGGTTTTATCTCATCAAGCAGATTAAAATACTTACCTGGTATTTTAATAATACATAGTTGTAGTATTCTAGGAAGAACCCAAACCCTAATGGTGTTTCCCTACAGATAAATTTAAATGTACAGGGAAAATGTTTATATTTCACAGTAACATTAAAGTTGACCTATGAAGTAACTAGTTTTTTTTAAAAAAGAAGGACAAACAGGAAAAAAACCACTGTGCATCCACGTAGCTGAACTAATACTGCTGTTTCTAAATTTTGCAGAACAATGTGATTTTTGTAGTCCACTCCAACTGCAGTTTTCATACCTTCAGTTGTTTCTCAGCAGATTCAAACCTTATTTTCTTCCATACTGCATAGAATACAAAAAAAATCACCTTAGTTTCTTCAGGCAGAATAGTGTGCTTTTTTTTTTCCTGTAGGTTTTTTTTAGATGTTTAATCTGAATATGGTCAGTTTTTCAGAATTTATTACCTGCTTCCCTCTCTCTTTTGGATTTTTAGATGTACATGTCATTAAAATTGTCTCATTGACAGTACTAACTAATTAGCTGAACTAACTTCATTCCTTTGTTAGTTTCTTGCCTCACATGGATTAAAGAAATTATTAATGAAAATTATTCAAATGCAAAAAATTATAAGCAGACTTTGGCCTGTGATTTGATTGCAAAGAACATTTATAGGACTTACAGGCCTTTTATTGTCTTTAGGAGTTTGTTTTTTTCATTGTTTTTTCAGTTTATTTCTTAATCTGGCCTTGTTTGCCTCTCCATATGAAGTAATATATGGGAATAATGTAGGCATAATGTGAAAATTTATTCTTTGCATGGACTTCAGTGTTCATCTTTCCCAAGAAGAAACACGGGACCCTTAATGCTTCTTTATTTCATAATAATTTCTAACAACTAGCAGTAAAACAATTTAAATTGTTTTACGATGTGGATTAAGGCATACAAATTGGGAACAGATGACACTTAAAAATTAAACTACAAAACATATTTTTAGGTAGAGAATTAAATCTGAAAAGTGAGCCAGAAAGAAAACATCTTCAAACAATATGTATTTTTAAATTCTGAACAGATGTTATGGAGTAGATGCTCCATAAAGAACATACTTAACTGCTGCTGCTTTCCCAGAGATGTGACTGGCACAAATATAGCTTCACCATTGTGATTTAAATCCGCAAGATTTACAGAAACATTATTTCAAGTATTTTTAAACTGTAATGCTGTTGTGCAGTCTTGGTAATACTTCCCAATACCTGAACCTTTATAATCCTGATTTCTTAATGCTCCTATAGAAGAGCATGGGTCTATTTGCCGATTGTCAAGATCAGACTCAAACTTTACTTCCTAGCAGAATAAAAATCAGCATTTTTTTTCAGATGACTTGTTAAAATATCAGTAACATGTAAAATATGCTTTTTATTTAGTTTTGCTGAGAGACCTAAAGTACACTGAAACTAGATTTTTGTGTTGTAACTCAAAATGGAAATCAAAATATATTCCTTCTACAAATTTTTATTTCTAATGTGACCACCTTTTATCAGTGATTGTTCATCTTTAACACTAAAAGTGTTGGTGCTGCTGCAATGCAAAGAGAGTACATCAACAATTACACTAAATGTAATTAAATGTAATTAAGAAATTACACTAAATGTGGAATATATTTTCTTTAGCAGTTATCATATTTCTGGTCTAATTATTTTTCTGCTGCTTTTCCATTACAGGAGACTCAGCAGATATGTCAGGTAAGGGAAATAAAATTTTAACATCTTCAGGTGTAGTTAGCCTATCTAGTAGCCGTCTACAGCTTTAAAGAGCAATAAGCGACGTGAATTCATTTTTAGTTTATTAAAACCCTGTATATCAGACATAATACTGTCAGCACTGAATATAAACTGAACAGCTCAGCAAAATGTACATATAGAAACATTTAAAATGCAATAACACACTTACAAACTATTTTTGTTGTAGCAGATTCCCTTCATTCTGCCCAGTGACAGTAATTTCTAATACATACTGCTACTTGTAGCATTCCTGTGTACACTTGCAGGTCTTGTAGACATGTTGGGGCTGACAACATTTGTTTTAGATTATCAATTGAGTATAATTTTAAATGCATATTCCTAAAATAAATTCTATTGAGGAGGTCTAGGTGACTGAGTGAAAAAAAACCAATCACCTTTCACATTTATGTATAATCGTCATGCAGTTCTTACCACTGATCCAAAATGCTTGTTACGGTGTCAGTTCAGTTTTTTTTCTGTATCATTTTGGGTCTTTGACGGTCTTGAATGAGGTTGTTTTTTTTTAATTAATATGCTATTTTTTCAACTGTAATCTTAAAAATTCACCACCATCATGTGTGAGTGAGTTCGTTGTTGAACATCCATAACTGTCTTGTGACACATCTTCAGAGATGCATAAATGTGTGTTAATGTGTACCTAGAAAGTGTAATGATCTTCATGTGGATCTAAAGCTTGTTCTCTGGAGAACAAACGTACAATGGCATGTCTAATGTATGTGGGCTTGTTTTAAATATGCCTAATTGTGCTTGCTCTAAGGATGGGAGGAAGAATATAGGTACCTTTTCAGATACTTTTAAACTATGTAAGAGAAACAATGATGATTGATACTCTTGTTTATATGAAAGAACATCTCTAGTCTTGCATATAATGCCTGGAGATTTTCACTCTCTCACTTGCCTTCTTCCTACTGAAACTTTAGTTTGAGCTTGTGTTTGCTGCAGAATTTTGTTGTCACTGCCTGAAACCAGCACTCTTACTTTTTTGTTCTTTATGGAACCATTAGTATGGAATCCAAGATGCTGTCTGCCTTCATTAGACAGTGGCATAGTTTCACTTAGAATTTATTGATGGCTATTTGGCACCTTTCTTATTGACAACTTTTGCTTTCCTAGGTCAGATTTTGTGTTGTCTACACTTAAAGCCATACTGTTTGTAATAGGTTGGAATGGCAAATTAAGTTTCATAATTACTTCATAAAGACTTGCTTCATCTTACTGAAGATACTTTTTGTCCTGCCAGCCCGTGGTAGTTTTCTCTAACTTGACACCTTAGAAAATCTCATGCAAGAGCAGATGTTGAGCAGCTGTTTTGGAACAGCTGTGGAATTGTACTCAAAAACTTCTTTTGATGTGACTGAAGTTGTAGTTAGATCCCTGTGCCTACTCTTTCACATCATAGGTGTGCCTTTGAGGGACTGGATTTAGCTGGTGAGAAGCAAAAAGCATGGAGCTGAAGGAGAGTTTAGTTTATATGAATCTGCATCTACGACAGTAACAAATAACCTCCAGACTCTCCAGTCAGATATACTAGAGATCAGAGGTAAAGAAGTTTGAGAGGAGATCTTACTGTCCTGGAAACACCCTAGATGCTATTCAGAGATTGCACACTATATGTGAATTGCAAGATATTTGGAGAAAGCTTTGCATTTGATAAAAACTAGCTGTCATCATAATAAAAATAATTGCGTACATTGGCAGCATGGAAGGGACGGCCTGTACTGCAAAGAGTTTGCAGTCTAAACAGCGCAAACTAAATGAAAAATTCTAATTCTTCTACATCAGTAAGCAAGCTAATTAGTCAACTCACGTTGTACAAAGAGAGCATGCATTTCAGACAGATGGCATTTTGTAGAAAAGGAGATTTTGGCCTTGCACTGTAAACTAATTTCTTTGTAGCTATCAGTTGTCCAGAAAAGCTCCGTAAATTCTTGTTGATCTACTCAATATTTATGAAAGTTTTTGAGTTAGCAAGCTTAGTTTTTACCTGCAGAAAAACAGAAGATGACTTGCTTTCAGAACTTCTACTATGCTTCAGAAGTCCAGGAACAGATTAAGAGACGTTTTCATATCCAGGAGTGTAATGAGGCCAACTTTTTGTCTTCCCTAGAAGTTCTGTAAATTAGTTTCCAAAGGGAGGCCAAAATCTCCTTTTTTCCTTATGTTTTTTCTGTCTGACCACAACAATTTTATTTGTCTTATAAAAGCACACACTGCTTCAGTAAGCAAATCATTAGATATTTTCAGGATGTGTACTGATTATGTGTTTTTCTATTTGTGTAGCTACAGCTCCTTCTATTCACGTGTGGGATGCAATGAACAAACAGACGCTTTCAGTGCTGCGGTGCTACCATTCAAAGGGCGTTTGCTCAGTCAGTTTCAGTGCCACTGGCAAACTGCTGCTCTCTGTAGGGCTCGATCCGGAACATACCATTACCATTTGGAAGTGGCAGGAAGGTAGGAAAGTGACTGGTTTTGTAGAATGTGGTTATATTCTTGGACGCATATTGGCTTCAGTCAAGAGCAATCATAACATAAATGTATCAGCCCATTGAAAATTATTACAATAAATTCTGTGCACTGTGCACTGTACAAGAAGACAAAAAATAAACGGACTTATATAATAACTGCTGAATGTATCTCCTTTGGAACTCTTGTGTAGAGGTCAAGGTAGTTCACGAATTTCCACTTAGGATAATAAAAGAAAATTGCAGTCTTCACTCATTTTTTTTTTCAGTTATTTCTTTGCTGTTTGTTTAAAAACTCTTCAAAAAACCTTCTTTACTCCTAAAATCGTGCCCCTAAAATTGCAAATTGAAGAAATGTGATGCCAGTGCAGCTCCTCTGTGCAGCTTTGTAACTGATGTCTTTAGCTGTAGTACAGTTTTTCAGACAGACTTTGAACTTTGGATTTAGGTTTAAGTGATTTCTTCAGCTTCTTTACTCATCTCCTTTCTGTCTGGTAAAACTATGCCCAGAATATGAAGCTGATTCTCTTCTCTTAGTCAATAATTTCCTCTCTCTTCAGAGTTTTCCATTGATCAACTGCTATCTCTCAGAAGTTTAAAGATCAGCTGTCAACCTAATAAAAGGTGATCCATCACAGCTTGTCTGCTAGATCTGAAGAGACTGGAAAAGCATTACCTTTGACTCTTAAGACCATATGCAACGAAGCCAGTTTCTGCAGAAAGATAGAAAACTTTGGACAAAATTTACAGAGAAGTTATTCTTTAGTCTCAAGTTATTTGCCCAGAGTTTGGGATTTTCAGAGGAGTCCTGGGAATTCAAGAGAGGATGGAAACTGACTTGGATCTGAGCTCCTAAGCCTTTTATACTCCTAAACAAATTGAAAATTATAAGTAGATGGTGCCTTCATCAGCTGCTGTGCTTTGCTTCTGGGTCTTATTAAATGATATTTTTTTTAATTTGAATCGTATTTTAGTTTAAGTTTAGGATCAATTTGTGCTTTTCTTCACAACCTGTGTGGTCTTGGATGATTCATAGTTCTCCGTAATTTTTATACTTTTTAACCATAAATGTATATTTTTCTCAGTGAATTCAAAATGTCCATTTCATTTCTGCCAGGTGCCAAAATTGCCAGCCGAGCTGGTCATAACCAGCGTATATTTGTAGCAGAGTTCAGACCAGATTCAGATACCCAGTTTGTTTCTGTGGGAGTAAAACATGTGAGGTTTTGGATGCTGGCTGGAAGAGCTCTTCTCAGTAAAAAAGGGCTGCTCAGCTCCATAGAAGATGCCCGCATGCAAACAATGCTATCTGTAGCTTTTGGAGCGGTAAGTACCTTAACAAACTGTTTAAAAATGCATACAAACGAAATTTTTTTTACTCTTCTGCCTTTATTCAGTGAGATTTTTCTAACCTGCTAATGAGTATGTCAGCTGATTTAATAAACTCAGGTTAGTATTTCTAAGACTTGCCTACTAGTGAGAACTAATACTGGCATTAACATTAAGAAAGGTGAATTATTATATATTAATATATTTATTATTACATGCTTTCAAAAGAAAAAATACATAGGTACTTCAGACTAGTAATATGCTGCTTTGTATTTAATCCAGGTAAAACAAAGCTGACCCTAGACTGCAGGAACCGAACAGTAGAAAGGAGTCTAATTTTAATTAATGGCCATGTAGGGGTGATTTTATTATAATCTATACATATTGCTACTCATGGGTGATCTCAGAGCAGCGTTGCCCTGCGGCATTCATTAACATCTATGACTGTTAGACATCCACAGTAGAGTTGTGTTTTGTTTTGGGGTTCTTTGGACAGATGCAGGCCTTGTTGCTAAGTTATGTGTCTTTGCTGTTTCAGGAGTTGCACTGTATGAGCAGCACTCATCTGTTCAGCTGTGCAGATAGATACAGACTTCTTTTGGGAAGCCGTGCTTCTCTTTTATGGAGTGCATTACTGTCCTGCTTGCGGATTTGCCTGTGGGTCCAGACTGAATTTATAGAGTTGATTTTGATTTTTCAAAATGTTACTGCCTTGTGGATTCACTTTTTGTGAGATTCTTACTTTCCCAGAGTGATGTCTGTCTCTCTTGGGTTCTTCTCTTTTAAGAGAACTACAAAGCAGTAAGATATCTTGCAAATGGTAGCTGTTAAGTGATGCACTGGCATTAGTCTGGAGTTTGGAAAATCTCTGTGAGCTTTATTATGGAGGAACAGATTCTTAGCATGAAAATCAGGCTTTATGCTGAATGTCCTGGAATATGATATGAGGATGAGAAGTTTGCAGGGGGCTTTTAAAAAACTGTGCAAACTGAACACACCAAACCTGTTGTGTTCCCCATACTTCCTATAGGGAGAAGATCTAGTGTTTTAATTCCTTCATTTTGTCTCAGAAGGAGCTATTTTAGGGCCTCCTAAAGAGGAGTTTGAAACAACCAGACAGTCATGCTGTGAGGACAATCAGAGGATCTGCTCCCAAGTTCATTTCCAGTCCTCTTTTATTTGATCTTTTATTAGGGCACCACCACCCCTATTCCTTAAAAAAAAAATTAAATGTAGAACATCAACCCACCTCAGTCAAGGGAAGTGTTCTTACTAAACCTGTGAGTATGTACTGGTACTCTAGAATGCTACGCATGATACTGAATTTAAGGGTTGTTCACGTAAGTAACTAAACTGGTTTTACTCAATTACCAGTTACTGTTTGTTTCATAGAATCGTAGAATCACCAGGTTTTAAAGGTATCCTAATCAATTACCCTTAAATATGAGAGATAATTACATTTATTTGTATTACTGTTCAAAAACTGGAAGCAGAAATAATGAACAGGTAGCATTTAGCTCTGACTTAACTCAGACTTTTCTTCACAAACTAATGATTACTGTAATTCAGTGAGTACCTTCACCTAAGAACAAAAATAAGTGTAAGCATAATGTACATAGCAAGGGGGTACAAATTGCCTGGTTGTGCGAAATGTCAAAACTGTTCTTGGTTTTCTGATTTTTTGTGCCACAGTTTGCACACCACGTAGGCTGAGAACACAGGTAACCTTGTGGCTGAAACTGAAGTCATTGCATTTCTTTTTGCAGTGCAGAACTTATTAGCTACAAGAAAGCATGCTTCAGAAATCAAGAAAGAATGTAGTAGCTCATTGTTTTGTCTTTCCAGGTTCTTATTACCACTCCCACAATTTGCTCTTCTAGAACAGTGAATAAAAGCAATTTAGCCTAAAGGCAAATGGTGATGATTTTAATTTCTGATTGTTTTTCTTCCTGCCTTACTCAGAATCAGATGATGAGTATGTTTTTCCCCTTTTCAGAATAACTTGACATTTACAGGTACTATCAGTGGAGATGTTTGTGTCTGGAAAGATCATGTGTTGGTACGAATTGTGGCCAAAGCTCACAATGGACCTGTTTTCACAATGTATACCACATTAAGAGATGGCTTGATCGTTACAGGAGGCAAAGAGAGGCCGTGAGTCATCTTTTTTATAAATAGGCAGTTGAGACATAAGAGCTAGAAGAGTAGTCACTTTTGGATCCCTGAATAGCTGGTAGGAAAAAAGGTTGAAAAAAACTTTAAAGTAGGTGGGAAGTAGTTACTGCTTTCATGATTAACACTTACTAGTTTTGTATCTTGTGCAATTGACATCATGTGATTTTTCTCCTGTATCTTTGTAATTTATTTCACAGCATTGAAAATATCAAAATTTTCTCAAAAGTGAAAATCTTTTGATACTTATTTCACAGTAGTAAAATACCTTTCCTGTTTCCCTCAATTATGTTTTGGTGTTCTCTGCCTGTCTTAATAATATGATTGCAGTTTGTTCACACACATAACTGTTCCTTTGACTTGACAAATTTCCTAAGAGCTGCTAATTCTGACTAATCTTAGCAGCGATCATCTTTCAGCTTGTTCTGTACAATAGTATGACAAGGACTTTGAATCAGTATTTCTTCCTTAGCTAGGAGGCTCAGCATATTAACGTTACCTATTCAGTAAAAACAAATGGAATCTTTAATGATTTAAAAAATAATTAAATGCCTTGTTTACAATTCATTAGATTAAATAATGTAGTTTTTTCATACAGTAATTATCTTTTCTATGCCAGCCATTATACTCATAGTTGTTGCTGATTTTCTTCATAGCTCAAAGGAAGGAGGAGCAGTTAAGCTATGGGATCAAGAGCTGAAACGATGTCGTGCCTTCAGACTAGAGACAGGACAAATGACAGACTGTGTTCGCTCTGTCTGTAGAGGCAAGGTAAAGCAAGCATCATGTCTTTACAATAAAGCTTATAATTTATCTATAGCATTAAATATATGTTAAATTGTTTGCTTGCTTTTTCTTATGTAGTTAGTATTTGAAATTAACACCTAGAAGGTGTCTACGGCTGATTTTACAGCAGAAGAAAAATCTACTTTGGGAAGTCTTAGTCTTACATAGGATAATATTCTATATATATTTTTATTAAAGACTAACTGAGGATTTAATTTCTATTTTCGCATTTCAAATATCTGACTTAAAAGTAATAACTGAAATAGCATCATTATTTATATACAGCTTTGTACTTTAATAAATCATAGAGGGGTTTAAAAAATAAGTAATCTTTAATGATTTGATTATTTGATTTCAGGAAACTTATTGACAGTACTATTGCTTTGGATTCTTATCTATTACTGTTCATCGTGAATAGAGAAAGATTATCAGAGATAATTCTTTTACTGTTGTTCAAGGGGAAAATTCTCGTTGGGACAAGAAATGCTGAAATAATTGAAGTTGGAGAGAAAAATGCTGCATGTAACATTCTAATTAATGGTCATATGGATGGACCTATCTGGGGCCTAGCAACACATCCTTCCAGAGACTTTTTCCTTTCTGCTGCAGAAGATGGCACAGTAAGACTCTGGGATATTGCTGAAAAGGTAGGTGTTGGAAAACATTTGTTGTTTAGTAAAAAAATGGAATTCCAGACTTGTGGTGATGTTGCAAACTGGAAATCTGTTTTTTAATATATTCTGAGAATAATAATGGCAAATGGTTAGCAGAAGGTACTTTTGAAATAGGAAAAAATAGAAACATTTAATTTTCTGTGGTTTTGTTTCTATGTAGAAGATGCTAAACAAAGTCAGCTTAGGACACGCGGCTCGTACTGTTTGTTACAGCCCAGAAGGCGACATGGTAGCTATTGGCATGAAAAATGGAGAATTTATTATCTTGCTTGTGACCTCTTTAAAAATCTGGGGGAAGAAGCGGGATAGAAGATCAGCAATTCAAGATATAAGGTCAGAAAATATAATGCTTTGTCTGTTTAAGTGTAGAAATCTGTGTTACGTTGATTTTTAAAAATACAGGTTTATGTTCTAAAGAGCGTTGCAATGGTATTTTAGAGTACTGGAAACAGTGAACTGTGGAGTTTGTGTGGTTGCTGTGATAAGGTATAAAAAGAGTGGAGGAGGTACATGAGAATAAGAGATTCATGAAAATAAGAGATAGCAATCGGTCAAAAAAGCAGACAACACCTTAGAGGGAGTGTGACATGGCCAAGGATTAGTTAAAATGAAGGGTGAATGGGGAAGTAAGTGTACAATAGGAAGAGAAGATTGGAACAGATGAGTAGGTGTGAAAAGGAGCAGAATGAGATCATGTGTAGGAGCTAAAATGAGACTGGAAGTTTATAGATGAAGACTGGGTTGTGAGAGATGATGGAAATGCCCGTAATTAGCAGATGTAAAATTTTGCTTCTATTTCCCAAATGGAGGATAAGACTGTTCCTTCTGTGAGGTAAGTTGATCAGCTAAGGGAAGTTTCTGCAGAGCAAACTGGGATGAGGGGGGGAAATGTGTGCAAACAGGACTTTGCTGCAGGAAGGCAGGAGACACCCACTAGGAGTTAGGAGGTTGCTGGAATTGGAAAGCTGTCCCAAGATATGTCTCAGTACAGAAATAAAGAAAATTCCCTAGTAATACAAAAGGGGCTGTGAGGAATTTGTTCAGCTCAGTAACATACTGAGTTTTAAGACTAAGCTAGAGGAAAGAAATCACTGTGCAAAGGTACATTGCACAGATTAAAGGTTTGATTTCATATCTTTTTATTCAGTGTGTTACATATAGAACATCTGGATTTCTTTATTTACATTTTAATTTTTCTGGTTTGCAGCCTTGTAATTATAGCATTAGAGTCAGTCATCAGGGGCATGTCACAAATTTTTTAATTGTTGAGATGGTAATGAGATCAGATAATGAACAGAAGTATTCCAGACATATTCCCAGTTTGCTTATATGTGACAACTGTACCAAAATTGTTGCTTACTTCTACTGTATATACATTCCCTGAAAAATTTTACTCATTTCAAAAGTTATTTTGCTTACAGGCAAAATATTCTGCCTCCCTCTTTAGTTCTGAATAGCAGGTACTTGAAATGCAAATTTATCCATGCTTCTCAAATATTAGAATCTGTTTTAAGTGCCAGCCTGTACTCATGAAACCCACTTACCTGTTCAGGTTTAGTCCGGATTCACGTTACTTAGCAGTTGGTTCCAGTGAGAACGCAGTGGATTTTTATGATCTAACGCTGGGTCCCACACTAAATCGAGTCAGCTATTGCAAAGATATCCCAAGTTTTGTGATCCAGATGGACTTCTCTGCAGATAGCTCATATCTACAGGTATCAGTCATTGATTGTTTTCCATTCAGTATTGTAAACATACTCATGACAAATACTCTGCAACTATTGTTTGACAACTGTGAAATTTTGTAACGGAATATTGGAGTACTAGCTTACTGTCACTAGACTGTTACTTTTTTGTAGTGATAAATGGATGACAAAAGTAGTTATCTGGATATTAAATAAAAAAAAATAAGTTTAGAAAGGAGAAGCAGATTTCAAAAATGCTGCACTGTGTCTCCCTGCCTTTTTATCTCTGTGATGCTGATGGGCTGTCTTAAAAGAAGGAGTTTGGTCTATCATTCTAAGCCTCAGGGACCTGTGAATTCTTCATGTCCCTGACCAGAATGATAGCATTGTTTCAGTGCAAACCTTCATGGAGCAGCACCAAAGTCGTGGTGCTGAAGCTCCCAGCCAAAGGGCTGAAGACACTCCTTAAAATCAAAATAAAGTAGGTATACTTTCCTTTCTCTATTTTGTTCATATCTGAGAGGACGAATACTCTTCTTTCACTATCAAATCTACAAACTGAGATGTTTGTGCCAGTTTTAAAGATAAGAGTTTATTTTGCCTTATTTATACACACTGGTACATACTAACACATCCAATGTATAAAGAGAGTGGATAATGTTAGATGTTGCAATTTTTTTTATTAATTAGACATTTTAAAATTTATGATTTCTTATGCTTTCTCGCTGTTGCTTTATGCTTGTGTAGATTTTTTAAGATTTTCAACTCATCAGGCAAGTTTTATTAATAGCTAGGTTACTGGTAGAGTAAAAGGTAAATGTCAAAAATGTTTTTGCAGAGCCTTTTAGGATTACATTTTCACCTTTTTAAAACGAGGTCATGTATTCTAAATATGTATTCTCTTTGGCCATCTCTAAGGTCTCTACTGGATCTTACAAAAGGCAAGTCTATGAAGTGCCTTCAGGAAAACAGCTTGTGGACCAGGCTGTAATTGACAGAATAACATGGGCTACTTGGACAAGGTAAATGATTCACACAGTTACGCCTGTTAAAACACTTGTAATTCCCAGGAGAAGTACATACTGTTTTGTACTTTCATTTAGTCAGATCTTTTCCTTTAACGCACCCATCTGCTCTGGCAACTGATCAGATAAGTGCAGAACACTTACCTGCAAAAGCAAGTAATTAGCAGATTTCCCTGAGTAGAACATGAGCTGCTTGACCAGTAAGGACATCCAATAAAAACTGATCTCTCTAATGCGTGCCTTTCCATTTGCTGCGTATCAATAGCTTCCTTTGATATATTCCTAGCAGCCACAGTAGTTTTTCATTGCACTGTGCAAATTACCTGGCATACTGCACTATATACTTCAAAATAGCGATTTGAGGATAAGAGTGAAAGGAAAATTAAAACATACCAAAACATGAAAAGACAATAAAAGACTCATAATTCAAGTTGTATTTGCAGTATTACACTAATGTTATCTGTATATTAAAATTGCTATTAGTATTTGTGTATTAAAAGATATATAGAAGTACTTTTAAATACCTTAAAGTTATCGTATGTCATTCAAAATGGACTTAGAAATTATGTAAAGAGTGATACCATATATTATTTCTATTTTACTTTTAAATAATTTATTTTCTGTTCTCTGTAAATCCGATTTCCTGCATCTTATTTCAGGCTCTTGTGCCTCCTTTCAACTGTTGGTCTCTGATTAGCACCCTTGGACAAAATATGAGAATAAATACTTCAAAATTTACCACATGTGAACCACTTTAAGCAATAATAATCCTGACTGTTTGCTGCAAGCCATAGCTGAAACTTTTTACAGAGGGCTCTGAAAAACTCATTTTGCTAGCCATTTCTGTCACATCTTTGATATGAAAACAAGAAACCTGTTTTCTCCCTCAGCTCAGTATATTTGAAGTAAATAATTCCTTTTTCAGCGTAGGGTATTGTGTTTGACCTGGGGGAAAGAATCACAGAAAAATTCCCAATTTGTTCACCTATTAACAAATGAAATGCTTCTTTTTTTCCTGCCTTGGAATATGCATATGCACTAGGATCAGGGCTGAATAAAGAGTAACTTTTCATAAAGTTTTGCAAAGGAACTTTTCTGTAAATGTTTGGCTTGGAATCTTAAGATAATTATGTTTTTTGTTTGGGACAACTTGTCTTTCTCTTTCTCTCACTGATTGTAATGAAGAATTTTCTCTGGACTCAAGGAAACTTTTCATCTAATTGATATGAAAATGTTACAGAATCAATAAAGCATAGTTATAATGGCAGTATACATATTTTTATTTTCCAACAGCTGAAACTTATTCATATAATGCTTATGCTGTGGCATTCTGGTTTTAGTTGTCTTTAGTTGTTTTCTTGGGCAAATTCTTCACTGGACAACCATAGTACTACTGGTATCACTTCTGCTGCCTAGTGTTGTTGTGGGCCACATTATTTTAGGAATTATATCATAGAATCAATTTCCAAAGCAAATATGGAATTACATAAAAAATAATTACAGGGTAACATCTATATGAGATGTGCATGTGTAAGAATAAAATGTAAAAATCAGGTTTTTATAAAACCAGTTACAATATGCGAGATCTGCTTACTATTTCCTTACTCTTTTGGAATCTGAATTTCCTTATTCTGAGGAATCTCTTGCTCTTCTGTTTCAGTGTTCTAGGTGATGAAGTGATTGGAATCTGGTCCAGGCATGCTGAAAAAGCTGATGTAAACTGTGCCTGTGTCTCTCACTCGGGAATCAATCTTGTAACAGGCGATGATTTTGGCATGGTCAAACTGTTTGACTTTCCATGTCCTGAAAAATTTGTAAGAACATATTTTTACATTGTTTCAACAAAAAGTACTGTTGATATTAGGGTCTTGTATTGTTTCTCTAGAAAGGTGTATGATGGAAATATTTCTTCTCTAAACTTGTAGCTTTTTAATGTATCTGTGTAACTTTAGCTCTGTTGTGATAGGAGCATGTGTCATGTCAGGAAATGTCATTTCCTGACATTTTGTGCAATGATTCCTGCTACAAGCTCTTGTAGATGTTGTCTGCCAGTCTGCATTAGCTTAGTGTCTTCATACTGAAAACCTCACCTCAAAGCCCTTGGTTTTATTTATCCTCATTTCCAATCTCCCTTCGACAGATGAGGAAGACAGCTGGTAATTTTAGTCCCATCTGTGTATTTCTACGGATGAAGGGTTTACAGGTTTTTCGTTAACGCTAGCACTGTTAATTTTCAGGATTTGAGACTGCACAGTGTAAACTGCTTGCACACTTGCAATGGAAATAATGTTTTCAGTGTTAAGAATTCTACACAAAATGTAGAGGTTAATCATGTGACAAGATCTGTTTAATTGTATTGTTTTAGCTTGAGCATTGTTCCCAGTTTGCAGGTGCAGTCTCATTTGGTGACAGTTATAGTGCAATAGTAGTTCACTTTCCAGAGATCTTTCACATTTGAAACCTATATAACATTTTGAATTATATAAATACATTTTGCAATAAAAAGGTAGATAAAAACATGCATGCCTTGTTTGATTTAGGAGGACATGGAGTATTTAGCTCTCTCTTTATTGTTGGTTTGGGTTTTTTCCAGGCAAAACACAAACGATTTTTAGGTCACTCTGCCCACTTAACTAATGTTCGATTTACCAGCGGAGATAGGTATGTGGTCAGTGCTGGAGGGGATGACTGCAGGTACGTATCCTTTCCATTATTATCAAAAAGTACACAGCAGTGGATGTGGTCAGTCCATAACAGTATAAAGAGTTCAGAGTCTTCATCTTTTTATCTGTCTGCTTGCTTTTCTGTTTGTATATAAAGAAATGAGTATTTGCAACGAAGTAAATATCCCAGAAGTTAATATGAACAGTTAAGATTTATAAATTAAAATGTTCAAATTGTACTTTTAACTGAAATGTTTGTTTTGATTGTATGAGCCATTTCTTTAAACAATATTGTAGTCTTTTATATCTCATATTTAATATCTTTTTGAAAACACAGCTTATTTGTCTGGAAATGTGTGCATATGCCTCATTAAGAGAGACGTGGAGACTTGCAAAGAGAACACTGCGTAAAGTACCAGGCATGAATTACCCAGGACTGCAATGTGACATTCTGCTGTGCCCTGCATGCGTAAGAAATGGTGCTGATCCAAGACACAGAGAAATCTGTGAAAGACAAGAATCTAGGTTCTGTCAGAAGGATGGACTGTAACAAATATGCTGAGGTAGTTAGATTTGCATCAGTATTGAATAATCTGGGTTTGTATTTCACTCACTGCCAGGCTGAAAATCAAATACATGGATAAAAGGAAAAAGTGAATTGTTAATCAATGTACAGATTCACAGTAAGATCCTGGGGTTTTAATCATGAGATGTTATTTCTGACCTAGTGCGGTACATTGATCTATTTTCAGCATGAATGTTTCTCCTTTAAGTTTTGGGCTCTGAATATCATTGGGGGAAAAAAAAATCCATATTTTAGTACTAAAAGAAACCATATATTAACTCAAATATATATTATTTTAATAAATGTCTAATTGTTATAATGGAAATTATATTTCTATGACTGGTCAAGAGGAAACTTCATCTGGTGAAGAAGGAAATAAAGGAGCTGATTCCTTAGGATTTAAATGTTTCTATATTTAGAGGCCTGGGACACAGTCATGTCTGGTGAAAGCTGTTAGATATGCATGATATTCATGGCTAATTTAGTGTTTTTGTTGCACTTAAACATTAAATTAGTTCTGTGAGTAAAAATAGATTTGCTCACTTTGCGAGTGCCTTCCCACAACCTAAAAGTCTATCTCCAATTTTGCCTTGTGAGTAGAAGTATTCTCAATGTAGGAGAGATTATTGATGTGTTACTTGACTGGGCTGTTAGCCTCTTTCTGGAAATGTGGGCTACGGTGAGGATTTTATAGTCTTCGTAATCGATAAAGCTTGGGATGTCACCAGTTGCAAAAAGAATTTCATAGCAATATGAATTGATTTTATTTTCTCAGCATCATAGGGGGGATTCAGAGAGGATATAAACTTTACGAACATTATATTTTGTACACTTGAACTTTTTAAAAGAGTTAGGACTAGCTGGGAGAGGTCTCTACTCTGATTTCTCTCCCAGTTGTAAATAACGTCCAGTCATATGCTTCTTTAAATGGACCTGCTGTCACCATTAGTGTAAGTGCATTTATTCTATCCAGTAACATAACTAGGACTATGAGTTGAAAAAAACATATCAGTGATAATGAAAAGCTGAATTAAGCTGTATTTCGGGTACAAGTGGAGATTGCATCTGTTCATTTTGTCTAAATCATGTCATAGAGAGGCATTACAGACTGAACCTGTTTTTTAATCAGTGCAGTTAATTTTCATGCGACAGTGAACAGAAGTCACTGATTATCAACACTACTCTCCTAATGACATTCTGCTGTGAGCGTAAGGGTTTTTTTTCTGTGCAAGCCAGCATTGCTTTAACAATGGCATTTGTTTAGGTCAGTCAGTAGGCTTTGATATGATTCACCTCTTGCACTCTTATGCCAGATCAAAGTGAAAAAGAAGTAAACCTCATCTCTTCCTCTGAGCATCTTCTGTGCATGGTGGCTATAGAGGGAATGAGTGGGCTGTCATGTAGAATGGGAGAAAAGTTAATGAGCCAGACTTTTGTCTCTTAGGTCAAAAAATGCTCTTATGTGCTATAAAAAGCTAGTTACCCAATGGTCTTAGATAATATATTTTATATATCAAGCTATAACAAACATTTATTTTAAGAGGTCTATGAACTAATAATTATCATGTTTCTTGGGATGATGGTTCTTAGCAAAGTCTTGTCAGTCATGCAGCTGCTATTCTACAGAAGAAAAATTCTGTTGATTTGGTCATGAGTGTACAGGGAGATCTTGCCAGTTATGTTTTTCGCTTGAGGGGAATTGCATATGAGAATGGAGATTAGACCTGATCTGTCTCACAACCTTGTTGCCTGCTTGCCTGTTTTATATGAAAATTAGTTTCTGGCATTTAAATATCACCTCTGCTGAGAGATCAGTTGCAGTATACTAGTCCATAGCTGTGATTCTATCCCTTATGAACATATCTATGCAGGATTTCTTGATTTGAAGTAAGATCTGTCCTGCCTCTGTCTTAAAGTTGCCTTTCTTTGGGTCATGTTGGATGGCTTTTAAGAGCTCCCTCATAGTCTCTCCTACTCAGACTGCCAGTTCAAAGTCCAAATTTTTCTGCCTTTCTGAGTTTTCCCTTCAAAATCGTAGTCTCGGTGTCTCCCAGCCTCCTGATCTCCTGTAGGCCTTCACTCAATGACAGAGATTGGTGGGCTATCAGGAGGTTTGTTCCTTGGATTCCTGTTGCTGGTCTTGTTCTCTCCTTCTCCCTTGTCCCTCAATTGCTGTGCCTCTCCACTGATCATTTTTTCATTGGTGCTTTCGCCTGGAGGAATCTCAATGCCACACTGGCGGTGACTGGTGAGAGTCGGTGAATTCCATTAAAGCTGCCCTTGGTGGTGCAAGGCTGGTAGCTGCCATGTGAAACTTGGAGTCTCCAGATCAACCTGCTTCTTCACTCTCTTCCAAACCTCACCGCTGCTGTAAAGGGCTGGGATGGGAGCTGGAAGCTGAGGAGCTCTTTAAAAACAAAACTACCAGCCTTGTTCCTTCTGTTGTAGCCAGTATTTTCCCTGGCAAACTGCCCAGGGGTTTACGCAGAAAAATAATATCAACCAGCTGGGAACGGTCATTGATGTTGAGAGGAGGAGTGAGTAAAGCCTCAGTTGCAGCTTTCTTCCTGAGGCCAGTTTGGAGCATATTTTGTAGGGGAAGCTGTGATTCTCTGCTGGAGAGAACAGCTGGCTGTAAGCAGGGTTAAAGATGGTGTTTTGGTGTTCTCATGGTGTTTTGTTCTTTTTGTCTGTGATGGTGCTCGTTATTGTGCCTCATTTGCTGTTTATATGAAATCCTACTCTAGTAACTTGCTAATTGTTGCCCCCCATGCTTAAAGCACGTGTGTATGGGAACAGACTGCCGGTTTTAGCCAGCAGTGTGGGAGTTTGGGGCTGGTTGCTCAACAGAAAAGTTAGAGGACGACATGACCCTGTAGGGCAGATCAGGGAAGAAGTTGGAATGTGAAGGGACGAGTGACAGCCTTCAGTTTTGAAGCATCAGAGAAAAGAAACGTAGGTGGGAGGGCTCTGTCTGAAGATGGTGAAAGTCCTTTCTGTGATTATACGGCACCGAGGAAGGGGAGGCAAAAGTTCTCTGTATAATTTGTTTGCTCATAATGGATAATTTCATTCTCTAGTTTAATTGACTTTCTAACTCTCTGGCTAGGAGCAAATGTACAACTTTGGAATCATTTACATCAGCAATATTTCATGTAATAAAAGAAATGAACTGGAAAACAGATTCGGTAAAAGCAAAATGACATTTCACTTAAATAAAAACCTCAAAACAATCAAACAAACAAAACTATTTAACTGTGTTTAGAAAAAAAGAGAATGAGAGAAGGAAATTCCAGCTCCTAGGAACAAAAATAAACACATTTAGAACTGAAAATTGGCATAGTGTGGGAACTGAAGAACACAGTTACGATTAGGACAAAGAACAAATTAGCCAAATGTATTGAATCATTTAGTCTTGAAATCTTAATTCTCTTATCTTTCATGAGGCAGCCATCATATATGACTTTCTGATTTTGATAGGGAAGCCAAGAGATGGTGTAAAACTAAAGATAACATGTTTCAGAAAATGAAAGCTACTTTATCACTTGTTGATGGCTGAAGGAAAGCACAAACCCAGAGTAATGTCTGACTTTGCTCTATATCAGGGTTTCAGTATTAGCAAAATTCACTACTGAATAACTCTGAACTTAATAGCAAGTTGGGATAATGCTGATCTGGAACTGTGCCATCAGAAAGCAGAGGCATTGCAGACGAGTTATCTCCTGGATTGGAAAACTAGATCAAAGTGAAACACTTCAGTATCAAGAACAGGACGTTTGTTAGCATCCAGGGATGGCTTAGTTTAAAACTATGATCCCCTTCTCTCAGCTGCTGCCTGAACTCCCCTTTTTGACTTGCAAGTTTACCAAAGCAAGCAATCCCCATCTTTCAACAAGCATCTTGCCTGTGCAGCACCTCAGCTGTTTTCCAACAGAGCTCAAGTTTCCACGTGCCAGGGATTTCACTCCAGACCCATGCTTTGGAGTCCCTTATTGGACTCACTGTGCGTAGTGTATAGTAGTGTGACAAGTGGAGGATCTTGGTTTCAAAGCAGTTCTTACATGAGCAAGGTCACCTCCCTCTGCTTCATTATCGGTGCCACAGATGTGACAAGCCTTAGTCTTTAAAGATTTTTTTTCTTTTAATTCTGTTAGCATAAGCTGTAGGCAAACATTGTCTTGTCAGTATTTTGGATAAAGAGAATCATCCTGTAGACTGCAGAAAGGGAAGAAAAATTGCAAATCACAAAGTAAATTGTCACGTCAGTGATGTTAATATCACTGGCTGTGTTGCATTTACATACTGTCTTGTTCTCATGGTTTTCTGCTGCTTCCTTGCAATCTGCTCTGTTTTCCTGATAGCACCATGCCATTGCTCATATGAACAGATACGTGAGCTTGCCAAAGTCTACTGCACATCCCTTATCTCAGACACTGTGGTGTAGTTACACCAAGCCTGTTTCTTTGCTTGTCTCCAGCTTCTGCTTTTCAATTTACTTTGGCTTCAGACATAAACTGTGCATATCTCATTTCAGAAAGAAAAAAAAAAATTGTGTGTCTAATATGCATAAAAGCCATAATATATTTACTTGCCAAAATCATTCATGAGTAACTAAAAATTGGAGGGTTTGGGGGCCGTGGCGAAGTCCAAACTATTTGATGCTAGAACAAGTAGCCACCCACCATCCCTTTCTCAGAGTACCAACAGCATAGCAGTCATAACCTTGATCTGTTTTTCTGATTAACTGTTAAACTCACATTCCAACCATTTCACTTTTTCTTTAGGGAAAAAAATAAGTAGAAAGGTTAAAAAAAAAAAAAGGCATAGAACACATGTTCTCTTTTCCCTCCAAAGTAAAACAAAACAAGAGAAGCACCCTCTGAGCCTGGTGACAATAGGCAGTTCTCATATTTCCAGTTCATTTTAAAATTATGGAGCATAGGATAGAGGAAATAGAGTAACAGGAAACCAGTCAATGTAAACCTGGAGAAAAGGAGAAAGAAAGGAAAATAAAGGCAAAGAGAGGAAGGGACAGTGATGAATAGGCAAAGGCTGGAGCAAAGAACCAGCATGGGGAGCAGATGGGTGGTGTCACCTTCTGGTGAGCATCTTGTCCCCCCAGTGAGAAGTGCTCAGTGGCTGGTTGTGGAGTCTGAGGACTGGAGAGCAGTAGAGAGCTCACGGAAAGGCTGCAGGCAACTTTGTTCTCTATGGTTTTGCGAAGATGCAGCCATTCCCGTTCAATGCTGTTTCCACCCCCACACCTACAGGAGAGCTCTTCAGCAGCTGACACAGGTTAACCACGGCTGCAGTGTGTGCATGTAGGTAACAAAGAAAGCACTGTAAACAAAAACACGTAGTACTGAGAGCTCAGGTAACAAGAATTTATAAGGATGTATTTTAAAATGCTACTCATCTTTCCCACATACACCAAACATGGATGGTTTTAATAGGCCTCTTCTAATTTATATTTTAGTTTCCTGTGCAACTGGGCTTAAATGTATTCTTTAAACAGAAAATGTTAAACCAAAGAAATACTGTACTTTATAGAGAACTGTTTATAACCAAGCTGTATCAATTACTGCCTCTTCCATTTCTTTCTTGTTGAAACATTCACCAGTTCTTGGTTCTGTTCTCAGATGTGCACAGTATTTAAGATGACAGACATAAAGCTATGGCCTCTATCAGTTCTGTTCATCTGGAGGAGTGATGGATACAGGTAGCTGCTGAGGTAAATTCCAGTCATGAGCTGAATTTTCCTTTGGTGATTCCTTGTCTCAGGCCTCCAGGTGTAGGTATAGTAAGTCAGGGAAGGTGAACATAGTGCAGACCTATTAGTATACATGAGTGGAAATAAATTAGTAGAGTTCTTGATTTTATCCCATAATAAACCATTACAAAATAAGGAAATAATTGGCTTAAGGTGAACTTCAGTGTTAAAAAAAAAAATTCCAAACTTCTTACAGGTTCTACTTAAGAACTGGACTTGAACCTGTTGCACTTCTTTGTAAGGAACATACCTGTACACAAACAACTGGACTGGTGCTTCTGCCCTTGCTAGAGAACAGTTGAGCTTAGGAGTCAGCAGGCAGCTTGCTCTTGTCACTTGGTGCATTTGGATTTCTCTTTCAAAAGCCCATATATGATTTTTCAGATTTTTTGTTGCTTATGGGATAATTTCAAGACCCTACAAAATGTTTTCCGCTTACTAGTACGTATCTGGCTCACTTGGGGCACAGATGCCATATGAAATCTTATTTATAAAACAAAAATATCCCAACAAATTACAAACCCCAGATAGTTTTTCTTTGTAAGAGATATTCCCCAAATGATTGTGATATTTCTTCTGGTGATGTAAAGATGTGTCTGATTCACACTATTCTGCATCCTTAAAAGCAAGTTTGTCATACTTACTTAGGAGCTAAGTGGGCCCAGCATAACACGTTTTGAACTATAGAGGATTAATGTCATTTGTGCTTTACCAGTTTCTCGTAAGATTAATTCCTCTTTTGTGGGGGATAAATGCTGCTCCCTCCGCCACCTCCGGCCCAGCTCGGCAGGGAGAGCAGCACGTAGGGAAAAAATACAGAATAAGGAACAATTGCACTTGGGGGTTTGGAAGGTGGAGGCAGAGGGAGTGGTTTAGTTTGTCCTCTGTAGGATTAGAAGCATTTCTTTAGGGGGGAAGTTTTTAATGTCACATCCTCCAATTATTCATTCATCAGCTTTTGCCACTATTCTGCTCCTTTTTTTTGTTTGTTTTCCTACAGGACCTTGTCTCCCCTCACCCAACCCCCAAATATATATTTTGTCAGAGGTAGTGGCTGTGACAGGTCAGCCAGCGGTAACTACGGCTTTACTGTTGCTATGGTGAATCCCAGTGCAAAGCCAATACAAAGCGTTGCCTTGAGGAAAATGAATTTTATATTAACTTAGTAACTTGTAACTGAGGAGGAGGGGAGGATGTTTCCATTTCAAGCAGATTAAAAATGGGGTATTGATTCTTCCCAAGAAACAAAGCAGTTAAACACCTTTTTCTAGCACATTACTTGAAATCTGAATCTGTCATGTACAGCTACGGATCTGTAAATCTTCCATAAGTCCGTGATGTTTTTCCAACACCAATCATGCCCAGGCCATGCTCTATACTGTATTCTTTGGGAATTTAATAAATATACTTTCTGAAGAAACTCTAAGCATGACCACAGGCACAAACTACATGGAAAAAATGGGTTTCTGTACTTTTGTGAAACATTGATGCTGTTGGTTAGTACTTTCCACATTTCTGGTCTATTTTTCCTTTACCTGCTAATACTTATCATTGTGTTGCAGTTTTAGCTGTGAAATAGCTCTTTTTTTTTTTTTTTTCTCCTAAACCCCAATATCTGGTAATTATAAGGCTTTCTTTATGCTTTTTAGTTCAGTTATGGGTATACAGCGTATTATATTAAGTAACAGAAATCCTGCATTTCTGATTTGTGAAGAAAGTGAATGCACTTTTAATGTAGAATTTCACATAAGAACACACTCAACACTAGTGATCACTTAAAACAATATAATGCTCCAAGTAAGTACATTAGTACCATTCCCTTTAAAAATACCCCCAATTTTAGCTCTGTGGCTTGGTTTATTCACTTCTTTTTTAACAAATTAAGATCAGCAGCTTGCCTTATGCTAAACATTGTACAATAGGTTATAAAAAATCACATCTGTTGGGAGTTCAGCAGCGGAGGTAGCACTGGTTTTCTGCTGCCCATACATATATTATCTCCTCATCTCACACAGAAGAGGAAAACAGGTTCATGGTGTAGCTGATTCTGAAAGGGGCAGCTAAGGAAAGCGTTGGAAAGCCCTAGAGTGCTGTAACTTGCAGGCTTTCACCTGGAGATCTGTTTTGGCGTTACTCTGTACGACACAAGAGCCCATCCTCTCCTCCTCCCCTCCCTTGTCAGGTTACCTTAGGAAAATATTTTACTGTAGTTCTTTAAGCTTAAAATCCAGTTGTCTGATCGGATTTGTTGTGTTTCGTTATGGAGTGTGTCAGATAATCCCTCTTGCTTTAACAAAAAAGAAGATATTTTAAACTAGTCCAAAGGTACGGTCATGTATTACTGTATACGGATCATGGTTTTAAGTGTACTGTTTCGGTTTCCACCACAAACACCTAATCCCTCTAACAATGTTGTATGTTTATTTAAAGTATATATATACACACACGTATAAAGTAAATGTCAGATTTTTGCATTAAGTAAGATTTTTTTTATATATGAACTTTGACTACTTTATTTCACAAAAAAAGAAAATTAAAAATACTTTCCTGGAGTGTTGTTTCAGAATTCAAGACTATATTTGTCAAACTTAAGTTTAAAATATGTAGCTAACATTGTTTTCTGATATTGAATGTAAATATTTGTAAAAAGAAATTCTTTTTTATATTTTTGTGAAAATGTAGTTCCCAAAAGATAAAAAAGATTTAATAAAAAAGTGCATTTATGTTACTGCTCAACACTTTTCATCATTTTGATACCACTTGAATATGTATTCATGGTCACCTCTCAGGATAATTTTTTGTGAGTCATAGGAGCTTCTCGCATGAGGTCATTCATTACAGTGTGCACAGCATCAGCTGTATGGGAAGAAAAACACATTCTTCAGGAAGAGATTCAGAGGAACTCTTTGTCTTCCCAGTATAAATGGAGACAGCTGAAACCTTTTATTTTCAAGTGAAGTGGTATATTTAATGCTGTAGGCTTTTTAAATGGAGCACAATACCATTAATTGTTTAATTATTCTTGCTTATGAAGCATTTTTTTTTCCTTTGTCCTTGGGTTTTCCCTGTTGGAGAAAGTACCAGGGCTGTGATGACTTGTGTAGAAAAAAAATGTCCCAAAGAAACCCTTTACTCTTTTCCCAGTGAGCAGGTGAAGTGTTCTGTCACTGCCTGCTAGGACACCACTTCAGTTGTATGTGTTGTACCAAACATCTGCTGAACAAAAAATACATCTAGTATTGATCCGAATACATGAACAAGCTTTCTAAAACACTCTTATGATACACTTACTTCTTCCACACACCTAGTCTAAAGGAAACATTACCCAAACAGAACATAAAATGTGCTTCAATTTTTTTTTTAATGGAAGTCAAAGTAAAACTTTTCTTACACAGACTTTTTTTTTTTTACAGTGTTAAAAAAATGTAAAATTGCTCAAACTTGGAAAATTTGAGACAGTTCAAGTCAACCTCATTTTATGAAAACAATGCTTATTAAAAGGTCAAAATCCATGGATTTTTCCTGACATCCTGTGCCCCTCCGTGGTGGTTCATCTGCCTTTCCACTGCTGTCCAAAGGAGACAAAGTTCAGTCCCAAGCTGTATCACAGTCATTCACTGAGGGGAAAGAGAACAACAATTCACATGAGTAATAGTCCTCCTTGTCTGTAAAGTTGATTTGAGAACTGATTTGCATACTATCCCTGTAATGGTTAAGACTCTGCACATGAGATTATGGCTTAACTGATTTGACTGCCTCCATCTTTGGGAAGTTTATGAAATCATGGATAGATGATGGGAAGGAGCTGTTCCGCCAGAAACACTTGCAAGAAACATCTGACTGTTACGTGAAAAAGACAAATAAAACAATAGTAAAGAAGAGCAGAAGCTGGATTTTCAGCTTTATTCAAATAAAACTCAGCAAACACAACTCGTCACGATTCCAGTGACTCAGCCACGGCCAAGCTGCAGGGCACTTGTTTTTCAGTGTTGCATAACTTTAGTTAACATTTATACTACTAAACCCAATTGGTACAGGGTTCTTTCTAAAAGAAAGATGCCTCTAACAGATGTCTGTCTTTGTACAATCTTCATTCAGCACACACCCTCCCACATGTTTCTCCTGTGAGTAAAACTACATTGGTGGCTTAAGTCACAACATACACTCTAAATCTAACCAAGAAAAACAAAATGAAAGTGCCTCACCTGGTTTGGGTTCGAGTCCATTTCAAGGCGTGGCGTGGAGGTACAGCAATAGTTGGATGGTAAAAAGTGCAGTCTGGTCTCGTACACTGGGTATTAAATCTACAATGCTAAAAAATTAAAGCATTTCAGAGAAGGCTACATAACACTGGTTCTCTGAACTCCTGAACAAGCTAACCTAGAATGTATTGCATGCAAACTTGTATTCCTGTACAACATATCTGATGGATCAATGAATCAACTGCTACATCAGCAGTGCCATCAGTTCAACCCCCTGACAGAAGGAAATCCTTTTTTAAAGTATTAATTAAATTAGACGCTCCAAGACTGCCACTGCACTAACAGGTGGAAGTTCCTTTGCTTTTAAGGGTTAACAGACTTCAGTTTTAATTTATCTGTTGTCTACAAGTTAGGAGCATGACACAGCTTTATCTGAAAGAGGAAAAGATGGAGAATCTGACTAACAGTATCAGGCAAGAGTCCTGGGGACACAGTGCATTTCAGCATCGTTAGGGCTTCAAAAAGAACTGAACTTATTAGGAATATACAGGGATACAATTCTGTAGAACAGACGTACCTGAGTTATAAAATCTCGCACTGCATAAATCATGTTAATATACACGCCAGGGTAACTGGGCAGTCTTTAAAGTTCTTGTACACCACAGCCCACTTGAATGAAGAGTCAAGTCTAAAACTTATTCCTTCCACTTAGGCTACAATTTGACCTTCTCTGGGCCCAGCATCCTGGCTGGGCAGATTTTTGACAAGTGCTATGGCTGGCTGCCTGTTTGAAACTCCTCAGAACATCCCATAGAAAGATTTTTTTTAAATGTAATTTTTTTAATTCTTTAATAGCTGCTTTTCATGTTCTTGTTTCTGAGCTGAAGTTAAAATGTGAGAAGTACAAGCAAAAGGTATGAAAAGCTAATGACATTTCCTGACCCACGGTAACATATTTCAACTACCTTTCTGGCAAGGAAGGGAAGGGGTAGGAGATAATTCTTACTTTTGGGTGGTAAAACGGACATTCCATTTTCTTACAAGCAGGAAAAAACTTGCACAGTGGACCAGTGGAGGACAGAGATGGCACAGGTAGTGGTGCTAATTGTAGAAAAGAAAAGAAGAGCAAGTGAGATTACGTTTTATATTACTCCAAAGTTCTGCAAGAAACTGGAAGTATATCGCAATCCACTAATCATTAGTCTTCGCTCTTTGCTGTTTCAGGACAGAAGGTACCAGTCATGGCAATGCTTCCAACAAATTAAGCAGAGATTCTGGTAGGCAAGGACATTTAAATGTTAACTGGAGACAGCAGCAAGCCAGCTAACCGGAGTGAAAAGCACAGGCAGTGCACTTTCCAGGAATACACAGGAGCTGCTGGAAATGATGCAGCAGATAAGCACGTGGTGCTCTGCCTTCTGGCAAAGATACAAAACTGCGTCGTGCTATGTCTAAGGGCTAAACCACTTCCAAAAGATCATGACTTCAGTGGAGTAAAGGTCCTCCACCTTGGCACTGTTCAAAGGGGCAGGAATACCAACCCGTAATCCAAACACAGCTACTGCCTTCACTGGGTAACCTCATCCTCATCGTTACATAAAGTTAACTCCTACTGGGTCATTAAAGAAAAAAATGTTCACACAGAGACAGAAATCTGTTTTCAATTGGTGTCAAAAGCTCTCGGTACAGCATGTATCTAATTTAAGAAATGAACTGTGGTAAAACTACAGTGCAGGCTAATCCCTCCAGAAGAAGGGACAACTTGTACAAGTCATCACTTCAGCTTTGCATAGATTTCACAGGGACTCTTGTATAAGAGTAAACCACTTCCTTTCCAGTAACAGTTTTTGTAGTAACCGTGGATTATTATTCTTCATCTAGCATTAAGAGTTGAAAGAAAACTAAGTCAAATCAAGCCAAAAATTATTCTTTTCACCACTGTCAGATTCTGCTTCCAAAACCAGTTTTCCCTTCAGCACTTTCATTTGAAGCTTAGACAAACAAGAGGTGCTTACCTGGTTTAGAAGACATATGGGTGGTTCGTCGACTGGCATGAGTGTAGGGACAGTCTGGCTTAGTGCATTTTGCATCATATTTACAGTTTGGATGGATGAACAAGCATTTATCAGCAAATTTGCAGTTAGGAAAAAGTCTAAGGGAAAAGAAACTTGAGTCATAAGCCCAGACAGACCAAAATCCCCAAACAGCTGTTGTGCATGAAAGCCAGAATATCACAGATAGCCAAAACTACAACCAGGCACCAAAGCAGGGCATGGGGGTGTGTAGTGTGCTGGCTGTACACAAACAGATCTGTATTTATTTTCCCTGCAGATGCTCTTTATGCCCAGTAAATAACTGAACTACCCCATGCTCAGTGGAGTTGAGTGGCAAGTTACTAATTGCAAGTGAAGAGGTGTTGTTCTTAGTGTGCAGTGCAGAGCAGCAAAGGCACTGTGAATTCAGACCTTCGCCTAGTGGGGTACAGAATTCCCTAAGCAGCACGACTCTTTCACTGAAGAGAAAGTGCTATTTTGAATTGAGTTATGTCAGATTTTAAAAAAGAATTCAAATGTCTGAGTAGATGACACTACCCAATCTTATAGCACTTATCTTTAAACAGAAATTGTTTTTCTACACTCTTGCTGCTTGTGGAAGAGAAGCTGAAGGCACACTGCACGTTCAAGAATCAGCCTTTGCATTCAAATAAAAACAATCACTGTATTACTATGTAGTGGTACCCTAACATGCTTACAAGTATTTTGACAGCAAGCAGAAGAGTGCCTGTTGCTCTAAGACATCAGTTCCCACATCTCTAAGCAACATAAAACCACCAGCCTGTACACCAAACTGAGCTTTCTCTGTGTGAGCACAGCTGTGACTCTACTTACTAGAAACATCATTGTATTCTGATACATGGTAGATGGGAGGAAACCAGCAGAAATTACAGTGTGATATCCTAGCTCTGATCCTACCCAAACAGACTTAGGCTATCTTGGAATATTAGTATACTAACACTGAAATAAAAATAAAAATACCATGTCAAGTGAATGAGTTTTGCACTACTCACTTGCAAGGCAGTGTGGGGTGATGGTAAACACATTCGTCTCCATTTTTACAGGCAGGCCAGTACTTGCAGCGCTCAAGAACTTTCTCCTGCTTTTGCAACACATTTAACTGTTCCACGTCCCCTAGGAAGGAAAGAAAAAAAAGCACCCACCCAACTTTTATGATTCTATATTGTACACAATTTAGCACAGTGGAAATATACACTATTTCTTCATCTCCCTCTCCTTTTAACTCAGTTTTTGATAAGCCTCCATTAATCCCCAAAAGTCATGACAGTAAAAATTTAGGCATGATCATACTATCTGAAGAAAATTTCCAAAACTACAAAGTGAAAGAAGGCATAATATTGGGCTGACAGCTGCCTTTTGGTAATAGATCAAACTTGCACTGTTTACAAGCAAAATAAATTAATTTTCTTCACAAATCCAAATTAAGGTATGAAAGTCAAAAAGACCAGATCTCAATCAGACAAATCAAAGATTTTTCAGCTAAATCATAGTTACAATTGTTCTGCTGAGCCATGTGTTAATAATAGCTATGCTTCTTTTCTCCATGATATTTCTGGCTCTAGAAAATTATTTCAGGAAATAAAAAGTAAGCTTTTAAATTAACCAGCTAGGATTTGCTAGTATGGGGCACACACCCAGAAAAGAACCACTTTCATGTGATTTGCTTGGACAGATACCACATTCACTTCTGTTACCTGAACCCAGACTCCAATCCAAAATGTTTTTTAAGAAGCTGAAAAATTCAATACCTCCACTACTTCTAGGGGAAACTGGGACTTTGACTTTCTCATTTTTAATATTATTTTTAAAACCTTATTCTGCAAATTCAAGCACTTAAGCATTCACTGTTCTTTTATTTTCCCAAATACGCTTAAACTTTTGGCTCTTCAAAGCTTTCCAGGACTGCTAAACTTACCTCTCTAACCTTACTAGTGAAACCTTTACTCCAGCAACGTTCCATCCACAGCCTTATTTATGCCTTCTCCTGGCATTGCACTGAAGCAAAGTAAAGCTCTCCTACTGCAAACCCACACTGCTTGTACAAATCACTTCCATGCTGATCTGATTCTGTGCGAACTTCAGTCACACCTGTGCTATTTCTGGCTAAGGTAGCTAATTAAATAAGAATCTCTAACAGAGATATAACTGTAAAAATAACACTCTCCTGTACCAAACAGCTTTAGTCAGGAGTATGAAAGAAACTATACCAGTAAAAGCACAGATTTGCGAGGGTAGTCTTCTAACATATATTTCATTGTACTAGTAAAAATGTGCCTATGCCTTGATTTAAGAGATAATTACCCTCATTGCCTTCTAGCTGCCTGGTTACAATTTGCATCTGCTGCACTTGAAGGCCTTTTAATCCTTTACCGGCATACATATTTTGGGTAACTGGCTTTAATCCTTCAGTTATATACATATCTTCCTCTTCTTGATCAGAAAGGTATCCTGGTGGACTGGGCACACCGTCCAGTGTCACGATGAACTTGGGACTGCCAGGTTTCTCTGCCTGTGCAAGCTGGTCTCTATCAAACAAAAGAAATGTAGTAAAAATAGATTTTCTGACTCAAGAGGTTTGAGTAAAAAAGTGAGCTGCACTAGTAACTAAAAGTAGTACAAGGTAATCTTTGGAGAGTCACACAGTAATAAACCTTCTGTTAATATAAGACTACTAATAATGACTCCAATTAACAATTTGCCTTCTAGTCTCCCTGAAGCACTAATAGGAAATACATATTTCAATGTCATATAGCAGAGAATTTGGCAGGTACATTTCAGTTTGTTGCATTCAGCTCAACAGATAGATCCATAAGCTCATTTATAGACACAGAGTAAGGAAAGTGATCAATCTTTTGAGGAATTCACAGTTTTGAGATTAAAAAAAGAGAGTGAATATCATTCTTGGAATCATGAACCATTTAACATGCCAAGTAGGCATCTCCTCAAAAATACCGAGCAGTACATTACAAAAAGCATTTATCCTGCTTTTTAACCCCTCTACTATCCAGTGCCAGTCCATTTTCCACAATTTCACAGATCCTGACTGAGTGATTCCATCTAAACCACAAACAAGCATTCTGACTACTAACAGTCCTAAAAGAAATAACTTTTTACCGTGTCTGTATTAAACGTCCTGAGAGTACTCGTATTGCCTCTGTGGCCCTCTTCCCCAGCTGCTGATTCTGCAGCACTATCTCCTCAGATAACTTGGGCTTCTTCAGGATAAAGGACCTGGTATCTGCGTGGACCATAGATTCGGCATCATAGTAATCTGAATTGGGAGAAAAATGACATAGCAAACTGAAAAATAAGGATATAGTGCTCTTTAACTTATAGCATATTTTTAATATCAATTTACATGGTTGATAAGCTGATTTTATTTCAGTTTAATTTCTTATTAGTAGCTTCAAAAAGACATTTTTACTTCCAAGCTAATTCCACAGAACTGGATCAGCAGGAGCTGTAAGCCATACTAGACCAGAACAAGAAACTATATTACTGAAATGGCTGCGTTGAAACAGCACTGAAGGAATCTACAGGCTACAGGAGTCTCAGGTTTTGAACACCTACTGATGCACTGCTTTTATTCCTTAGAGATGTAGAAAGTAGAAAATACTAGAGATTTGTATATGTAATTGAAAAGGAAGTTACAGTTTAACATTCGGTGGCCAGCAGTATTCAATTTGAAAATAAAAGATCACAAGACTTCACCTTGAGTCACTTGCAAGGTATCTTCAATCACAGGATCAATCTGGAGCTGACAAGAGAGGTCTTTTTGTTCAACTCCTAAACCAAACAGTAATTAGAAGCATATTTTATTGCATGTCAAAATGAAATTATAAAGAACTAAAGCATACTCTTGTAATTCCTTTGTTTGAAAAAAAACCAAAACCCCCTTCACACTTCTAACAAAAAAGCGCCACTCTGTTATGAAACCCTTTCCCATTGTTTCAGAAACAGTAACAATTTCCTCCAGACAGATGGCATAGCAACATCTAAATACTCAAAGACTTTAGTCTGCCCCATGATCATTGCTCAATACAAACCAGGTCTGTGGCTATAGCAAATTTTAAAGTCCAAATTCTTCCTCCTCATTTGTAGAGGTGTGGACTGTTCAGAGAACACACACATTGGAGAGGAACTAACTGCAAGGAACTACTTTATGGTCTTCTTAAAACAGGTGAAATAAATCAGAGTAGCACTGTTCTACATTTGACTTATGGTTTAAAGAAAATTATTTTGCTTTTTGTAGGTTTCCTAAGTAAGCTGCCATTTCATTTCAATGGCAAAAGAGCAAAAATATATATACCATAAATACTTTCTGTACATTAATTCAAAGACTTATAGAACTTTTTATGTACTTTAGAGATAAAATCTCTGCTATTTTATGTTGGCAGAATGATCTCAAATACATTAGTATGACAAATAAGGGACTGAAAAAATAGATAATTTTTTCTTTAATAACAGATGTTTTCCATTCCTAAACAATGACAATGACCTGATATAACAAAGATTTTACTCAAGCCAAATTTTATTTGACAATCTAAATATCTAATCACTTAGCAAGAGTAAATTAAGAGAATTTATCACAATATAAATGGATACATTTGCTTATTGCATTTGCTTACGCAAATTATTCTTCAGTGATATGCCACAATGCTATACCACCCTTTGCTTACTGATTAATTCCTCTGAGCTTATCTGCATGTGTATGAGTTTGTGTGTGTCTATCTTACAGCCATGCTTCAGAAAGCTTCTTGGTTTTCAGGGCATTTCCACATGCAAACTTTGATGTTGACTTAAAAATTAAAAGCATTTCTTTTCTCTGCTCAGCCTGTTGTAAAATGGCATGGCCTGGTATAAATCTTTTAAGAACATTATCAGGTGACCTTGAATTCCTTCAACTGTCTGCTCCTTTGGCTCTTCTACTCGAAGCTGAGAACTCAGAGCAGGTAGTCTGTTTTGCACATGGATTACTTCCAACTGTGACTGTTCTGGGCTAATTCGAGTTCTTGGTGCAACTGGAACAGTCTGTTTCTGTGGAACTTTAAATAAACAATGTTAAATCATTTACATACAACTCAGTCACACAACAGTACTAATTTTACTTGTGGTGCTAAAATAACTCTAATAAATTCCTACATACACACACACAAAAGAAATCCTAGGCATCTGTCACCACAAAAAGCATCATTAGCTATCTGTAAAAGTCTTAGTATAAAATCATATTCATACGTGTGCATAAAGCACTCTTGAGTGGCACCTCAGAAAATCTACTTGTGAAATAAAACAGCATCAGAAGGGTTAGAGTGACATCAGAAAACTATTAATTCATCCACTTCTACACATAATGAATTTGGTACTTTCTTATGGTATTGCAATCACTTTTCAGTTCACCTTTCATATAAACAGTCATAGATTACTAATGTGTGTTTTTCATAAGGTGCCAGCTACCCTGTGCTAAAGTGCTTGCAAACAGAATAAAACCTGATAGTAGTAAAATCACAGAATCATTTTAGGGTCTTTTCCAACCTAAGATCATTGAGTCCAACCCTTAACCTAATACTGCCAAGTCCACTACCAAACCATGTCCCCAAGTGCCACACATACACATCTTTTACACACCTTGAGGGATGGTGACTCCACCACTTCCCTGGGCAGCCTGTTCCAATGCTTGGCAACCCTTTTGGTGAAGGAACATTTACTGATATCCAACTGAAAACCTCCCCTGATGCAATCTGCAGCCATTTCCTCTCATCACTTGTTACTTGGGAAAAAGAGACCAACACCCCCTTGCTACAACCTCCTTTTAGTTAGTTGTAGCATGGAATTTGAGGGTAGCAGGACAACAGGTTGACTTCTTGACCTGCCTTCTGCTAAGACCATCAGAACTGGTCATAAAAGCCAAAGCATATTCTTCCCTTGCTGAATATCACATCAACACTCAACTTCTGGCACATACAACTAAAAGATACAGGTCAGTACTGCGTTTCTCATTTATGATCTTACTGTTTAGTTTTACCCACATAGTTCAAATTAGCTTATTCCGCTATTCCATTCAAAATACTTAAAAAAATACATTAAGTACTTGAAGTGGAAGAACTTGCATGATACTTCAGATAAAATTCACACATTAACTCTATATTAAACTGCAAAGATATCTTTTTGGCCTCTCCACTGAAACATTCTCCTGTTGTTAAGTAAAACTACAAGATCAAAATCTTTAAAAATCTGTTCACAGGACATGGAAAACCCTTTATGTGCATCACTGACATCCACTATTTAACATTCTGTTTTATCTCTCAGTTCTGTCTTTAGCTCGGACTCATAAAACAACACTTGGAAATATTACAGCTTAGCACAAATAAAAACAATGCTAATTACCAGTGGAATAATTGGTTGTTTTTGTAACCGATTCCTGTGCTTCGGAGATTGCTTTCAGTATTAAATTCTTATTGGCCTGTTTTGAAGGTGGCAATGAAGGTCTAAGGGAGATAAAAAAATAATTAATTGTACATGAATTGCAACAGCAACTGTATCCATGTTAAACATAGATATTTCAACAGGTTAATGCAATTGTGCATAAAACTGATAGAAATTATCATCTAAAATCACGTGACTGAATTGTTTTCAGCTTGTTATTTTATTCTGCGTGGATGGAGGTCCACGCATCACTCTCAAAAAGGGGTCCAGAGGTATGATTTCACCTCACACATCAAGGTGCTATAAAGCCATGCTGCATCTGAAAGGCACATACGCTGCCATATATTTCATCCCACCTCTGCTGTTCACATGCCTGTTGGCTACATTTGGGCTGACACTAGAAATTATGCAGCTGCCCTGGGGAGCAAGGTCTAGCTGAAAACTGACCTCATCAAAAACATCTTAGTTGCAAAATAAACTTTATTGTTTTGTCTGTCTTTCAATACCTACAATAAGGAAGTTTTAATCAGATAAATGTGCTGTGGTGCTGAAGATAAATTCAGTAAGATTCTATGTTAAAACAAATCTTACCCAAGCTAGCACTGTAGATCAGTAGAACCATCTCTTCCCTAGTTTAAATGTTCTTCTTCTTATTGTTGAAAATCAGATAACAACCATTTATGTACTTTGACTGACACCTCACATTCAGAAAGAAATAGGGAGCAGGAAAAACTTCAAACGTCTCAATTCTTTTAAAAAGTTAAAGTTGCCATAAGGAACAAGTGATAAATTGGTTCGAAAACTATTCCAAAAATAACCCCAAAGCAATTAGAACTCCTCTAAAATTTTTTACCACATTAAATACCTAGTCTGAAACATACTGACACGAATGTATACCATCTAAACAGACTTCTCACTCAGAGTTGCAAGATAGCACAAAAAATACAGAAAGGACTTACTGAATTTTGTCTGTCAGTTCTCAAAACTGCAAACAGTTTTCTGCAATTTCCACTTTCAACTTTTTTATTATTAAAATCATTCAGTAAACCACAAGGAATCACCAAGATCTTAAGTACCTTCTTTCTGGCTTTGCAGGTACAGACACACTGCTGGAGATGCTTCCAGTTCGCAATCCATAGTCTTCTTCCTCCTCCTCATCTTCCCCATCGTTACAGAACTTTTTCACTTTAACTACTGAGCTTACAACAGGCAATCGCCTCTTCCTGGAACCTTCTTCCTACAATAAACAGAGGAGCCAAAACAACTCAATTAATACATTGAACTCATATAAGCGAGAAAATACTGCAATTCTAACTATATCCAGAAGATGGAGAACTTCCACTCAAGTTGCGTGAGCCTAGGACTACTGTACTGTCTACAGAAAAAAGTGACAGCACAGAGAATTTGAAAATCAGACATATTTACACTGAAACATCTTATTTAAAATGTGACAGTATATAACATTTACAAAAGGAGAAGTCTAAAGCACAGATAATTTATCCAGTATCTACAAACAAAGCAGGGTCTTCAAAAGGAATTCATACTACCAGTCTAGTTGCACCTGTTGAAAGTCTGATAAAGTGAAATCAATATGAATGCCTTTCTCCTCTGTATCAACTCTTATTTCAGATTAGTGTAAGAATTAATTTCTAGCAGGCTGACATATTCCAAAGGATGCCAATAGCTACACAGGGCCAGTATGGTCCAACTTGGTCCCTGTTCTGATACCGCCACTTACCACCACAACAGGACATGTGGTGGTGACAAATATCAATGCTAGGCTCTGTGAAAGCATAGGAGAAAGCACATGCCGTAATTCCTGTAGGAAACATCACTGGGCACCAAAATACACAGGAGCACAAGTCATCTGGATACTAGGTTTGTACACACTACACTTTAAATTATCCTATATCTCCCAAGGAGAAAGGAATATCCTAAGGGATGGACCTAAACTATACCAATAGAGAAGCTTCATACAGTACAAAAATCCAATATGTAAAGAAATCACCTTTTTAAAGGTAAAATTACCCAAAGCACAACTTGTCTAAAAGAAGGCAGAATACAGCAAAGGTCCACCATTCTAAGAAACACTCCTGAAATAGCCCTATTCCAGACATTAATGAAATAGTAATAGAGGAAAATAATCACAAGACCTTTTTTTCTAATATTTCCAAGGAAAGAAGTGGATGTCATTCATCAATGACTGATGTACAGCCTTAAGCAAATCACTATATTTTCATTCTCACTACCCAATCTTAAAACCCAAAAGACATCAGCCCAGGTATTTGTAAAACACTCTAGATTTCTGATTAAAATTTGTTGTCCTTTATATAGAACTAAGTAGTAGCAAAGACAGAGAATTATTTAAGCAGTAACAAACACAGATACACTTGAAATACAAAGTATGTAAAACTCTGCTTCATTGCAACCTTAGCAGCCATAACAATCTTCATTCTTCTCACAAAGGGCTCTTAAGTGATTCATATGAATTAGTCTTTAAACTATCAGTTGAGCCTGCCTGGCTCAGTCTGGCCTCCAAATTATGGTAGGGCAACAACTACCTTTTAGTTTGCGTTTGTACAATACCAATCCCAAAGAGTTCTTAAACACCATGGTTCTAAATAGTATAAAAACCATAATAAGCAGCATATCTGGGCTTTGGAGACTATATCTAGCATAGGTATGAATACACAGCATTCCACAAATACTGACTTAGAGAGCTGTATAAAGCTGGAGATTTACATAGCACTTATGGAAAATCGTAGTGTGCCAGTGATCTAGAGATCAAAAATATTATTTCTTACTCATCACATGCATCGTAATGAAGTGGTAACCCCTTAGTCCAACTCAGTACAGCATGAAGATGTACAAGCTAATCAACTCTGAGATGCAGAAACCTGTCAGGTAATAAAGTATGCAACCTCTTTTTATTAGTGGACTCAAAGAATGAAATCATAAACCTACTGTTATCAGTGACCGAAGTCCTCCAATTTCTCTGAGGTCAAGACCTTACTGCAAGCGTACACTGCAATTTAGGTTCCTAGCAAGTGTAAAACATCGCAATAGTTTACAATCTACTAACCTCACTGCCTACTTTATCAGCACTAAGTTTGAAGGTGGGTCTGTAACTTTCTGCTAAGCTGCCAAATGCTTCTGGATTGCACAGCTGGCCTGTTCCCAAAGACCTGCAGCTTTGTGTGTCTAACTGCCGGTTCCCCTGTAAGTTGCCCTGTTGTGACAATCTGTGCACATGTGAATTGCCATCTGCACTCCTGCTAGCTGGAGGTCTGTAGATTTCAGCAGAAGGACGAGAAGAACCATAAGTTACAGTTACAATAGGTTTCTTCCGTGACAAAGGATTCTCCTGCACGAAGTTTAGGTCTTCATCAATTAGATCATCTGGTTCAGGTTTAATGTCAATTACAGCTTCCGAAGGTGACAATTCCCTCAAAGGCTTGACTGTAGAGGTTAAGCGGGATGCAGAACCATCTTCACAAGACTGTCTGATAAAAAAAGAAATTGCCAACTATTAATTAACCTGCAAATGAAGTTCTGGAAAATGACAATACTCTTTTAAACAAAGCCAGCAAGGAACAATCATTACGGTACTACTGTCTGTTCAAATCTAACATACTGATTGGTATTTATAGTTTGACTAATTAATCTAAGCTCATCTGTTGCTTAAAGAAATGGAACTGAATTCCTGATTTTTTTTTTTTAATGCAACAATGTGTAGCAATGGGTTTTTTTCTTCAAAATGACTGATTTTTACAACCATTTGTGCTCTTCAGAATGGCTACTACAGTCAACACTACTTCAAAAGCCTGAATGTGTGTTAATAAGTAAGCAGAAGCTTTACCGTGAAGTAGTGTTCCTTTGCTCCTGTGAGCTAGTTGAAACTCTTGAGTCATTTCTTTCAGCCTGAGTGCTGGAAACTGCAAGAGGTGGCGGGACATCGTCATGCTTCCTCTCATCACTCACACAGGAGCTGCTTTTGTTGGAAGGAAGGTTGCTCTCAAAGATATTAGGTTCTGAAGATTTTACACTAGTTGGTTCTGTGGAGACAAATATCTTTTAATTTTACCAAGTACAGATTTTGCAGTAAATGTGGCTAAGAAACTGCAAACAAGACACATTGCACAGCTCTGAAAATATTACAAGCTGAAAACATCAGCAAAAACATGCAGAATAAAGTCTGGATTCAGAAATAAGCTCTACCTCAAAATACAAAGTAACTTTCTAGAGTCAGGACCCAAAAGACAATATAAATTGAAAATAATTTAAAAAACAGTCAGCCAAGATCTTTTCTTGAAACTTTTTAGGCACACAACACTATACAGAAAATAGCAACTGACTTTATCTCAAAATTAATTTTCTTACTTACCAGTAGTCACAGATCGCAGCTTGTCCAGAACACCATGAAGCCTGCAATAGATGGGGGACAGGGTAGGAAGCAAAAGGGAAAAAGGAGACATAAAAGAACTTTAATTTACATTCGGAATAGTCATCTTTCAGAAACCAACTTGAACCCCCTATAAAAAGCATCTCATGTATCTAAGACTTCACTTTCCATCAACTGATGTATTTAAAAGGGAAGCTTCAAATATCTTGTCTCCAGTGACTCTTCATACACACAGGTGGGGGTACACATCACATAATCTACTTTTGGCATTTAGTTGGTTTACATAATTAAAGCTAGTACTTCCCACTCTTTCAATACAACTAGCAGTGTGAGCTAAGTGTCTTTAAAAGGAGTGATTAAAAAAAACTAAGTTACAAGCCTAAAGTGTGGCTGAAAATTTTACTTCATATTTGAAACTTTAATTGCATAGGAGAGTTAAACATAATTCTAAATACAAACCTAAACAATAAACAACATACAGCATTTAACATACTCTGGATTCTTCCAGCATGCTTTGCCTACATCAACAATATTCCTTGAGACATACTGGTAAGCAAAAACATTTCAGCAAGGTACTAAATTTGCTGTTTGCCTGTGAAAAAGGCACCAAGCTGAAGCAATACCAAAAATCAAAAGGCTATAAAATAATACGGTTGTTTAAAAATAAACACACATTACAGTAAGAAGACAGAAAAACCCAATACCTCCTACTTAGAATTCAAACCTGATCATGGGCATCTCTGTAATTTAGACCGAGTATTGGAAAAGAGTTCATGAACAAGAACATATTGAAAACTGGGAAAAGTAAGACTGCATGTGAGTATAAGGAAGGCTTATACTCACCTCCTTGTGAGTTTTCCCTAGAACTCTCTTAAAAGTTGTCAGCTGAGTTCTGCTGATGCATATAGATTTTCACACTGGCCTCCAGATAACTGTGACCTGACACTTGGTTCAAAGCAAGAAGTGTTGGCCAACCAGCAGGACTGCCAGGTCTGCCATTGAACTGCTGTGAAACTTTGGCCAGCTGACCCAAATAACCAGCTACAGAACAAAACCAAGGAAGTCAGACCTTGTTGAGTATTGTCTTTGGCCAAAGACTCAGTGTTTAAGAATGTAAATATTCTTGGTTGTCTTTATGAGAAAAACTCACAACCATTGACACTATTTAATATTTTGCCATATTTTGCACTCTTGACATTGAAGTTATATTTACAAGCAAATGTTACAAGCAATACTGAATCAAGACGAAAAAACTCACTATCCTTGGAATTAAAGCAGGTGTCAAAATCAGCAGGAGATATTGCATCTACATATAGTTGATATCTGGTTCTAAATATATATATAACATAGATTTCTCTACATATTCTTTTTTTTTTCAGTAAAGTTTTAGTTTCATTTATGAAGCCATAGAATCGTTTTCTGCTACGTGCTGTTGTGTTACTTCTTTCTGTATATCAGGATTCAGTCAAAACTCTACTATTGGAGTTACCCTAATCAACCTGTAAACCTCACTCATCTGTCTGACTCCCAAACTACTATGAGAAAGACAACAGCATGACTTACTGCTCAGAGAAACCCAAGTATTGCCTAGGCAGGCCACAGGAGGAAAAATGAACATCAATGCCTGTGTACTTTTCAAAAAAGAGGTGCATGCATTACTTTTTTATATTTTTGACAAATGCTGGGAAAAAAATGAAAACTTTGAAAGCAAACTCAAATCATATCTGTACAAGTAACACTGCCACATGGAAATCTATCAGTTTAAATAGTTACAGAAATTTATAATAGCTGGAACTAATTTTTACTCGTCATCAATGTTTACAGTTTCATAACATACCCAAGCTCTAAAATGATTCCCTCTCCTATTTAGTAGCATAAAAGTTCTTAACCAAATAAAAAAGAACTAGACTAATGTCAAAGAAATACTGGAAGTGAATGTAATCTGTCAGTAAGTCAGCTCTTGTTTACAAGAGCTGAGTAGTGATAGTAAATAAGCAGCTTGAGAGGTAGGTACACTTAAGCATTTAGTGCTCAAGCCTTGTCAAAGACAGGCACAGAATTACATTCATCACTCATCTGTCTACAGTAATTGCCAACAACAGCAGCAACTGGAAGCACTATGAGCATAAAGGCAAAGAATTTTGCTTTTGAAGAACTATTTTACACCTAACTACACTGATTCAAAGATTTGACTGAATGTACGAACACACGGAGAATATAAGCCCTCCAGCCCTTTGCCTCTTATATTATCATTGCAACAGCGTAACTGTAACAGACTAAAAATTATTTACTTATCAGAATAACAAAGTAGAAGTATTTATTGATGTGAATTACACAGTGGAAAGATATACAACTTCTTAGATTTTCAGGTTTCACTTACAGAAAGCAATCCTGATTGCTGTTAAGAAGTATGACAAATAGTTTACAAACATACCAGACAGTAAACCTGACAGTATTGTTTCCAAGGAAAAGGGAAAGGTCTTCTGTCATCTGTTCCTGACTCTTCTTATTGGCCACCATAACCATAATATAATCAGGGAGCTCTTCATCTAATAGAAAGAGAAATATGTTATTTAAAAGTATAATAAATCATAAAAGGCATGGCAAATATCCTTTAACATACAACCAGAATTGTGTTTTCCAGTTTTACTATAAAGACTCTGCAGGCAGAGGATTACGCGAGCAAATTAACAAGACTTCCATTTCCTCTGAAGTTCAATACAAGTTTCAGCTATGAGTGAGAAATAAAACATCGTCAACTTCACAAGAGGATAAGCTGAAGGGAAGATCAAAGCATTTAAAAAGTGAGTAAATAAAAAACAAGAACGAAAAGATAGGATATAGGTAGCAGAGTGGTTTTCTTTTATTACCTGAACGCTAACAATCACCTACAATTTTCATCACTTCAAATATTGCCAAATATAACTCCTTATCCTTGTCAAATTTCTTTTTGTTACGAAGACCAAACAAATAATATCTCTTTCTGATTTCTACATTAAACAAAGTCAACATTTTATTAACTTCCAGATCTTCCATTAAAAAAAAATCAGCAACCCCAAGACTCTCGATTCTCTTACTCCCTAGCACAGGCAATTTCATACACAGTGAGAAATCCATTTCCTTGCTGGACTGCTCACACAGGGTACACATATTTATCAGAAATGACAGGTTGGTCTCGGAATCTGAAGCTTTGGGTAGTTTGGTATTTGGCCTCGCTCTGGGCTACTCTGATGGACTGAATGGTGGTTTTGTTTGTTGCTTGAGAGCATTAGGCATGCTTCTTGAGCACACATTTCAATTTAGTTTAATCAAACACCTCATGCTCTCCAATACCACTCCATGACATGAACACTACAACAGTAAATGAAAATAGTTGGGAAATCCACTTCAAACAGTGAATTCGAACAAACGTACTAATAAAGCTGTTCTCATTTCATCAAGTTAAGCCTGTACACAATGTTAAGACAACCTAAAAAATGAAAAATCTTAAATAGGAATAAAAATACAGATCAAATTAATCACCTTTCTTCTACCTCTCTCTACATACTCTGTAAACAATTTATCTGTACCCTATACTACAGAAATAACATTCACATATTGCACCTGCACTCCACTATCCCTATTCAAGTGCACCAGCAACTTTTTTTTTTTTTAACGGAAACTTCAAGTTGCAGATCTAGGAACTTAGAATGAGTTTTATTTTTTGGCCAAACTACTTTTAAACCTGATCAGCTCCTCAGGTAGTTCAACATATGATAAAGAAGATATTTTATGTATAGCTCAAAATGTAAGTTGGCACCATTGCCTGTAAACCTACAATGGAAGAAGGAAAGAAAGAAATAAAATAACTGCTTCTCTCAGTGACTACACTGACCTATGCCAACTGAAACTGTAGTTCATCTCATGCTTAAGCCTGCTGTATGCAGTAACACAAGTAAGCAAGTATGTTGTTCCATTATTAGCCAGTTGTTTCCTAAATAACAATTAACCCCAAGAAGACTGCTAAACACACGATAAAACTTACCAACATAAGCCCCCAGCTCCTGCAACTTTCCTTTTATAGCACCCTAAAAAACAACAAAAGATCTTTTAAGGGATAGAGCAACAAAACAGTTGAGATACTTCGTAAAATTTGTTCATTAACTGTTAGAACATGCTGGTTTAACACACTACTTTTCATTCTCTCCACCGCTCCTGATATAAACCCAGTAACAGCGAGGGATTTACAGCAGGGCAGCAAGAACTGCCAGGAATCCCACACTCAATACCAGATCTCCTACACACCCGTTCCTGGTGCTACCACACAACCCTCAAGTCCCAATTCAAGCACAGACAACCCCGGCTCATAAGGTTGTCAAGAAAACGAATCCCGGGAGGTTCGATAAAAGGTCATCCCGACTCAGCAAGAGTTAAAAAAAAACAGCTGAGGGAGAGACAGCGGCTGCCTCCAGGACGCGGCGGGACCCCGGCCAGGGGAGTGCAGAGGTCGCAGGGGGGTGCAGGAAGAGGGGTGAGGGAAGAGAGGGTCGCGGGGGACTCGGGCGTTGCGGGGTTCGCAGCGGCTCATCCCCAGCCCACACAGCGGGGTCCGGCCCGGCTGCCCCCGCTCTCACCCGGATCTTGCGGCTGATCTCGGTGCCGATCTCCATGGCCGCGCCAGGCCCCCTCCAATCCCTTCCCAGCGCGGCCCCCTACTCGGCTCCCGCCGCAGGACGAAACGGCTCCTGCCGGCGCTTCCGGGACACCGAGAGAGTGGCCTCCGCCCGCAGCGCCCCCTAACGGCGCTTCCGGGACACCGAGCGCTCGGCTTCCGTCCACAGCGCCCCCCGGCGGCCTCCGCCCGCAGCGCCCTCACACCAAGCGCTGCCTCCTGAACGTGATGCTGCTTTCAAGCAGCTTCTTCATTCCTGGTTTTCAGAAACCCGGTTTATAAAGTCCTGCTGTGTGGCTTATCCAGACCGTGAACGCCGTATGATTAGCCACAAGGTTATTTTAATCTTAGTGCTTTTTCTTAAAAAGTTTTAAATATGTATTTGTTACAAAAATACAGCATGGGGATACACAAAGTAGCAAGGTAATCTGTAGTGCCTTACTACACAATATTTTACCATTGAATTTTACTTTCGTGACCCTGCATTAGACCGATCAGCACCTTGAAACAACATTCCGGTTTTTATTATTCCTTAGAATGAGGTTGCAACATCTACCAGAGTTATTACTACAAAGCATCAGTTGCAGAGGGAGGGAGAACCCTGGAAGTTCACAGAATCATAGAATCATCAGGTTGGAAAAGACCTCTTGGGTCACTGAGTCCAACCATTCCTGTCTGCTACTAAATCATGTCCCTGAGCACCTTGTCTACCTGTCTTTTAAACACCTCCAGGGATGGTGACTCAACCCCCTCCCTGGGCAGCCTCTGCCAGTACCTGATGACCCTTCCTGTGAAAAAAAAAAAATTCCTGATGTAGAAAGTTGTATTTGAGATCTACCATTTGCCTTTTGCATTGGTGTCCCGGCCTCTCTTCAGCTGAGTTAGTGAGCAGTAATGTTACGGAAAGCCCAGCCCACAGATGAAGAGTATTTTACAAGTAATGCCACTGGGTAAAATAAACTTCAGGCATTGTAGTTAACAGCTGTCTTAATCTCCTTTGCATCACTGTTCCTAATATACACCAAACATCATACAGAAATAACCTAGACTAATTACTGCTAATGATCTGAGCTATTTGCCTGACTATACTTATAACATACTGGTGTTAGAGTGAGATGCAACTAGTAACGAATTAGTTTAATTACAAAATTCCATCCTAAGCTTCAAGAGATGCATTTTGTTTTCTCAAGATTTCAAATACTTTATATTTATCATTGGATCAAGAAAACTAATTACTGAAGGACAGAAATAGGAATTTATTTTATAACTAATGGATTTACTTTAGACAGAAACATTGTGTTTGGAAAAAAATAGTATCCTTTGTGAATGATACTATTAAACATAGTGTCATTATCATTTAAACAGGCAGGAAAACTGCCTGTTTCCTTCTAGTAGGAAAATTCTATAACCTTAATTAGTTAGTATAATGTGATTCAACATTTTACATTGCCTGATAAGGAAAAAATTAATCTTGCACACATGAACTTTCAGGCTTAAAGCATGTAATAGACGTATGCTCATTTTTCTAGGACCTTCCATTCTCTCCACTACCATTAATAAATATTGAATGATGCACAGAGACCCAGCTGCCTCTTGCTTTTTCACAAACAAGAAAGTTAAGGCTTCAGACACAGGGCCAAAACATAGGAGAGATGAATCAAGTGAATTATTTCAGAGAACAACTTTAAGAGTCACATGTAGAATCAGAGCTATCCTAGCTTTTCAGTTCATGAAAACACTGTTTTGCATGGCTAGTGAGTAAATTAAGATAGTTTTCCGCATGACTTCATTGTTTCAGCATCCTGGGAATAATCCTTTATCTAGCAGTTTCTAAATTATTGTGCCTGTTATCGTAAATGGATAACTCTCTACTAGGCTGAGGAGTATGTATGCACACACACCATTTTTCTGTCTGGAGAGTGATTTCTGCATCCTGTTTGGCTCACTTTCAGCTTTCTGTCCTACCACTAGTTAATGCAAAGACCTGATGCTGGACAGATTCAGAACAAGGTGAATACTTGTGTCAGCCTCCATCCTGTTGACTGATACATACATCTAAGCGCAATTACAGCTTTGGACCTAGATAAAAAAAAATCAGAACCACCCCAGAAATGAAAATGTCAATAAGAAAAAAGCAGGTTTACCTCTGTTCCACCATGAGGAGGTTGTGGTCAACCACAAAACTTTACATTTATAGGACCAGGGATGCCACACGGGGCTGTAGAATATTAGTCTTTTCCTCCCATAATCTTCAACAAGAGAGCAAAGAAAAGAATACAGAAAAGGTGTGTGTTTCTAGCTGTCCATGTCATGAGTGTTGACTGGGGGTTAAACAGGTGAAGCAGATGCACAGTGTGTGTCCTGAGGCAATCATGCTATGACTTATTAATGTGACTTTTCAGAGTTCATCATATGTTCACAAATGCCTTTGTCTGTTTTATTAGAGTTGTTTGAGCAAAACAGGTAATGGAGAGTTGATGAGGTAAAAAAATGAGATGAGGCAAAATGGAGTAAGGGCAGAAAAAACACAAAGTTAGGGTACAAACTGGGGTTATAGGAACCAGAAGGCAAAAAAATTAATAAAAGCTTGATGAGATTCAAAAGCAGAAAATGCAAGCTGCAGAGGAGCATATTGGCAACATCCTTGCTGTCTCTTTTAAGAGGCGGTGTTATCTTTGATGTAAATGCTAAGAGACAAAATGAAGCATGGACTAACTATGGAAAGAAAGAAAACTCCAATAAACGCGACTTCCAGGCTGGGAATCAAGCGGGAAATGGGTGTGATTTAGAATAGGAAATGTGTCAGATAAGAGAACTGAAACTTGTTTCCAGTATGAATTGTTTAGAAATAGGAGGGGTTGCCTTTGTTACCCTGAATTTTCATGGCTTGGATTTGTCATGCATTGTATCAATCGTTTTTCTCCATCAAGAAAACACAGTTCTGGCCTGTAGCAAATACCATTAGAAAAGAGTGCTTAGATTAGTTCAGATTAGTTTATTTTACTTAACATAAAATTCCCCTGAATCAGTTGGGGTTTTTTTATTGCTTATGGACTGCTCATCATAACTACGGTTGATGTGTGGAGGGGAAATCATGATATTCCCCTCATATGAGGAAAAGCCATTGTCTCTAAGAAAAATAACTCAGAAGAATTCATCCTAGTACAAAATTTTCAACATATTTAAGCGGAAATTAGTGTCCTCTTGAGTAATATGTTATTTGTACAGCCGATCTGCAGGTTAGACCTGCTCAGATAGTAGCATGTTTTTGTGCTTTACATTACCAAAACACTTTCTAAAGTTTTACAGTCATGAGTCAGCATACACATACTCACTTTGCCTTTTTCCTCACCCCTGACCTGTTTCAAGTCTGTATATGCTTTTGCCTGGCTCACACAGTGTGAAAAGCCACAAAACTGCAGATAGCATCCAATTGCTGCTTTCACATGCACACACACAGAGCTTTCCATATACTTGTGCGACTGGAGTGCAGCCTTGTATGATGTTCATATTGGTTAGGCACTATTAATATTACTTAGTTGATATGCATTTATTGCTTCCTAAGACAGGGCGTAATTTCTACTGACACCTTTGGGAGTTTTAAGTGTAAGTAAGAGCTGAAAGATCACTCTTTGATCTGCATTTTATTGCTGTGTGTGTTGCCAACAGCTGAAGCTTTGCAAGGACTTTTGTTTTCAGCGGCAGACATAAATGTATGTGCATACGTCATTTGGTGTGACACATTCGAGTTAAACCTTGAAAATATTTCCAAGATGTGTGAAAGAGAGACAGATTTTTTTTTGTTGTAAGATTTGCCTTAATTGGAAAGGCTTAAAATAAATGATCATATGATTTAAAAAAAGCAAGGATTGCCTGGTATTCGTTGTAACCCCTATTTCTGTAACGCCTCTGTAGCCAGAGAAGCAGCTGTTCATTGCTGACATTCTCCCTGCCAGGCATTCCAACTCTCTGAGGTAATGGGCTGCAAGCATACGGGGCTTCGCTTTAATTCTTTCAGCGTATCCTTCCGCATGGATAGAGCGAGGGGAACGCCTCCAGGAAAAGAAATTAAATGCACACAGAGAGAGGCACACAGAGACGGGCTATTTGAAAATATTCCTGAGAAGTCAATTTGTGCTCATGCAGTGCAGTGTCACATGAAAGAGGCTGCCTGAAGAGCTGGCTGGCACAAGTTTATTTTGTTGTAATATTTTCTTCCACCCCCAGCTCTTTACCCAGTGGAATGATATCCAGAGCAAGTTTTTTGAGACAGGAAGTGAAGAATGTTTTCACTATGAGTGATCTGAGAAGAAGGTGGCTTAGCCGAGAGAGCAGCTGTTTTGGACGAGAGGAACACAGTAAGTCTGTTCCCGAGGAATACAGATGAGATGGCTCTGGGAGAAAAGGTCTTGGAGCTCTGTGTCTTTTTTTGCGGCTAAACGTATGTGAAAGGAGACTTGTCGTCTTTGGATCGCTGCAAAAGGTAAGGGGAAAACAGCAGGCACAGTACAAAAATAGAGTCTCATCATCTCTGCTCTGTACTGTAAGGCTGAGGAGTTTAAAGCATTTACTTGTTGAAAAGTGAAGGCTACAGAAATGTGCTTCTGGAGGGAGGGGAGGTTTGAGATCTGTAGTTATTACTGCTCTTTCAGTCCAAGAGTCATGTCAAAGACTAACTGGTAAAACAAGGGGAGGGTGGAGTGTTCTGGGTTTTTTTTTGGCTCTCCAAATAATTATAAAATAAACATATTTATTTTAAGCATTTTAAATAGTAGGAATCCTTTTCCAGTGTCACATATTGCAGATTTATTTTGCGTGCTGACATTTGCACAGGCTGTTTAAAAAAATCTTTGCAAAGTGAAATCCTAATTTTTGAGGGGAGTGTGAAAGGTGCAGGTAAAGGAGAAAGGTACCATGGTGCTCAAGAACTGTGTCAGTCATGGACATGTTGCTGAAATTCTAATATAACATTTTTGACACTACATGTTTGTGTTGAAATATAAACATACAAAGACTGGCCATTAAAGACATTTTTATCCGTTGTGTGAAAATTCCAAGCACACTAAATAAAGGCTTGTTATTGCAAAGGTCACCAACTGGATTTGTACCTCCTGGCAATATGTCGTTCCTTTTTGCTAAAGTAGTTTTCTAACACTGCAGATATGTCCGAATTTAAGATGATGCAGAAAGCAAATATGAGAGCACTTACGATAGAAGAATGCATGGCTGTGATATCGAGAAGTACACATGACTAGCAGTAGAAGTTATTAAATGATAACTCAGTGTTATTAATCAAATTTACTTTTATTCTATGACGTTAATTTATTGTATGCCAGAAGTTATTTTTCTGGAGTTGTTTTTTGTGACATGGACTACAAGTTAATTACTTAAGTCTTCCTTACTATAAATGTTTTTTCAAAAGTAATGAAGGTTATGTCAGACATCTACTGAGTTAAAATTAGGGACGTTTAGGGTAAAGGCTCAGTAGAGCAATAAATACAAACAACAGATCTTAACCTGAAGAGCACTCCTGGCATGCTCTGAAAATTTTGCTCTAAACTTCCTTTCTATGCTTGCAAGGCTACCCATCAGCATAGCAAAATAACTGAAAGTCCTGAGACTGCCTCGTGTCAGCATTAGGTGGTCTGGTAATTTCACTTGTCAGGTTAGACTCTGGTTAGTAATTTTTTTTTTTCCATGCCCTTAGAATACTTTGCTAATGCCCTGTTGGGGACGTAGGAATTTGAATGTCTTTCATGATGATACTACACAATAAACAAGATTAAAACAGCACTGCACTTCTGACTGCAGCTTTCAAAAACATGAGTAAGTTGTTTTTTCTCACTCCTGTAGCACTGAAGAAAGTGCGTAACTGTGCACAGAATGTATTGGAAAACAGGCCCCAGGGATGTGAGCGGAGGTCAGTCAGCCAAAAGTTTCTCTGCCAGGAATAAACTCTGTGTGAGATTCTGCTGGCAGTGGGCAGGAAACTAAAAGCTTCTGTCTGTAGAGCATTCCCTGCATGCTACTCTGGGGAGGCAGGATTTGGAGGATCAAAGTGCAGCACGAGAAATCGAGTGAGGAGTCCCTGCATATCCCTAATTTTTTCAGGGAAAACTACTGCTATCAGTTGATATTTATTCTAGAACCGCAACCAAAAAATAATTTAATGTCTAGGTCAGGTTTTTTTTTTTCATTTGATTAAGATTTTAGTGGTTTTCTGTTGAGGTTAGGGATTGTGTAGGCTGGTAGAACTGCTTCTGGATTTCTAGAAACCTGTTCATGAAAGATGCTTATGGTCATTCTTAGGAGTAGGGTTGCAAAGATGTCATTGAGAAAAATGCTGTGCTGCCTCCACCTTTTCCCTGTTTTAAGCCATTAGCATCTTTCCACCTGCTTTTCTTCTTTGCTGTGCTACTTACAAGGTGGTAGGGAGTCCAATGTGATATTTGCAGCCTGAAGTGTTTGTAGTTGTGTTGAATAACATGATATTTGTAAGTATGTATTTAAATGCACAAATAGTACGTGGCTAACTATATGTTTATAGCTATACCTACGAGTTTAAAAATGGGAGTGCTAGGAAGGCTCCTTCTTCTGATTCCTTCACTCCAAATAAATGCACATTGTAATATTATTATTGTCTGATATTGTCTTCAGAAATAACACTCTGCCTCCTAAATCATGCCACTAACACGGACTAGCCTGAAAAAAACCCAAACCTGTAGGCGTTTGTTTTCTTCTCCCTTGCTGGCAGTGCCTGGGCAGAGCTTCCCCAGGGTGACAGCAGAGAACAAGGATAGGGGGGCCAGGGAGGTGCTGCCACCCCCTTGCTTAGCCAAAAAAATCTTTTTTTTCCGAGGGAAAATTGGAAAATAAGTGGTTCTCACTTCACCTGCTGTCTTGGACATCACACAGAAGATGAACATCAAGAATAATAGTACAGCTTGCTGTAATGCAGGGAAAATTAGAGGAATTGGATTTTAATTGTCTGGTAGGAAACGGCCAAGGTGTAAGCTTCAATGTCTTTTTCTTTTTTTTTTTTTTGCTTAACTGTTTATGGGCTTGGTTTTGTGCTTAATCCGACAGATAGCATCTGGGGCTGCACAGCTGCTCTGAAAAACAAGCCAGGTTGCTGGGTTTGCTCATAAAGAAAACAGCTTTATTCATTATTAGAAATACCTTAGGCAACCTGGACTTCATAGACATATTTTCTAGTTTAGAAATACTTATTTTAAGGCATTGCACCTACCTTTGATTAAGAATCATTCTTCACTTTTGAGTTTAAAAAAAAAAAATTGCCAAAGACCCGTGTCGTCTGTGGAAAAACCAGGAACTCTGGTACTCATTTCATTATTTGAATGCGTAACAGCTCTGCATTTTGGAAAAACAGACAGATTATTTAGGTTTAGAAAAAAAGTACATGCTATTTTTCCCATGTTACCATTCTCTTTTCAAAACGTTTCTGATTCTTGTATTTATTCTCTTTCTGTTTCACTCCTTACTAGGATTCCATTGGATGCCTCTTCTACTTATCTCTTGGTGGAAAACTTGCCTGTCTTTAATGGATACTGCTGCTGCTGGTTGATCTCTGGAGACTTTACAGCTCCTTACCTTTTGAGAGGAGATAGCCATTTGTCCCTTCTCAAGGCCCCTGTGGGAGAGGCTATTTATCAGTAACCATCTGTGGGGGAAAAAAGAAGATGCCTCTACCTTTTGGGTTAAAATTGAAAAGAACTCGACGTTACACAGTATCCAGCAAGAGCTGCTTGGTGGCTCGTATCCAGCTGCTGAACAATGAATTTGTGGAGTTCACGCTGTCGGTGGAAAGCACAGGCCAGGAAAGTCTGGAAGCAGTAGCTCAGAGGCTTGAATTGCGGGAGGTAAGCAAACTGTCCAGTGAAGGCGTGATTTTTGTCTCTGGTGCTAGGTGACCTATGCGGTGAATCCTTATCGTTTGAAACAAAAAGGTCTATTTGATGTTTCGGGCTGATGAAATGGGAAAGCAGATGGTAACAGAGACTAGTGGTAGACCTCTGCAGACAGTCCTGAAAAGAAAGGAGTGAAAACCGGTGCTTAAATCACTGATATTAGCAGAAAAAAAGGAAAGAAAATAAATCGCATAATCTGCCTCTCTGATCACTGCAGAAGCAAATGTATGTATTGTATTACCAGTAATTTAATGGTGGGCAAAGATAAATGACCTCAGATTTGACATATGCTAAAAGCAAGCATTACCATGGCTCAGCTGACTTTTAGGAGCTTGTTCAGTTGCACTAGAATGTCAGTTTAAGCTCCAACAGCTATCCTGTGTTCCTCTCATTTCTTCACATTCTGATCTTGATGGGGACATGGTTTGCTCCAAAACAGTTGCCGAACTTAACATTCCAGAGCAAGGAAAGCCCCAAGAGGAGGGGCAGAGAGTAGAAGCTTAGAGTGATAAACAAAGAAATTGCTTTTTAAAGCTGCCAGTGCTGAAAATGCTGTTGAAAACCACCCGGAAAGCAAAACAAAAAAAATATTCTGTCTAAGCAATGTGATTAAGAGGTGACTTTTTAGATAAGGATATAAAAGAGAGTGTTATTTGTGTGCATGTATTTCTTTCTCATGGATTAGTGCTGCGAAAAGAACCTAAAGTGCAAAACCTGATAAGTGTACCAGCGACCAGCTATTCATATTGCTTGTTCAAATACCATAAACATGTTTACAGACAGTCTTGGAGCAAGCGTGCAGTCATTTAGATTGAATATTGGCTTCTTGAGGAGGTGTGGTTTGTGCTAGTTAAATCCATATATGTCTGCAACCTGTCTTTTCCCTCCAATATCCCTTACTTGATGTTTTGAAGGATCCTTTCACAACTGATATTTACTTTTCTCCCACACCTTTAGAGATTATTCATACATTTCCTGTATTAAGTCAACTACTTCTTAAATGCTGAGCTGTGAAATGTTGTTTACAGAAATCTGCATAATTACCAACATATCAACCAGTGTCATTGTTTTCTAATTTTGTTGAACACAAGTGGATTTGATTGCAGTACTTGAATGCAGCACAAGCACTTTTGGGAAGTGGAAGAGAAAAAACTTCTCATAAAAGGCTTGTGTTGCTAACATTGCTCTCAAAAACATGCCCGTACTCTGTTACATGATCTGCCATATAATGGTGTTTTGAATATGGGATTCAAATACAGGATAAACCCCCTAGACTTAGGTAACTGAAATAAGAGTAATTGTGAAAATAATTGTTGGCATGATTTTTTGATATGTTACATTTTCATTGTCATACAATGGCAATTGCTTATAACTTTGCTCAAATATTGAGCAAATAAATTTAAGACTCAGTCCTGAAAAACATTTATTGCTGTACACAGCTTGCATTACTGTAGGATTTCTCAGGAACAAGTGCTATTTACTATCAGTTGTTTACATATTTTTTTTGTCTGTTTGGAGAATAATAAATAAGTTAAATAGATGTGAATCCATTAATCTCTGTTTGTTTACTGTGGCTGCTTTCAAACCCAATATGCATTCTCCAAATATTTTTTTAGTGTACAGTGATTTTTGAAAAATCCAATTCTGTACAAGATAACATAGGCCCATGTCAGGTGGAACACAGGTAGTTCCACCTGAAAACGAGGAAAAATTTCTTTACTGGGAAGGTGATGGAGCACTGGAACAGGCTGCCCAGGAAGGTTGTGGAGTCTCTTTCTCTGGAGATATTCAAAACCTGTATTCCTGTGCAACCTGCTGTGGGTAAACCTGCTTTTGCAGGTTTTTTGGATGATCTCCAGAGGTGCCTTCCAACCCCAACCATTCTGTGATTCTATGACTTCTTTTTGTCTTGCTCCTTCTAGCAAAGGGAGAATCTAAATTCTCTCGTGGCCTCAGTGTTTACTTACAACACATCAGACATCATATATTTAGAATTCAGTTATTGCTGTGTTTGAACGGAGTTTGTCAATTTTATATATCTACTTTCAGATGTCCTTGCTAAGTCAACAGAATTAGAAATTAAAGAATTTAACTATATTTGGTTTGCAAAACACAGTGGCTTTGTCTTCCTGAATGATGACTGCTAGCTTTCATTGAACTATGCAGGTTTTTCCAGCTATTCTTCATTATCTCTTTCTTTGGAGCTACTCATAAAAATCTGCTTAAAATGGCAGTTCCCTCAATTAAGAGTCATATATCAGTCTAAGAGAGTTGGCAGAACCCTATTGAACTCTGAGCAGATTCCTTCAGTCATGCATTCTTGCATGGATTATTTTGGCAGGAAAATGTGTTGCAGTAAAAGGGAATGGAAAGTAGGGATATAAATTACTTTACAGAGCTTGCATTCAGAAAATGTTGTTTTGCCTTTAAATAGTCACATTTGCCAAGGAGATACTGGATATTTCCTGACTGCTTGCTTAGCTGAAAGTTTTCAGGAAGAAAATTTTGCTCAGTGCTTTACTTCAATCTGTAAAATCAACATTAGGCCTTGATACTGTAAAATACTAAATACTTTCTGTAAGCTCTTGCACATTGTTAATGCACTAAGCACCCTTAAAGCATGAGTGTAAATACAAGATGTTAAACATGGAAGTATGTCTGTTTATTTGAGTCCTATGACTTAATGTAGTTATGAAAACCAAAACATTGGTTTTGGATTATTATAGATGGGCATTACATAACATATACAATATGTTATGACCTGTAGTTCCCATGCTTCTTGAAAACAGTTTATTGCAGGAGGTAAGAGGGAAATCTCTACCTTTTTACACATCAAATGCTAAAATTTGTAAATGTCTCTTCAGTGTAGTCTGTAACAACTGAATTTGGGAGGTGAATTGAATGGCTTATTTATAATGCTGTGCCTTCTTTTTAAGACATTTCTTTTAAAAGATCTTTATGTAGTTGAGTAGTCTTCAAATTTTGCTTTGTGTGGCTAAACACTGTTTTTCTTGTTTTTCTTTTCATGTTCTAGTTAATGCTTCTCAGTTTCCAAATTGTATACTAGTATGGACACTTAGAGTTTAGGAAGTCTTAAGTAAGACAGTAAGACAAGTAAGCCTTGGGACAATTTTATTTTTTACTGAATGATAGGCTTTACAAAAAGGTGAAATGAACATATTAAACTAAGGAGAAAATCTTGTGTTATTGACAGAATGCAAATCGTCAGCAATCAGGTATGTGATCCAGCTATCAAACTGAGAAGCTGGGGAAAGAAGCCAAGAGGAACAATGAACATAAGTACTCACTCTTTGTAGTACAGCATTTGTAGTGTAGTCTTTTATCCTGTGAGAGAACTGTAACCCAATTTGATTTATTCAAAAAGCTGAATTTGTTGCAGAAAACCATTCAGGAATTACAAGTTTTGAAAAAAATGCTGAGAGCTGACTTTTAACTACCATAAAATTGTGTGCAACTGCTGATCTTGTATTTGGTGTGTGAGTGTATAGGAATGTTTTTTTAAATACTAATATAGGTATTTATAGGATGTTTGGCAGGAGATGTTACAACTGATTTGCCTCTCTTGCTGGATTGTCCTTTATTTCTGTTTTCTGCTACCACTTCTAAACAAGGGGACAAATTCTGTTACTGTACACAAGCAGAGTCTGACTCGAGTGCAGATATGTGGTAGAGATTTGGGCCCGAATTCAAGAAATAATGCTAGGGAAATTCTGTGGAGAGTCTGTTGTGCATATGCAAGTTCCTGTGTTTGTTTTGGACATGAACAGGAAAGAAAGAGTCAAGGTTATCCGACTCCTGAATAACTTTGAAGTTCTGAAACAGTCCTTCAGAAACCCTTGCCATAAAACTTCTCTGAGTTCTGAAGTATCACCTCTTGTTTGAAGAAAACCCATAAAATACCTTTAATTCAATGTGGAGGTTTCTTAAATGTGTTCTGCATACATAAAGAAATGTTTTTAAAATAAGACCAAGTGCAACCATAAATATTCTTACCTGTATATGTACCAGTAAACATTGACTGGCAAATAAAACTGGGCTGAGTTATGACAAAGGGGTCACTAATATAATTATTTTTATGCTTTGCATGAAAGTCTGACAAAATTTTAGCTAATGCTTAGAGAAATAAGAGGAGAAGCAGTGCTCATAGTTGAACTGCTGTGGTTGCCTCTCTGAACCAAACTTTCCTTAAAATTAAGGAAGGAGAAATTGTCATGGATGAAGGTATGTGAAAATGCAGACCTTCAGTGTGTAATTTAATTAATTTAGAAGATACTAATTTATTGACAAACAAACTTGACTTCATCTAAAACATTTATTAACTATAAATGTGCTATAGTTGTAATTTAGAAGCCAAGATAAATTGAAGGACAGAGCACTTAGCTACAAATCAGCAATTGCATCAGTGAAATTATTGTAGTTCTTCCTACTTCCAAAGGAAAAAAGCTATACATTCAGGTACAGGATTTGCACCTGGTGTTATTACAGTGAGCAACACAAAAGCAAGGTATGAGAGCAGTAGTGGCCACTAGGAAGCCTTGCCCCTGATTTCTTTAGCTTTTTTATAAAGCTAGTTCAGAAATTGAACATACCACTTGATTGTATTGTTTCACTGTCACAATGTTTGCAAATTACTGTGTAGTTTTACACTAATTTTACAGAAGAGGGTTTTTTTTTATTTCTGAAGCAAAGACATTAGTTTATGTTTAGTATTTTTAGACTACTTTGAAATTTTGCTTTTCTCTGTTGTAAAGCAACCAGAATTTAAGCCTCTGATGAATGGGAGCATGATACTTATTTTAATGTCAGTGCTGTTTAACGTGTGAGTCAAAATTAGATAAGCAAGTCCAGCTTTCTTGGAGCCTTGGTCAGCAGTGGGAAAAGTAACACAGCTCAAAAGCCCCCATTTTTTTTTCTGCATTTCTTGCTGATTGATAACTGATCTGTTTTTTCAAGTGGTTAAAATGTGTCTTGATGGGATATAATATCTTCTATGCACTGTGAAGATATTGCTCTTTACCTTGTGAATTAGCAGGTTTACCCTCATCTGACATAGTGATGAGTAGAATCTGCCTCACCTGTCAAAAGCCCTTTTAGTCAAGATATTCGAAGGGTGCAAACCAGAGTGTGTTGTGATTCGTACAGTGTTTTAATTTGAATAAATTAGAATATGCCACATTACCTTGCAAAATATTGATTTGGCTTGTTTACTTCTTATCCCTTCTGTTTTGTGTTAAGCTCTAGTTGGCTATTGCTTTGTTTCAATAGCACTTGTGAAACCCATATTGGAGTAGCTAGGAGTGGGGGTGTTGGAAAAAAAACCATTTATGTTGTGAAAGAACTAAGATTGAAGACCAAATTCTTTCTGTGTTCATACAGCTACCCTGCTAAATTCTCCCTCCTGCAGTTAGAGTTGAAGATCTTGTCAGGGCTAGAACAACAAAAATAGGATAAGCAAAAGTACCCTGAAATTAGTAGGTTCAGAATGGGGGAAAGGGTGGGATTTTTATGAGGCTAGGCAGCGGTCTTCCTTTTTCTGCAAGAATTGGTCATGGCAGTTTGTAGAGGAGTGCAGCTTTCTACTCAGTGGCTGGTACGTGGCAAGACTCAGAGGTTTTTTTTTCCTCCCCGCTGCTTCCAGGAAGTCTTGGTTCTTGTACACTGAGCAGTCCAAGCTGCTCCAAATCCTTTCTCCTCTGGAGACTGTAAAGATTTGTGGAGGAGATTGTCTGCTGTGATGAGAATGGAGTTGCTGGAAAATTTTCAGGACCTCTTGTCTCCTTCTGTAGTTCTTAACATTGCACGTATGGTAAAGCTTTCATTTGGTATCTGGCAGTTGTGCATAGTACATTATTGAGCCAGTTCTCCTGCATGCAGTTTATTTAAACTGTGATATCCTGACAGCAGGAGCTGTTTTGTGTCCAAGCATATAATAAAGCTAGACGCAGTGGAGCCCTTGGGTTAACTAGGATTTTGTAAGTATAACCACAGTGCTTACCCTTCAATAATTAGAAGGTGTTTTCAGCACTCTGCATTTTATTTGTATCTACAAGAGTAAAAGAGGAAAGTTCTTCTGCAAACTCTGTTACTGTTTTGTTTCTTTTAGTTTCTTACCTCACATCTTAGAATGGTGACAGGTCACTCTACCCTTGAGGCAGGGGGCAGATTGTGTTAATTAGAAGGCACTGTATTAACAATTACAAAACATTTTTTTTTCCAATCTATTTGTAATCTATGAGATGTTGTGTAAGATTTATAATATAGGATATGGAAATTACCGGAAATGTATAATAAAATATGTAAATTCAAAGTAAACTTTGGACCCTGCTGAGGCTCAATGGAATGTGTGATGAAGCCTATGTGTCCTCCCTTCTTCCATCCACAAAAAAATGGTTGTGTTTTTTTGCCTTTAGTTTGAGAGTTTATAGAGAATTATTTTTTTCCCTTTTTTTCTTTTTATTTTTTTTTCTTAAAGATGGCATTAATGGAATTGTGTCCATATCATTAGGGACATAACTTTTTCTGATACATTGCTGAAAAATGGCACAGTTGAGTCTGGGGATCATAATAGATGCTGTTAAGCTCAGGTGAGAAGATGACACACATTTGATATCTAGTATATACCCTTGTGATCTCTGTTTTTTTTCTAGATAGTGTAAACTATGACAAAAACAAACCCTGGGAGTCTATGTTAAAACTTTTTTTTTGTACTGCTAATCAGAAAAACAGGTATATAAAAATTGTGTTTAGATTTGAGCTGAAGTGGAATAATATTAGGGATGAGGCTGATCCATAGTAAAGAAATAAACTGAAATGCAGCAATTATTGTAGCTAACTTATACCAGGCAATTCGTACAAGGAAGAAGGATTACATCATTGATTGAATTTCAAATTACAAACTGGATGAGGAACAGCAAAGTATGCTCAATAAATGTGGGAAATGATGAGGATTTTCAAATGTAAAGCTCAGTTTTTAATGGGTTTATAAAGGATAACATTTAATTTACATCAAATAATTCCTCAGTAAGCTGTTTGTCAGCACCAGTTTTCTAGCAGCACAGAACCATGAGTTGGAAGGGATCTCTGAGGGCTGCATGATCCCACCCTTTGCTCCAGAAGGTCAGCTTAGATGAAGTGGCTCAGGTACTGCCTGGTTGAGTTTCAGTGCCTCCAAGGATGGAGATTTGACACTTCTTTGTGCTAACTGTTCAAATGTCTGGCTAGTCCTGTTGTGATTTTTTTTTTCCTAATCTGATTGGAATTTCCCATGTTGCAGCTTGTGCCCAATGCTTTTCATACTTGCAGTGAGCACTTCCAAGAAGAGTCTGGCTCCATCTTCTCTGTATCCTGCTCTTAGGAAACTGAAGTCCACTGTAAGATTTTACTTTAGTCTCTTCTTAATACTGATCAGCCCCACTTCTCTGATCCTTGTCATACATAGAATCATAGAACAGTTTGAGCTGAAAGGGACCTTAAAGATCGTCTAGTTCCAATATGGTAGAAGATATGATATAGTGACCTACAGTAATGTAGCTTTGTGGCACTCATACGTGATGAAGCTTCTTTGGTTTGCTTAGGGAACGTGGGTGACTTCACAAATGAAATCACTTCACTCCCACCAACTAGTGTGTTGCAGTACTGGGTTAGACTTCTGGTACTTTTGCATTCTTTAACTGTCCAACTTTTATTCAGAAATGCTTACTGTTTCCATCTGTAGTGACAGAAAGGAGCTAGGTAGAAAGTAACTGTGCAGAGTTCATATATTCTTTTTATTTCTATTTGATTTTCTTTAAAAGGGTTGGGTCATGAATAAGTCACTAAAGTCAAAATATATGTATTAGTATTAATGATATAACATATTTCAAGAAGTATGTCATGTCATTTTAGAATTAGGTGTTGTCCTGAGCTTCTAATAATAAACTGTATTAGCAAAGAATGAAAATGAATTCTATTTTAATCAGTGTGACTATTCCAAGGTACATAAGCTCCTCTGAAAACTCACAGGATCAAATTGTGCACTTGAAGTCAAGTGAAAGGTTTGCATACAAGTTAGAAGACAGGGGCTGGTCCGTAGTGTTTTGGTTGGCTTTCATTTTGTTTTTCATAGTCCGGATTGGAGGAGTTTGTAAGGGAAATACTGTGGTGGAAAAATCATGTTTAAAGATATGCTGAATTCCAGAGAATATTTTAAAATGCAGAAACATTTTTCTTAGTCTGTTGTGCCAGTCACTGTATGGAGGCAAGAAAAAGCAGTCAGTGTTTTAAAGAAATAGACCAGTTCAAGTGATCATTATGCCTTAAAAACAGGCTGTACATTCAGTTTTGATTCAGGGTGTAGAACTAGGAGTATGTTACCTCAGAGGATTTGAAACAGTTGCATTGGTAACAGAAGTTTGTGCTTTTCCTCCCCTTTCTATTACACACCTGTGCTTCTCTGAGGCTTAAATACACCCAGGCTGCAACCTGAAGTTATTTAAACAGTTGTTTAGAATTTTTTGCCTACATTTTCAGTTGGTTTCCATTTGTGTCATATCTTTTATAGGAGACTTTCAGCTTCGTTGGCGTGCTTCTGCAATTCTGTAGCTGTTACCCTTCCATTTCAGCCTCTGCCTTGGCCTCTGCTCTGCCCCAGAAGGTTGTGGTTTGATGTTCCAGATCCACACTTGGCTCAGGGCTGTTGGGCAGATGGACTGCGTCAGCATATCAAGCTTTCTTTGCTGAGCTCTTCCTAACAAGTGAGATCAAGTAGCTTGTGGCTCACAGTTTGACTTTAACTGTTACTTTTATTTTTTTGGTCCTCTAGTTTACTTGCCATCTTTCATTATATATATTGCATTTATCACACTCAAAAGTTACAGGATGTCAGCATCACAGTCTGATTTCAGCTCCTGTGTCTGTACGTGTAGTGTTAACAGTTTTGTAGTGAAAGAGAAATACACCTTTCTACATGCGTTCCTTTCTTCATTCAGTCTGCAGGAGGGACTGAGCAGTAGTCATTCAGTTAGTTTTATCCATTTCAGTGTGTGCCACTGCAGTGAACGTAATAATTCTTAATGGAATTTGTGTGGTATGACTTTTATAGTTCCTAACATCTTATGGAATCTTAAGATACTGTCTTCTCAATATCCTTGTGGGCTGATAGAGGTTACCACGCTCTGTCTTATGGTTGGGGAATTGAAGTACAGGAATATAGGCAAATGTTGTCTAAGGTATCAATAAACTTTGTGCCCCTGGACTGAGAAATGTAGAAACTGGTGTCATTTGTAGAGTTTTTATTCAGATCAATATCCCTTTTGTCATCTTGACGCCTTCCCTGGAGGTGTTTAAGTTATGAGTAGACGAGATCCTGAGGGACATGGTTTAGTGTTTGGTGGGAGTGGTTGGACTCGATGATCCGATGGGTCTCTTCCAACCCGGTGATTCTGTGATTCTGTGATTCTGTGAAACTGGAAGTATTTATGGTTTTTTAAATTTGACTCTTGGCTTTTAGAATTCAGAAGTGAAGAACACAGTGTCCACTAGTGAAACATTTGTTTTGTAGGATTTGCTTTACGAGAGAGCTCTGCTTCTGATGTGACATACAATTTGTTTCTCTACGGTGATCTTTAAACTTTCCCAGCCATTAAACTGTTTTTTATATATATCAGCATTTTGCCTTTTCTCCACATCTCACTATTCTGAAAAAAAATTTTCTTCTATGAACAGTTCCAATTTAATTCAGGGGGTTTTTTATGGTACAGCCTGCCTTTTTATCAAACGGAACCAGACTTGGCTTAGAGTCTGCAGAAAGAATCTTAAGTAAGGTTAAATGAGTAGACATCATCCTAACATTTTCTGATTTTCTGAGTACTGTTTTTTCAATTACATGGCCGCAGTCATTTTAATTTATAGGATTTAAAAAAAAATTAGGGAAAAAAAGCCCATCAAACCTCACCAACAGTTACTTAAAATTGTGCTGATACTAATTTAGAGGGGGGCAAAGAAGTACGTTTTGCTAGTATGCACTGTCAAAGGACCATTATGCCATAGAATTGGCTCTTATTTTCCATTTTTGATAATTTATTGGAGAAAATGGTTTTATGGAATAGGTGGTATTATGAATTTAATGCCACACCTTTACTTATGTGTCCAAAATCACTCAATGATCTGTGCTGAATATGGAGCATTGACTTCACTGCTGTTTATGGAGTCTGAGATGTAGCATACCTACCCATGTCGTGGTCCTTAGATGGATAATCAGCCTGCCAGAGATGTAAGAAATAGACAGAATCCCACAAGGGCAGATACTTCATCCTGTTTAGACTATAAGAAGATGTATGTTCTTGAATTTTCAGATGTGTATATGGGTAAGTTTTCAGAGTAAAGTACTAAAGTGGCCTTTCTCTACTATGAGCTGTCACTTCCCACTGAATTTCACACATATGCTGTGAAGCATGAAAATGCTAGAGCTTCTGAGGGAAAAAAAAAAGCAAATACTTTATTTGCTAGGTAGACAATTTTCCCAAGTCTAATGCACAGAAACTGTTGACATAAAAAAATTCATTATTATGAATAGTTCTTTGCTTTATAAAACTTCATCCTTAATTTTGTATGAACTATTTATTTTGTGTGAGTTAAAAATATCTGAAAATATATAAAGAAAACTGTTCTATTAAAGGTGTTGGTATTTCTATCATTTCTACATGTAATACTGCGTATGGTGCAAGGACTTGAAGAATTTCCATGTAAATGCCTACAGACATAATAGGCAATTCATAACTCACCCTTATTTCCCTCCCTCAATTAAAAAAACCCCTTGTAATTATGATTTCTAGTTTTGCTATGATAATGACATGAGTATTTTCCATTGCGCATCTCTTTGCTGGTCCAGAACAGAAAGAAATAAGTGCTGCAGGAGAAGATTTTAATCAGTGTAAACCTAACCGAGAAATTTAAATGTGAATGAGCAGTTCTGTGGTGTGGGTTGAGAACTATAACATGGAATCATAAAGATGTATTCTGCTCCAAACTGCTCCTCGGAGGAGATAAAATCAAATATGATTGTGTTGCTCAAGATGATGTCCAGTGGGATTTTGGCATTCCAGAGACGGACATCTCTCAGCCTTTTGGGGTGCTCTGTTCCAGTGCATATAGTATTTTGTGTTTTGGCTTGAGCAGGAGTTGCCTGCTGAGGCAAGGTAGCTTGATGCTGTACCTGCTCATTTTTGTGCCATACATGTGCTTTAATGAGTTTGTCTTTAACTGACAGCTGTCCTGTGCTTTTTTATACTTCAGCATTCTGCGTGAGCCTGCCTACCACTTCCCCAGAGAAGCCATACTTTGCTCTCCTTATGCCCAATGGCATTTTCTATGTGCCTTCCTCCCTTCCCTTAGTTTTCCTGTCACACATAAAGACTTACTACTAACATCTGTGAGTTGCCACAGCAGGGTTAGGGACTGTTTGTAAAGAAAGAGTAGGTTTGGTAATGTTTTAGGTGGGGCACCTTATGTGCGTAGATTCCTTATCTGGAAGTAGTGTCAGCTTTTGAGATTACATCACTCTCCAGTTCTCTAAGTTTTCAGTAACCCGTAGCCTTAGTCAGTGTTTTAAAACTTACATTTCTAAGGTGCGAGTCATTAATACAATTTATTTTACATAGTATCAAAATATTAACTTTCATCATTGAAATGTGTCTTTTTCAGATTACGTATTTCAGTTTGTGGTATTATAATAAGCAGAATCAGCGCAGATGGGTAGATTTGGACAAGCCTCTGAAAAAGCAGCTGGACAAATACGCCTTAGAGCCAACTGTGTATTTTGGAGTAGTATTCTATGTGCCTACAGTTTCTCAGCTTCAACAGGAGATTACCAGGTAAACTTTATGTGTCTATAATTTTGCTTTAAGCATTCTGATATTTATGGTTTATTTAACCATTGACCGCTTTCCCCTCTCCCATTTCTATAGAAATGGAAATTATTACTTTAGACAGAATTTACGTTTAGAGTGTGTATTTATTTCCCCTTTAATATTTAAAATATGTGATAAGCTCAGTAAACAACTAATTTTTTGTGAACCTAGGAATCTATTCAAACTTGTTTTCTGTAATGGGCATAATTGCATGGTCAGACTTATAATTGTTTAATTATTTTAGCCCCTTCATGTTTTCTCTCTCTCTTTTTTTTTTTTTTTAATAAACATTTTTTTTNACATTTGTTGCTTTTGGGGATGTCCATCCTGCACAAAACACATGCAGCTTTTAGTGAGCTATACTTTCCTTTATTTTGCTTTCTGTACTTTCAGTCCAATACATTGGCAAACTACAGGTCAAGCTTCAGCTTGTAATTTTTCTGTAAATCACTGGAAAATGAAGGTGGATGTTAGCTTTGATATCACATATCCATTTCTGCTGTGAGTCTGGGTATTTCCCATAAGCAGTGCTTACTGCAGGGGAAAAATAAACTAAACGTATTTACTGGCCAGTTATTCCTGTGGGCCTGTACATTGGCTGTAATGCTTTCATGTGTATAGTTATTCTGATTTAATTATATAACAGACAAGTTAATGTAAAACCACTAAGTGAATTACAGACAAATATGGTTATTTCAGAAATATATGCCTGCATTAATTAACCTGTTTAAGCTGGTAACTTCAAGTTGGTCCTATTTTGAGTGGGGAGTTGAACCAGATGATCACTTAGAGGTCCTTTCCAGCTTAATTTATTCTGTGGTTACATACAACTGTCTTTATATTATATATTCTGGTGCTAAAACACCTTGCCAGGGAGTTTTCCCACTAACGGTAGTGTGAAAGCCCTTCTGGGAGATACGCCTCCTGGTGCAGACACTGGTGCTGTAATGTATTGGTCAGTGTTTGACAACTTTAGTTTTTCTTTCATCTGTAATTTCTGAAAGATTATTTTCTTTCTGAAGCTCTGAAATGTTGGGCTTTTTCTCAGCATTTTTAGTGGCTTAAAAAGTCATTCTAATGGTCTTTTTTTTTAAAAAAACCAAACTTGGCTCAGATTCTGTGCTTGTTAGTGTACTAGGAGGTATTAGAGTAAGATAATATCATGGTGGGGAATTGAATAGTTAAATTGCCTGAAAAAAACTTGAATATTCTTCTCTGGCATTTATTTAAAGAATATGATGCTTATGCTGGAGCTTTAATGGCAATTCTGCAGTATTGCCATGTGGAAAGCAGGAATTTATGTGCCAGCCTTAGGCTCAAGTCCTAGAGGATGGTATTTGCTTTGATGTACAATAGTGAGACTCTGGATTAGTTTCAGAAATCTGTGGAGATTCTTTATTTTAAGGGGTAGCAGTGCTTGATTCTGCAGGAATATGTGAAAGCCAAGGGAGGAGTTAGCGAAGACTATGAAGCAGTGCATCTAAGTGACGAGAAAGACTGCCCTCTACACAAACTGGGGAATGCAGCAAAATAGGAAATGTAGGCATTTTCATCTGCACCCTCTTTTTAAATTAAGAAGCCTATGTTAGCTTTTCCTTTCTTTTTCCCATGTAGGTATCAGTATTATTTGCAATTAAAGAAAGATATCTTGGAGGGCAACATTCCTTGCACACTGGAACAAGCAATACACCTGGCTGGGTTAGCTGTTCAGGGTAAGTTGTGCCAATTAGATAATGTTGCAGAAATAACTTTGGTGATGGATTTTCTATTGCATGTTTTCTATTTGTTGTTTAAAGACCCTGTTCAGTACGTTATGAAAGGCTTGTTCCATAGAACTTCATCACAGGGACTGAAGGGGGGGAACAGTGGAATCAGAGGCCCCAGACTTGCTAGTATTTCTGTGCAGCCCTCAGAAGTGTACGTGGGTATCTAATATGTATTTTCAGATGCTGGGTCTGACTTAGTCATCTGAATTCCTTTGGGGCAAAGACTTTAGTCAACTGCTTACATTGACAGATCTGTCATCTATTTCTGTTAATGAAGACTCTACTGTGACATGGTGACAAAAGAAAGAGATGTTTTAATAAATAAGCAAATTTGAACATGCAGTATTACTTGTATCTTCCACTTTTTCTCCCAGTATCCTGACACGTAAGATTATTTCAAGTTAGTATGCAAGACTGTTAACAATTCCTGTGTTCAAATCACTCCTGAAGATCCATTTCTGTGATACCTACATGAAAATGGCTGCTTTATTTTTCCTAACTGAGGTCAGATGGGATAGAAAGTACAGTGGAGAACCACCAGTCCTGTCTGTCTGCACAGATCATGTCTGATGTTCCCTGCTAACATGCTTGTTAGATCTTAAATCTAAAAAAAATTAGAGTTTTTAATGACAACAACTTTGCTTACTGTGTTTGTATGTTGCTTCACAGTGAATGCCACTCCAGTATGTATAACAACAATTGCAAATCTGCAAAAATTGAAAGGGACTTAAAATCACTACAGTATATACAGCTTAGGGTTTTTTGTCTTTTTTTTTTAAATTATATGTGTTGGTAGTATCACATTAAAGATGATGATTATGTTCGTTGAAAATGTAGTTAGTAGGGTGAATTATATTGGTGTCTTGCTTATGTAACAGTGAGTCTCTTTAATCCAAGCCAGGATTTAGTGATCTTCAGTTGCCAAATCTTGCTTTGTTATTTTCATATCTTTGGACATTTTAAATGTCTCTCTGCTCAGTGAATTGTTTATAGAAAATTTTCAATATAATCCTCTTTCCAGATGGAAAATATTTATCCTTTTAGGTTTCATATTCCTTTTTTAAGTCTTATGGGAGGGAGAAACTGAATCTGTTGATTACACTGTGAAAAAAACAACTCAGAAAAAAATGCAGGTTCTTAATAATTGTATTCCAATGACTGAAGTAGCTTCTACTAGGTAGTTTAGTTAATTAGTAGTTGTAGAATGAACAGAAGCAGTTATTTGCTGTTTGCAGTTATTTGCTCTTTCCAGTGAACTGACTTCAAGAATGATCTTTGTTTGAAATAAATTAGTGTTTAGAATTGGTCTGTTGTAATTATCTCAGGTGCCACATTTGTGTAGCGTGTCACAGATTTTCCCCTTTCATCATGAATAAGTTGTGTATTATTTGCTAGTGCTTAATACAAAACTGTTTTCTAAATGTCTCTAAAGGTTTACTTAAGGTTCCATAAAGGTTATGGAAGATAATATGTGGTAATGTAAATAGCATCCATATACTTAGGGATTGTGTTTATAGTTTTTGGGAGCAGCCATTCTATAGACTGCTGTTCCACAGTTTCACCCGTGAGACTAGTATATAGCTTTTCCACTTTAGACTATTTTTTTTCTCTTCTTTGAAATACTGCCTAGTTGTTTTTTTGTCTTTGAAATAGAGAAAGAGGCAAATTCCTTAGATGCCTTTTGGAATAAAACCAAAGCTCTAAATCCCTTCTGAGCATGGCCTAGTGTCTAGGAAGGTTTCTAGGTCTGAGTGCAGGGAGCCGTAGAAGGCTTCAGAGCTGAAGGAACCAGTGTCCACAGTGCTCCAGCTGCGCCATGTGGTGTTTGAGTCCAGCTGCAAGTTAGAGCAATCTGCTGGTGCTATACTGCAAATAATAAAGTATCTGACAGGAGAGAGTAAAGAAGATGGAACCAAACTATTCTCAGGAAATGGGCACAAATTGAAATGCAGGAAATTTCATCAGACAGAAATTTTTTTTGTTGAGAGAGTGATGAGACACTGGAACAGATTGTCCAGAGAAGTCATAAAGCCTCCATCGTCTGTATTCAAAACTTGACCAAAGAAGGCTCTGAGACAAACTGCTGTACCTGACCCTCCACGGGGCTTATGGGCAAGATGCTAGACAATCTCCAGATGCCCCTTCCAACCTCAAATGTTTTGTGATTAAAAAATCAAACAAATAAAACCCCAAGGAACTCAGGAACTTGAAGCAACATTATGATTGTTATATCATTACTTCCCCTTTCCTATATACAGGGAGAGTTATCAGTTTTTCTGAACAATTAGAAAGATGAGATGTGTTTTTACTTTTTCACTTAATAAACATTACTAGTTAGTTTGTTTATTTGTTTTACTTTCAGATCATACATAGTTCAATAGGATGGATATTTGCTACTTGGAGAACCTGCTGCAATTAATTGGGTATTGAGTTATTTTGTTACAAATGTTTGAATCCAAGACATGTTTTATTTTTTAGCTGATTTTGGAGACTATGATCAGTATGAATCTCAGGAGTTTCTACAAAGATTTGCTTTGTTTCCAGTGGTAAGTATGTCATTTAATAATTCTAAATTCTTGAATTGATAATTTAAATATTTCATTAGATTGGTAAAAGCAAATCATTAACAAATACTTAATCATCCATCTAGCTTACTGCTCCCTTTATTTTAAAATTTAGTTGAGGTTTTCTTTGAGACTGGAGTGATGTATACCTTATTACACAAAAACAATGATATTGCAAGATCTTTTCAGTAAAATCACTTCAAAACAGTGTTTGTGCTTTTTGGTTTTGTTTGTGTGAGTAATACATCATCTAAGCTCCAAGATTAAAACTGGGAGTTTATTTGCCTCTGTAGAGAGACTATAATTATTTATTTTATTGAAATTTTTTGTCTATCACTCTACAATTGCTATCTTACCTTAAGGGCTGGCTACAAGAAGAAAAAATACTGGAAGAAGCAACCCAGAAAGTTGCCTTGCTACATCAGAAGTACAGGTAATGTTTCTGAAACTCTTTATTGCTTAATTTTGATGTGACTTCTTCAGTAGCTCAGGAATTTAGGAATATCAGAAGGCAGCTGCATTAATTTCAGCTCCTATTTAAATGAGTTTTGCACTTATACATCTGCATTGCAATTACAAGAATTCATGCTGAATGAAAGTGAAAAAGAACAGAATTACTGTGAAAATAAATGAGAGGTTTCTGCTGGAAATGTGACCTCAACTGTGTGTTTCTGAACATTGTTTATATGAAATTGTGATCCCAGTAAGGATGTTTCTTGACAAACAACAGCAGCAGATACTGAGGGCAGTAGAAATTTCAAGAGTCACTGTGCCAGAATGCTTATGATCCTAATGAAAAGCTAGCTAAGACACAATAGTCCAAGGCAAAGAAAAGTTAAATTCTCTGTTGTCAGTTGATCAGTGAAAAATGTTTATGACTATGTGAGTAATACTTATTATTTTTCTCCTTTATTGTTTTCAAACATCAATTTGAAAATTGCAAGGACAATTGTCTCCTCCTTATGTTTTCAGACGATTAAAGTTTTAACAGCATTTAGAATACTAGACTCTCTTTCCTGAAATGTGAAGCATTAAAACTTAATCCTAAGCACGTATACTGCAATCAGAGAAATTCAAGCCTTGAACATATGTGCAATGTTAGTTAATCTGATAAAGTGAGAAAATATGGCGACAATGGTGGATTTGAAGAAGGATGTAATAATTGTCTGCCCTTAGTAGAGATGATAAATTTAACTGGTCTTTGTTGCCATTTACCTCTAGAGATGCTTGAGAGAAGGAAGTTACTGAGGTTGAGACAAATATATCAGGCAATGGTACAGATGAAAACAGCATGGTTTGATGCTTGCTTGGATGTCTTGGGGATGCTTTTTAAGTTTTTACAGTGTCGGTCAGAGTAAACCAAATATGATTCTTTCTTATTGACAGCATTAGCTGATCATTGTTTTCACTTGTAGAGGCCTTACTCCTCCTGATGCAGAAATGTTATATATGCAAGAAGTGGAGAGAATGGAAGGCTATGGTGAAGAGACCTATCCTGCAAAGGTAAACAGGTCTTTGGTCTTTGTATCAGTTGATTTTCCCCCTCTATGTAAACAGGGTTACTTCCTACCAAAAAAAGGAAAAGAAAAACAAAAGCTGTACCACTCCTTTTCTCCTCCAGAATTGTAAAAGTAGTTGCTTCCTGGGTAACTTTGCTTTCAATGACCTTTTTCTGTATTTGCATAATTTTTTGCAACTTCTTGCAGGACAGCCAAGGAAGTGACATATTCATTGGAGCATGTCTTGATGGTATCTTTGTGAAACACAAAAATGGTCGTCCTCCTGTTGTATTTAGGTTAGTATTGTTCATTCTTAAAATATTTTCATGCCCTTGATGTTTTATGTGTTCCTCACTAGCATGAATGTCTCTTTGGTATGATGTGTAGTTATTCATGTGATAAACCTGAACACAGTCTTGTAGTTGTCATTCTACTGTGAATACTGAGGTCCATGGGATTTTTTAAACATGTTGATGGCAGAATGAATCTCTTTAATCCAGATTAACTTTAAGAGATGAACACTTAATATATATCCCATTGCAAAAATTTATTGAGTCAAAGAGTAGCAATTCTCTTCACATAGAACATAAGACATCCTGAGATGGACACATCAGCTTGCTTGGAAATAGTCAGTTGTAAAGTGATCAAGGAGTTCTTTTCATATATTATGTGTAAAAGAAATAAGAGGAGACTCACAGCACAGCATTTGTTTCAGTATTTTTGGTTCATACATTGTTTTAGTTTATTATTGAATGTTCTAATAGCTAAATTCTAGTTACAGACGTGTCCACAACTTTACCTAACAGTGAATATTCCGTTTTCATGTGAAATGGTGTGGTTCCTACTGACTTTAAGAGGGGTTACTTGAGCATTGTTGAACAGAATTTAGAAAAATTTTAAATTTAAAAAAATATATATTAAGATTTTTAAAAAAAAATTGAATCTTATGAATCTGTAGTTATTGAGCAGGAAATAATTTATTCTTAGTGAACTTTAATCTTCCAGAATTTAATTTTTGGCTGCATATGAACAGAATCTTGGAATTAGTCCAACAGTTACTGGAACTCATGGTGAATTTCTGGGGTTAGGGAAAGTAGCAACTGTATTTCTTTTTGTTAGTGGTTTCATTTAATAGAATTTATAACTTTAGCACTGTTAACTGTCCCTCATAAAAATTTGTCTCTGCTTCTGATAGCAAAGCTGATGCCAAGTTTTTTTTTAATTGTGTAGAGTGGTAGAATTGCCCTGTTCTTGCTTTCTTGTAAAATGAAGCAACAAAAGCTCTGCTACCTGATGTTCTAAGCACGCAGGGTGGAGGAATAAAGCTTTGGCCATGCATTTCACATAATTCCTTAAAGAACTGTGACTGTGTAAACATAAGAAAAAAGTTGAACATTTGAGAACATCAGAAGGTATTCATATTCTGATTTCAGGATCCAGCTTTCTGCTCTATTGTTTATTTGTTGTTGCTCTATTGTTTATTTGTTGGGCTATTCTAACAAGGGTGGATATATCATGATATTTACGTGGCAAAAAAAACATCAACAAATGACCCACCACTAATTCTTACAAAGGCTGGTTTGTGCTTGAGATTGGTTCAAGTAATTTCATAATTGCATCCATAAATGCTTATGAACCAAGACCTTAAATTGGAGGGATCTTTGTTTGACATCAAAATAGGATCATTACTGTTTCCTTACCTCTCACATATGATGGTGAATAGCTTCAGCAAATACTATCAGCCACATCTACGTAATGAAAGTGGAAGTCATAGAAATGCCGTTAGAGAGTCTGGTATGTAGGTCATGCTTTTTCCCCTGTGTCTGTGCACTGCAGAACATCCTTTAAATAAATCAATGATAGAGGCTTTATTTACACTAATATAACACAAATGGATCAAACTTCATTTGTGTTTATCAAGAAGTTGAATACATACATGGTATTATATTTCTTGCAATCTAACTTTTTCTCATCTGTCAACATGCAAATGACGTCTAGAATATATGCATAATAATGCTTCAATGGCTTTGTTAAGTGCAATTTTTTTTCTCCCTAGAATTTATGGTTTGCTTCCAAGCAGTCGGGACATTATAATTTTGTGATAACTAGATTTGTCTAAATTTGGTTGTGTTTTTTTTCTTTCTTTTAAAAAAAGAACACTTGAAAGACTTTCAAGTGGAAGACAAGTAGGAAACTTATTACTCTACATGTTATACAATTTCAGAAGAGTTAGACACATGCTCATTTTCCTTTCAGTGGTCACTTAATAGATATTGGAGTGATGGTCTGCAATTTGTTCAGATACACAGATGAACTTTTTATTTGTCCTCAGTTTTTTATCCATATTCTGGTGGTGATTCTGTTCTTAAGTTGCATGTTCATGTGGTTCGAAAATCAGAGCTTCCCAGTTATGTTCTGTCCTTTTTGCTTGTAGGTGGCATGACATTGCCAACATGTCCCATAACAAATCCTTTTTCGCACTAGAGCTGGCAAACAAAGAAGAGACAATCCAATTTCAAACTGTGAGTAGATTTCTAATTTTTTTTTCACTAAGACATCAGTAGATAAAACCACAAATTAGGACTGCTAATTTATCTGAAAGGGTAAAAACTATTTTTTGCATATTTAGAAATTTTGAACTGCATGAGTGAGTCAAAAATAATAATAATATTTCTGGCTAGCTTTCTATGGGAAGGCATTAAAAAAATTACCTTTAACACTGAGTACATTGACAAGTTTGGTTCAGGTGGTGATAAACATTTTTATCTGTTACAGTAAAATTTCTAGCATGTCTTTTTGACTTTCAAATCAGTAGCATTTAAATATCAACATGATCTTAGAGTTTTGCTGGAATGGGCCATGGCATTCCTTGCAGAATTTTATGTAGCATCTACCAGCTGTCATTGTCAAGGAAGCAGCTGTTGACAACCTTATGGGATGATATACACACACACACACAGAGTAAATAGTGTTAGTATTATAGTTGATAACAGTGCCTTTAACAAAAGGCTTCTACTTTTCACTTTCGTAGGTCTCATAAAATTGTTAGTCTAGAGCGCATGTTTAGGCCCATGAAGTACAGTTTTAGGGAAAACCTGGTGACAGTAATGAAGTTACATTAAAATGGAATAGGTCAACATTTAATCTTAAAAAATTCAGTGGCTTATCTGACAGTAAAGAGTGAGTATGCACATTTTGCCTAATAGGCAAATTTTGTTTATGTTTTTTTGGCAGGAAGATATGGAGACAGCAAAGTATGTGTGGAGGATGTGTGTGGCTAGACACAAATTTTACAGACTAAATAAATGCAGCCTGTAAGTAGAATACATTAATTCTTGGTGCCCTTGAAGCTTCCATTGGGAATTGAAATCTTTTATAGTCTCTATGTCTTTATTGTCCTTTTTAGATGGTAGGAATGAAAGATTTGGGTTTTTTTTCATAATATTTCTTTGAGAAAATACTCAAACATCTTTTGCCTTATAAGAGAGGGCAATATTAAACACTGAAATCATGCCAAAATTAGCCGTATTTGGCCCCTGCTGCTGGATCTCAGTGCTGTGACAGACTTTAGTTGATTCGGGTGCTTCTATTGCTAGAATGTTTGTGAGCTACTGGAATAACTGCGATTTGGACCTGGGTTTGGGTGAACTGCTCTGAAAGGACACACTAGAGGGTTTTAAAAGGGCGGGAAGTGTATGTGAAGCACTCCTGAAATGTGCTGGACTGACAACTGAGAGGTATGTAGTCCTCTGGATACCCATGGAATCTGTATAGCTCAAGTAGCACCGGTGCAAAGTAAAATTAGTACAATTCATCAAATTAAAATCTAAGTGGGCTGGTGTCCAGCTTGTAAATCAAGATCTGGAATTTGAGCTACTCCATTGGTACAGCTTTTCTTCAGTTAACTTGCTTCACCCAAAGAATAGGGAATTAGACCCCATGAATAGTGTGTAATTAATTGCATGATTCCCAAATGTTCCATTACTCCTCTTTGTACACAAGAAAATAGCTATTGGAGGGGTTGGTACAAAGTTTGCTGAGACTGGTGGAAAGTGGAGTATTTTGTACTGCGGATGACTCACTAGTATTTTTAATGATAATTTATTTCAGAAAAGTAAAATTCATTTGCAATAGAGTAGACCTGATACCTTTAAGTTTGTAAACCCAGCTGTATTTGGAGAGATAAGAAATATTGGTAGAAATAGTGCATCTGTGGGAGCTGTGCATTACCACCTGAATGTCAGTTCTCTAGTTCTATATTGAAAGTCTGTCTCTATGATTAATTATTTTAACCCTTTCACCACAATATGGTTTCATTAATAGGAAAAGACCTCACAAAACTTCTCTATCTTTACTCTAAGATTCTCTGTCATCTGGTCCTGCTGCTGGAAACTGTCTTATGCACGACTGTATTAATTTCAGATTTTTTTTTTCTTTATCTGTACATACTTTGTCTTTAGAGACTCCCTGGACTCTCCACCTGAGGAGGGCTCTCAGAAATCTTCCCTCATTCTTTCCCTTCCACGCTTTCCAATCCTTTCTCGTCCTTCACTTCCCAAAGGGTGAGCTGAAAAATAATCTTTCTCTCTGAAATCTATCAGTTCCTGCATTCCTATTATTATGCTGGTTTTTGACCTCTGTCTTGCAAGATGCAGAGTACATATGCTGTGTAGGGTGGGGAAAAACAAGCTTAAAGTTCCTGAACTGTACATCCTGGAGGCAATCCAACAAATTATGAAAACATATTTTTGTTAGTTTGAATATTCATGCAGTGTAGTTGCACTTTCCAGTTCTTTCCACATCTGTAACATTACATTCTGTAAATGATCTTATATCTGGTCTTGTAGAACAGGTAACTTGGAGTATGAGATTTTACATGGGGTTCAAATTTGGAACCAGTCTCCAGTTACTCTGCTGTTTTTTCTGCCCTGCTGCACTGCTTCAGAGACGTCTCCTTTTTATGCCACACAAGAAGGAGGCAAAGAAATAACTGATGTAGTTGGATCTTGGTGTTGTTCTTGGCACATTCTGTCTGTAGTGGTGGTTTATACACACACTTCTTCCTTTTGAAACTATTGGGAGGGCTATTTTAATGCAGGGCCTGACTCCAAGAAATGTAGAGTGATTTTAAGTGCACCAGGCTGCACTTTCCAAGGTTTGACACAGATCTTGGTGATGTTAAGAATGATTTCTCACCATAAGATTTCTTCTGTAGGCAAACCCAACCCCTTACAGTGAATCCTGTTAGAAGGCGGTCTTCATCCAGGATGTCTATGGTAAGGAGACCAAATAGTTCTTTATTTGCATTTTTATGGATATCTAATAACTTTGAATCAGATATTACTTTCCTTCAGTGAAATAAAATGAGTGATGAAAATGTCTAATATGCAAGCAACTGGTTATGACTTGTAGGAAAAGCTGCTACGTAATATCTCAATAATGGAATTAAAATAATTGCAATGAAAAATATTTTAAACACTTCCATTTTTAGTTTAGTTTTTCTGTCTCTATGAGACTCATATAGAAGTCTGTCCTAGATGTCAGATGGCAAGATACAGTCTTGGGTTGGTGGTGCATTTTTTCAGTTTTGTTTTTTTTCTTTTGTTGTTTCTTGTAGGACTTCACAGGAGAAACTTACATTGCAGATTTAGAGAAGTGGTTTACATATGATGACTTTGTGTGTATTATATATTTATGTATAATATTACACATTATATAAATACTAAGAAGTCTTTGAGTCTTGTTTTTAAAATACAAGAGCAATTTTTAACTAAAAATAAAATACTTGCTTTTTTAGCCCAAGCCTCAGCCTTATATGATGCCTCCACCACCTCAGCTGCATTACAATGGTCACTATACTGAACCATATGCATCCTCCCAAGGTAAATTCATTAATTCTAAGGAACCACTACACAGCTTTAGAAAGTAAAAACTAACTTTCATTTTACAGCTTCTTTAGCTACAGCTGAATAAATTCATAGGGTGAACATGAGATAGTTTTCTACTAAAACACTCATTGATGTTCTTGCTGCTACTCTAGGCTTATAGGCTGATGTGAAATGTGGGATATGAGCAAAGTTAATTATGGTAGTATATACTCCCAACTGTAGAATGTAGTCCCTGTAGTCCCTTGGGCAAGTTTAAGCTGAGTGTTACTTTCTTTCATTTATGTACCAAACTGGTAAGTTATGGCATTCTGAGTTCCTTGCCTATATAGTAACTGCAAAGAGTAACTGAGCCCCCAGAAAATTAAAAAAAAATAATTAAAAACTTACCAAACCCAGGATGTAAGAAGAGAGATGTTTCTCTGAATTTGCTAGACCACAAGGTGCTATGGAATTCAAAGGCTAAGTAGGCTGCAAGTTACAGGATTGTTATACATGTCATTGAAAAGAAGGGAAGAAAAACCCCAAACCCAAACAAACTCTGACTGTAATTCTGAAAGAATGCACACTCTTAATCTAAGCAGTTTAACAATGGAGTCATGGCTGCTTTCTCTCGGTTTTTTTGGATTGTTGTACATTATGTCTTTAACAAAGTTGCTGCCCAAAAGAGTTTAGTCTGATCTCTTGCAAAGTTACCTCAGTTTTGACAAGGACCTTCCACTCCTATAAGTCAGCTGGATTTAAAAAATGCTTATAACTCACTAGTAAGGAAATAAACACATTTTCTGTCTAAATACAGTTACACAAGTAATCATGAAGATATGGGTAAGTATATTCAGAATGTAGCTGAATTTTTTCCAGTATAGTGTTGGAATTATTGCTGAACACAGTGAAAGCTGTCATGCTTCTTACTTGCTACTGCACACATCCAATTTTTAAGCAATTTTTTCACAAACAAAAGAATTTTTGACTGTCTGCAAGTTCATTCCTGTAAGTGACAATGATTTTGGTGAACTTGAAGAGTTAAATCATGAAAGGCATCTGAAGCAATGACTTAATTGTTCTCTTCTGGAGCCTTTTTTCCCCTTCTCAATTCAGTAATTGCTAAGAATAACTGAGATTTTTAAAAATGTCTAACATTCATTAGTTACATCTTAATAGAGAATATCTTTCTTTGATGTCATGGACATAAAGGTTGTTCTTAAACTTTGCTTTCAGATAACCTCTTTGTGGGCAATCAAAATGGATACTACTGTCACTCTCAGACTAGCTTGGATAGAGCCCCTCATGACTACAGCGGTCGGATCCGCAACGGTAGTGTCTATAGTGCACATAGCACAAACTCCTTGAACAATCCACAACATTACTTGCAACCATCCCCCATGTCCTCTAACCCAAGCATTACTGGAAGCGATGTACTCAGAACAGATTATGTCCCATCACACAGACATAGTGCACTAATACCGCCTTCTTATCGTCCCACACCAGACTACGAGACTGTGATGAGACAGCTCAACAGGGGGATGGTGCATGCAGATAGGCAGAGTCATTCGATGAGAAATCTCAACATCAGCAATTCATATGCTTACAGCAGGCCTGATGCCTTGGTTTACAGTCAGCCTGAAATACGCGAACATGCTCAATTCACTTCCCCACAGTCTAACCATTATCCATTTAACCTGAACTACAGTTTTCATTGCCAATCCCCCTATCCTTATCCTGCTGAAAAGCGCCCAGTTGTTGGGGCAGTCAGTGTGCCTGAGTTGACAAATGTGCAGCTCCAGGCTCAGGACTATCCAGCACCGAATATAATGAAGACCCAAGTCTATCGACCACCTCCCCCATACCCATACCCAAGACCTGCAAACAGTACTCCAGACCTTTCCCGACACATCTACATTAGCAGCAGCAATCCAGATCTTATTACAAGGCGAGTGCACCATTCTGTCCAGACATTTCAGGAAGACAGCCTGCCTGTGGCACATTCTCTTCAGGAAGTCAGTGAACCTCTAACATCAGCACGCCATGCTCACCTGCAGAAAAGGAACAGTATTGAAATAGCAGGCTTGACTCCCAGCTTTGAAGGAATGAGAATTAAAGAGAGGACCATGTCAGCTTCTGCAGCAGATGTGGCTCTTCCAAGAGTTATCTCAGAAGGGTCACAGCCCAACATTCTGATGGAGAGAACAAAGCAAAAAGAAAATGAGCAAGAAGGTGTGAACTGTGATCACAAGAAAACTCTTTCAGATGCTACTATGCTGATTCACAGTAGTGAGGAAGAAGAAGAATTTGAAGAGGAAAACAAGGCTGGTACAAGTCTTTCTCCACTCCCTGAAGATCAAACCCAACTTTCATCCATTATGGGTGGTTATTCTCATGATTCAATACTGAACTACCCTTACAGCTCTGTTGCTTCATCTGCTGGCCCTTTGCATATTCTTGAGCCTAAACTGCATATTGCAGAGACAGAAAAGAGAATGAAAGATATAAGCCCTGTTCATTTACTAGTAGAAAGCCAGGTACAGAGAAGAGGGGAAGGACTACTTACTCCATCTATGTCAGAATCTGACCTTACAACATCAGGGAGATACAGAGTAAGGAAAGATTCAGTAAAGAAGAGACCCGTATCCGACCTTTTGTCTGGGAAGAAGAATATTGTCGAAGGCCTTCCCCCACTAGGTGTAAGTGGATATTATTCTTCTTGGTTTGAGTTGGTTGTTCTGTAGCAGGAATTGTGTGGGGTTTTTTTTTGAGGCTTGGGTTTTTTTGTAATCAACCTGATATTCTTTTAAAACATGAAGTAAAGGCTACCTTAAGCTTGATATTTGTTTTTCTGGATTTTTTAAAGTCATTGTCTTCACTTATCTGTCTTTTCCTCCCTTCTCTGTCATGTCTGAGTTCTGTTTGTGTAGTCCTCCTCCATAAATTTAGCTGTGCAGACTTCATCCATCTGATACCCCTAACTTGGCTAGCAACTGTAAAATAAGCAAGTTTAAAGTCTGTTCTAGGTCCTGAATTCTGCCCTATCTTTATCTGGAACAGAAGTAACTGCTTCCATTTCACTACCAGGGTTCTAATCTTCCTCTCAGTGAAAACTTGAGTGTAGATGAATGCTCAATTTGATTAATTTGTTTTCTTCTTTTGACCTAAGAGTGGGACCTAATGTATTAGGTAATAAAGTCTCTCCTTGCATTCTCTTCTTTCCTCCATCCCTTCCCCTTTTCATATCCTTCTGCCTTGCATTCAAGCTGGTTTTATCTCACTATGTCTTGCTTGCATGTCTCTTTCTCCTAATCCAAACCTATGAAGCCATAAGTAGTGAACAACTGCAGGTTTCACCATCCCTGCAATTCCCACCTCATAGAACCATGAACATCTATGTGGGACTAGAATTTCACTTGCAGTCCTCACCGCTTGTTTTGTTTTAAACTTTTGTTCAGTTAAATATAGTCTGTAGCATTTTTCAGGTGCTAATGGAAGAAGACCACTTTTATTATTATTTTGCCTTTTAAAATTGATTGTTGTTAACTCAGCCTGACTGAGTTAGTGTCAGATAGTTTTCTGCACAAATTGAACTGCAATGGAACTACTGTATAACTTCTGCTGCTGTAGTAACTGTTACAGCTGATGCTGCAAAAGCTAATCTAGAGTAAGGTATGTGTTTAAGTAGTAATACTTTCACATTTTTTTGTCTGTTGGAATTCCTGTACGTGGAGCTGTACACAATGAAATGAATCTTCATAATCTTCAATTGATTTTATAATTGCATATGCTTTTTGAAATCTCCTTCCTCCTGTTTGTTTTGTGCATAAAGGGGATAAAGGGTAATACCTTTCTCCTCGTGTTCACACTAAAGTAGTCTCTTAGTATTTTGTTCTCCAAATGTTATGTTTTCAAACAATGGTTTATCTACCAAAAGCATACTCTGCCTTTTCCTTCCGATAGCTATGTAAGTGTGCAAGTCAACCTTTGAAATTAAATTCATATTTAAACTTTTTTCACTGGAGCTGTTCAGGAAAATGCTTTCTAGTTCAGTTATATTTGAGTGCCATTGTATAGTCGAGAAAAATACTTTGCTTTGTTCGATATTGAGATGAATATCCTGGTAAGAAAGCTGGCCCCTACCCATGTTTGCACCTCTTGCTTTCCAATGAACTCTTGGGATTGTGTTGTGTATGTATTTACTTTGCTTTTAAATGTGGTCTCATCCTTTTAGCTTTGTCATCCTACTCCATATTACCATTTAGCTTTTGAAAGGATTGCTTATAATTTAAGCAGCATATACCTCACATTTTCAGGGTGTTTTTGCTGACAACCAAACCTAGAAACTGCAGGAATGATAAAGCTTTCCCTTTTAAAAGAATAATCTGAATTTATTAATTCATATAAATTCCCCTTTGCTATTTTTCTCAAATAATGAATAGTAACTTCATTCATTTAGTTTCATGGCATGGTTCAGGGCTCAGATGTGTGTGAAATTCTGCATTCATGCTTTGTATGTGCAGTTTGTTGCAAACTTAGTCAAACATTTAACTATACCAAATATTTTAAAAGCAAATGCTCTTTGTTACACTCACTTTTAGGAAAAAAAGTTTAGTAAATAGAAATAGTTTAGTAAAGAATAATTTTTATGTGTTTCTTTGGCTCAAAGTGATTCCAATTCTGTACAAGAATGTTAATTATACAGAGCTGTCATGTCACACCCTCAGTTGTGAGCTTTGTAGGGAACAGTATTTGCTATTCTCATGCAGTTTCATTAACCTGCTTGGAATGAAGACAGACTTGTGTTGTGTCCTTGGAGGAATGTAGTCCCACCACCCTAATCTCTCTCTGCAGTGCTTATCAGGAAAAAAATCAGAGCCATTTGCAGACGGGGGTCAAAGAAGTATCCTTTACTTAATTGGACTAATCTGGTTTCTGCTTTATAACTTAATCAGTTATTTAAGAATATTTAGAAGTTTTAACTTTTGGTTTTTTCAGGGTATGAAGAAGAACAAAAATGATGCAAAAAAAATAGGGCCGCTAAAGCTAGCTGCCCTGAATGGACTAGCTTTGACTAGAATGCCTTTGCCAGACGAAGGGAAAGAAGAATCAACGAGAGCAACAAATGATGAAAGGGTATGTTGAAGTTTTTTAATGCTTGAATTCCTTTTCACACTGGTAATTTTTCAAAACAATGCAATATGAATGGTGCTTTATGTTGACTTCTGATCTAAAACAACTCAAACACTAAGAATAGAAACAAAATTGAGAGTGAGACTTCTGACAGATAAAACTTTGCTCTAACTGTTGGGTGTAACTTAGATTTTTTGTGAGGATTTAAAATGACAGTGATTCAGGTTGTGGTGTTCCTTTTGAACATGTAGAAAGCAAATTAACTAGTATCTACTGATAATTTTTTATGCCAAATCTTTCTGTTTTCTCTCTTCATTTTTTCCTTTTTTTTTGTCCAGACTGAAAACATGAAAATTAGAATTTTTAGTGTGAGATTGAACTTAGTAGTAATTATTAAAGAATACAATTTTCACAATAAATTTAGTCATCAAATTGCATCCTGAGGGTACAGCTTGTGCAGATTGTATTTATCTCTTTTTCTCAGGTGTATCCATGAAAATATAGATGAAACTTCTGTGATCTGCAGGTATTTTAAATTCAGTAAAAGTTCTCAGATCACTGAGGTGACATCAAGTTCTAGAAATTGAGGGTCATTCTTTGAGGAATACAGGGCTCCATCTGCTTCTGCCAGGGTAACCAGCATTAGTAAATATACTTCAGACTGCCTTGTTTATCATTAAAAATGTGCAGGAAAGTGAAATACAGTCAATATCCAGCATGGAAAGGGCTATGACAGTGCTGTCATACATCTGTCCAGGGAACAATTACATACACCAAAGTCTACAGTGATTATTATACATTCTGTGACCAGCTGTGTCTTTAGAATCCTGTTCTGAGTGGCTGGACATCCTTAGCTGCAGACTCTCTCATGCTCAACTTGTTAACAGTCACTAGGCAGGAATTAGAACCTGAAAGAGCAGTCCTGCTCTCTTCAGCTGCAGTTTTAAGGAACAGGCTAAGAAAATTAATTTCAAGCCACACAGTAGAAATTCATTTGTGGAGTTTGAAGGCTTGAAGTGAGATCCATAGGAGGGGGATGTGACTGTTTCATTTCAATGCAGCTGACGTTCATTTTGAACTATCTATGTTCCTTAAAGATGCTAAGTTACAGAAGTTAACATTGCATTCTTAAGGTACAGTTCTACATTTACTATCCGTGTTGGTTATTTCCTCTTATTTACAGCCATCATCTCTTCCTTGACTGACCTTTACTGAAATCAGCCTTATTATTCAGCTAGCTCTGCACAAAGTGTTGAGGTAAAAAGAACCAGAAAGTCATGAAAAAGAAATGTCATTACACTTTCTCTTCAGGCAGTCATGTAGAGGCAGAAGAGATGTCATAAAGTGGGAGTAATTCCTAAAGTAGTTGAGAAGAGGTAATGCAAAGTAGACATCTGACACGAAAGAATGACCAGACTGGGGGTATTTTAGAATATAACTTTAAAGTCGATTCAGTGCTTGTTTCATTGCTCATCTTCATGTTATTATTAGTTTAAATTAGGGAATTTAGCCTAAAGATAGTGAAGGATTTTGTACAGTTAAGGTATTGATGTGTTAATCGCGTGTGATTGAGGTTTTACATCTTCCTCTGCAACATTTGGCATTACAGTTATTTGATATAAGACACTTTTGTGATCTGATACCTCAGAGAAGTTACTGTGAGAGGCTAGGGACATGTGACATAGATGAAATTTTCTGGCTAAAAGCTTACATGTTTTTCCTCTAATTATTGTCGGCAAAGAGCTGCTGAAATTCCAGAAGTGTCTTATGATTTAGAAAGAACTCGGTTTCGAAAGAATAAACTGAGGGGAGGAGGGGGAGTGGATTATTTATATAGTGGTAGAAAAAAAATCCTTGGTTTATACCTCAGCTGCAGACAGAGGTTCTAACAAGGCTTTTCTGCTATATTCAGAGTTTACTGTTTTCCGCTTAAGAAAATGTGTAATATTGGTAGCGAATGATAAGTTTACTGACTGAAGCAAGTGTTTTGTTTTACACTTCTATAGTCTTTCTTCATCAAAATGACATGGTTGACTTAATTTGGTTTTTTTTTTACAAGGTTAAAGGAGACCTTTTCAAATCTAATGTACTATACTGAGCAGGAGGCTTAATGAGTATGTCTTGCTCAAAGGTATTTGAGGCAGTTTGTAGTATAGCATAGCTACCTGGTTTGGCCAGATGTTTCTTCACACAACTGAGTTGTCTTTATAGAAAGTACGAAATATTTTTTCTTTCACTGGTGTTATTCACAGTCTTTGTGACCTATATATGTATATGGTATAATGGACTTCTTAGTTTTCTCTTAACAAAATTCTTGCTGTGTAGGGTTGCTTCAAACTATTCTGATACGTTTATGAAAATATTAAGTGCTGGAAAAGCATTGAAGTGTGTAGAAGAGGAGAGTACATACATTTTATTCTTCATGCATTCTCTGTTAAAATAAGCTCGCCTTAGAATGTGATTTTGTATAGTTACCTGTGTTCTGTCTTTCAGTGTAAATTTCTGGAACAACGGTTAGAGCAGGGGATGGTGTTTACTGAATATGAGCGCATCCAGAAAAAAAGACTTGTAGATGGCGAGTGTTCAATAGCTCGGCTTCCTGAAAATGCTGAAAGAAACCGTTTCCAGGACGTCCTTCCTTATGATGATACCAGAGTAGAGCTAGTTCCAACCAAAGAAAATAACACGGGTTACATCAATGCATCTCATATTAAGGTGAGAGAAATACCGTTGAAGTGTTTTCCAGTTCATATGGTAGCTGAGAATGGGTTTGGCTGTCAGTTCTGGTTTGGTCAGCGAGTGAGAATTCCTTCATCTCTTGCTTTGACTCCTTCTGCAAATGTTTCTTTGGGTAACGGAGCAACCTGTTTTTCCTCATTACATAGAATAACGGTGGATTATTTATTGGAACTATCTTCTGCATTTCATTTCTGTATTGCTTTACTGCTTCCTTTCACTTTCTGTGGATTGGTGCTAACAGAAGATATGCCATTTCTTCCTGGAGTTAAGACAAATACCTTTACAACAAACTGGGAATCTTTGCAATGATTATGATGTTTTTGAATGACAGTGACAATCCTTATTATCTCTTCCTCTTCTGTACTCTTGGACTAGATTCACAGCAGGCAGTTAGGTAGCTCCTAGCTTAAAGCTTTTTTTGATAGTTAGAGGAATAGATGAGCTGGGGTAAATTTGCTCTTTCATAATCTTCAATTTCTCTTTTCCCTGGCTTATCTCTTTAAACTGTTCAAAAATAAAAAAGTTGCAGGGTGAACTCAAGAACCTTTAAGGCAGTTAACAAATTTTCATTGCGTTTACCTACTTAAAGTGCAAGTTGGCTTCATTCTTTCTCTGAAAACAATTGAGCTCTTCTGAGTACCAGTTATAGTTATGGTACTGCCTTTAAAAAAAAACTATGTTTTGAATGCTGATATGGTACCATAGCTTCTATACTTCAACTCATTGACAAATGTTCAGTAACTCTTGTGACCCTTGACAAACAAGGAAACATCAGCTAATTCTGACTTTATTTTTTTTGACTGTGCATATAATAGCACTTACAGTGCCAGGGTATGAAAGCTTCTCTAAACATGAATTGGCTAGAATGCATTAAATTCACAGAAGAGGAATACAATTTTATTTACTTAATTTTACATTATGCTGATGTTATAAAGTACATTTATTTAGCTATGTGCCTATATAATTTTAAACATTGTGCCTCTCCTTCATCTAATGTGACAAGATCCAGCTAAAATATGGGAGACAGCTGTAACTCACAGTGGGCTCCTGCTTCTCCAGTGTTGCTGTCTTTTTTTCAGTTTGGCTGGCTTAAGTATTATGGAAAGGGGGTCTTCAATAATTATTAATCTAATGTCTTTCTTTTTACAGATCTCTGTTGGTGGCATAGAGTGGGATTACATTGCTACACAGGGCCCTTTGCATAACACATGTCAAGATTTCTGGCAGATGATCTGGGAACAAGGGATTGCCATCATAGCCATGGTGACAGCAGAGGAAGTGAGTATAAACTGACTTGAGTATCTCCCAGAAATCCCTTAATGGTTTTGTCATGGTTTGTAGAGGAGGGGGACCTTTGCTCCAACAAGCGCACGAAGAGAAGATAAATTTCTAGTTGCCCCTTTGAAATTTTGTCTTGCTTTCTTTGGCAGAAAGATGTAAATCTGCAAACTCTTCCCGCTGGAAAGTTGGTTTACTCAGTGAGAAATAGTAACACTGTAGTAGTACTTTAATAGAGGCGAAATACAGTTGTTCCAGGAGCATCAGTTGTGTAAGTAAGTGTTCTTATGTTTCTTGTTAAGCAAGTGTTTTACTTTTAAGGAAAGTGGGAGAGAAAAAAGCTTCAGATACTGGCCACGTCTTGGTTCAAGGCACAACACCGTAACATATGGCAGATTTAAGATTACCACAAGATTCCGTACCGACTCAGGCTGCTATGCAACTACGGGTTTGAAGATTAAACATCTTCTCACAGGACAGGAGAGAACAGTCTGGCACCTGCAGTATACTGACTGGCCAGAACATGGCTGTCCAGAGGATTTAAAGGGATTTCTCTGTAAGTCTTATTTAAGAATTTTCTTTTGTGGCTATTGGTTCTGGGTTTGGTTTTGTTTTTTTTCTTAATACCTCTTAAAATGGCAGTTATATGTGAATTAGCCTCTGATAAGTATACCAAGCATTCTGCTGGAAAAGTTTCTTCAGACCAGCAAGAGATACTGAGTTATAACTATTTTTTGGCAGGAATATACCTGCCAGTTTTTTGAAGCGAGTGTTTATGTTCAAAGCCAAATACCTAATTAATGAAAAGGTCATATAGATTAAAACATAACTGCATCAAGTAGTACAGATCTGAATATGTTACAGAAGTAGCAAGATGGCAATGGGCCATCTTTGGTGGGGAACAAGGCAAGGAAAGCCTCGCAGAAGTTAGATGATGTTTATAGACCTGTATTGCTTTGGTTGTGATATGATGTGATTTATACAGAATGTCATTTTTCTGTGGGGTGTCATTTGTTGAATTACTTCTTTTCTGGTGGTCATACAGCATAATATCATATCATATCGTATTGTATTGTATCAGAAACGGCATGACCAGCAGGTCTAGGGAGGTTATTCTCCCTCTGTACTCAGCACTGATGAGACCGCTCCTTGAATACTGTGTTCAGTTCTGGGCCCCTCATCACAAGAAGGATGTTGAGGCCCTGGAGTGAGTCCAGAGAAGAGCAACGAAGCTGGTGAAGGGGCTGGAGAACAAGCCTTACGAGGAATGACTGAGAGAACTGGGATTGTTTAGCCTGGAGAAGAGGAGGCTGTAGAGTTGCTCTCTACAACTACCTGAAAGGAGGTTGTAGAAAGGAGGGTAATGGCCTCTTCTCCCAAGTGAGAGGGGACAGAACAAGAGGAAGTGGCCTCAAGCTCCACCAGGGGAGGTTTAGGCTGGACATTAGGAAAAATTATTTCACGGAAAGGGTCATTGGGCACTGGAACAGGCTGCCCTGGGAGGTGGTTGATTCACCTTCCCTGGAGGTGTTTAGGGGACGGGTGGACGAGGTGCTAAGGGGTATGGTTTAGTGTTTGATAGAAATGATTGGACTCGATGATCAGATGGGTCTCTTCCAACCTGGTTGTTCTATGATTCTAATATCATATCATATAATATCATATCACGTGGCTTAATCTCCTAAATTTATTATTCTTATCTTTTTGAACTTCATAGCATACTTGGAAGAGATACAGTCAGTGCGGCGCCATACAAACAGCACTGCGGATCCTAAAAACTCTAATCCTCCTCTACTGGTACATTGCAGTGCAGGTGTAGGACGAACAGGAGTGGTCATACTGTCAGAGATCATGATTGCTTGCTTGGAACACAATGAGGTGATCTGTTTTTCTTTCTCATGCTTTAAATAATGCTAGATAGTGGAAGAATAAATAGCCTGCCTAATAAACTTTTCATGGCTGCTTGTTCGAGCTTTCCCAAGATGTGGCCTTTGGAAGAGCACTTGCAACTATGGTTGCAAAAGCTCTTGGCAGTTCAACAGAAGTTAATAATCTTCTGGAGTTACCCACTTACACATTGGGTGCTGGAATGCTCATTTGGATTCTCAGCTCCGTAACATGTTGAATCACTGAGTGGAACAAGATACGCCCTAAGCTACTAAGAGTATTTCAGCGTTTCACTCTGACTTTACTACTCATGCCTTAGTTATAATGGACAATATTTAAGAACATGCCTTTTAGCTAGTCTCTGTCCTTGCTATTAAATATTTTGTTTCTTAATGTAGTAGTATCTGCAGTGTCAGCCTCAACAGAGGACAAAGATGTAGTTTAATAGAATATAACTTGGTCTTATCAGCCTTTAGCCAGAAATGAACAGCTGTAAAGTGTTTATTAATAATATAATATGCCAGTTGAGACTCAACAAGGTGATTTTTTTCATTGTGTAACCCTGTCCTAACACCGTGACAGATCTTGTGGCCACTAGATTTGTGAAGACCCATACCCTCTGAGATGGGTAAATTTAGTATTATACATATTTTTTGCAGATGAGGACCCTGAGGTAGACATAGTCAGAAGTGTAGTGCAGTCCGTACTGCAGGCATGGGCAACAAATTGTCAGAGTTGAAATTATAGCAGTGGATTGTGTCCTTAGATCACTGATAGTTCCTTGAACCACCTGCTGAGAAAGTACAAGCCAGTTGTACTGCTCACCAGTCACTTGTAATTTTTTCTATTCTTCCTTCAGATGCTGGACATCCCACGAGTGCTGGATATGTTGAGGCAGCAGAGAATGATGATGGTGCAGACTCTTTCACAGTACACTTTCGTCTATGGAGTTCTCATTCAATTTCTCAAAAGTTCTAGACTTATTTAATCCCTGCCACCTCCTAAGGGACACTGCAAGAGTTTACATAAAGAAAATTACAGTTGTCCAGGCAGACCTGCTCTCACTGGTGTTTTTTTTCATATGATGAATCACACAGTTGCCTTTTAGGGCTGGTATGTGACATGCAAATAATGGTAACAGCCCCAGCAAAGCAGGATCTTCGCTGGACTAAATTCTTTGCATGTTCAACTACAGTCACATTAGGGAATGGTTTTACTTGTACCAGTCTGTAGTACTTGCATAAGTTCTTTAGGTGGTGTTACTCTGGGCAAAGACGTATCTTATGGAATGGAAGTACATGGCACAATTTTACTAAAATTATGTTTTAAAACATAATTTCGTGAAAGCTAAAATCTATAGATGCACATGGGGTGGGAAACCTGTTCCTTGGGAATGTCAAGGTCTTACGCAGCTTCAATTTGCTTTCAATTTTCTACTTAGAATAATACATCTATATTTTTTAAATGAACTTTTGGTTTCCTCTGTTTTTTTTCAGCAGAATTAACAGCTCTTAGATATTTTAAGCTGTTGCTTTAAGGACAGCTATTTTTATATTCACCATTTTTTAATTAAAAAAAACCCAACAACACAGCACCACAATCCAAAACTTTTTAAGCAGCATAATGTTTTCAGAGAAAACTGACAATGTTTGAACTAACTTTTCAAAAATCATGTATAAAATACTAGGGGAAGCCATTGGTAGTTAGTTATAGTGCTGTGTGGTAGAATTGACAGGTGAAAGATGATGTTAACTGTTGATAAATTCCATTTGAGCAGAGACATGTTTACCTATTGAATTGTGGGCAACAAGCACGGGGAAAATATTCTAATTATCTACAAGGTTATTGGAGACAAATGGATGAGAGAAAGTACATATTCAGTATTATTCATTTATTTAGAGGACCGTTTGATTTTACTGGCTGAAATCAAAGAGGATGCAAATGTTTAAGCACTTTTTTTTGCTCTGTTATTTATGTAGTTAATCATAGAAAGTATAATCATGCATTGCTTCATATGGTAAAATACCATTACTAACCTGTTATTTTAGGAAGAGCCTTTTAAGTTGATGAAGTGAGAGTACCAAAATTGGAGTAAGAAGGTGTACAGTGTTGAAGTGGAAATGATAGTATGAAACATAATGGAGGAGGTGTGGCAGCTATGATTGTTGGTTTACACAATGCACAGATGACCATTAAAATTGCTTGTGTTTCCAGTGAAGAAAACCTTTAAAGCACTGGAGTTTTCTGTAGAGTCCTTCAGACTATTTTGTCAGTGCTAGAAGAAATTTTCCTAATGCTGTGCAGTATTGCAGTGATGAATATCTGCAGAAGCCATTTGAGAACATCTGGAGAACGTAAGAGCTCTTAGTAACAGCACTGCAGACACGGGTATTTTAGTAGCTGTGTAGGTGGCTGAGTCACTGACTGTGGCATGGACCTGAAGATAAGTTGTACCTTTGGTAGTTTCTGTTTTGTCCCACGGGTCTCGTCTAATGATACTATCCCTAAAAAAATCCTCTGTCTGTGGTTTTCAGATGGGGACAGTGTGGTTTTACCTGCCTTTTCAAGAGTTTTGAGATGCTAAGTTGAAAACCCCTATTCAAAAGTGAGCTATTAGTTTGTAAATATCTGGTTTAATCTAAAAAACCCGTTATGGCAGACCAGTCTGCAGGCATGTTGAAGTGCCTGTTTCCCTTGATGCCTGCTTAGCAAGATGAAATGAGACTGAATGTCATTTTATCACTAGTGGAATTATGTTTCAGTCAAAGATTTAGAAACTATTATGATTAATTAAAACCCCTTCAAAACAATAATTGTCTCCTAAAGCATTAATTAGGAATGATCAACAGCTTACCTCTATTTCCTCTGTAATAAAGTACTTCCACAAAGAAAAGCACACAGTCGAAATGATGTGCTAATATGTCATTCTATATAAAATGTATTATTTTTAGGTACACTAAATTAATCTGGTGCATATGGTCTGCTTTAAGACAGTCTGAAACATTCTACTCTGAGTAAATGTAAGACTGAATATTTCAGATGGGGGAAACAGAGATAATTTTGTAACTATAAAATGCCTAGGAAGCATTAAGTGTCCAATGTAAAACTGGTGATCAAGAGGGAGCGAGTCACTAAAGACTTATTCTTCATACATAAATCTTGCAGACAAACCAATTTGACATATATGTGTTAACAGAAGTATTGAAAGAAAAAAACCATACTCAGTTATTTGTACCATGCTGTGTTTTAAAAACATTGCTACTTTTTGCTACAGTTCACTTTAATCTTCAGAAATAGTTTTGAATGGGAAATGCCCTAAATTATAGCTTGTACCAATTCCATTTCTAAAGTCTGGAATGTGTTCTTTATAACCTGACATATGCAGCTTTTAATGAAATTGTATGCAACCACAACTTCAAGTAACAATTTTTAGCTGTTCAGTAGTTACTGGGGCAGAATGTCAGCTGTGAGGCATTGAAAGGAGCAGTTAATACCAGAGTTTATGGGATTATCTAAGGTGAATGAAGAAATGTGTCTCTTTTCTGTTTAGCTGAAAGAAGTTGTTACCACCTTAAGAGGAGGTTTCTCACTTGTTTGGTAGTCACAGGCTTTATTTATTTTTTTAAACACTGCTACCTCCTCCACTTCAGCTTTCAGATCTGTCTGTCAGCAGTCCGTTTTTGCATTAATAGGCTTGACCTTGATAGATTTGACTTTATGGAAGTTCCTACTGAACACAGCAGGATTACTTCTGTGGATAAGCATGTGGCTCCAAATGGCTGTTGAAAACGAACAGTTTCTTTTCTAAAGGTACCAAATGAAAACAAACTTCAAAAGCTCCTGTAACAAAAGTACTGTTAAAACCATTGTGTAGATTTTCAGTTTTGGGTTTTTTTTTTAAAATCAGGTTTTAGCACTTTGTTCTGATCTTTGAAAAGGGATGCTTTTGATATGTAGTTGTGATGGGTGCTTTATGTAGTGTTGGACATTATAAGGACATCCACTGTCCAAATGCAGTCACAGCATGAGTCAGAGGTGGTTTTGTTTGTCAAAAGCTTAGAATTCCACTATAAGCCTGTCCATTTTGCCAAATTAGTTTCTCTTTTTATAAGGATGAAACCAGATTATTATGTAAGATTTGAGCTGAATTTTTAGTAACTGAAGTTGTATAAAGACATTCTTGCAGTAATTGGTAAAAATGACGCTGATCTCTAGAGATATCAGAGCTCTCAGGGATAAAATAGGTGCTACATACTGTCCAGACACAGAATTGACTGTCTTTTTGGGGCTAAGTGTAAAACGCTTTTTAGGATCACATTCTATGCAAAATCAGGAGAAGTACACACAAAGTGTAGTAAGGGCTGCTGCACATTTGATTTCTTTCTTGGTTGCTCTGACGAGAGATTTTTTGGCCCGTGAATCTCTCTAGTCTTGGACTAGCAGCTCTTCTCTAAGAGCATAAGTCAGAGGCCCATTCATTGTAAAGATGTCGCTGACTTAGCAGGCTTAACTATTGGCTGCAAATCACTCCTTGCTCCATAGTACACAGGGGAGGTCTGCGTAGCTTTTCTGCAGCCTGCACAGCTGTGCCCACCTTTCCTTGGTGATCCCTATGAGGAACAGGAAAAGTTCTATGCCTTAGTCTTGCTGTCTTTGTGATACCTTTTGCACAAGTGACTGATAAAAACTACAAGTGCTGGGTGCTATATCTAGAAAAACATTTAATTCAAAGCAGGTGAGCAAGGCAGAGTTCCTGTAATTTCTGTGGATGAAAAGCTGCTCTAAGCTATCATTAACATTTAGAAAAAAAGTAAATTAGTAACAAATAAAAGTAAAATAAATGTTTAATAAAATAGAAAATACCACATTTGGTAATTTGAAATATGTATTTTTGTTTTCTCTAGTAATCCTGTGTATCTGTGTAGCGACTGCTACATTTTTCTTGTTGAAGCAGCTGTTAAAGTTGAGTGGCTCATGGATTTCAATGGCCTCTGGACCAAACTTGGGAACTACAGGGTCGTTTAGCATGTAAACTGGCTGTGTAATTAGACCTCAGTTTTACTACCAGCGTTACTAAAACACTGGACTTAAAATGGTGAAGTCGTTACATTTCAATGGGTAGTTCAAATTATTAATTTAAAAGAAACAACACTTCAGTTGCTAAGAACTCTGTGCTTTTGATTTAGGGTTTGGTATTTTTTTTTCAATACTGTAGAGCCCTGCAAGATGCAAAATTCCTCAAGTTCTTCCTGATATTATGGGAACTGAAATGGGCTTCTTGCCAATGAAGGCTTGAGCCCTTAAAGTAGGAATATTCACATGTTTGCTTTAAATTTAAGTACAGATTACAAGAATTAACCAAAAGAATGCAACCAGAATGTGTGAAGTTACAGCATTCAAAGGAAAAAGTAACTGAGATAACTTGGAATAAATTCTCTTGTGAAAGGACAAAATGTTGGAAGTGGAGAGTGAGGTTTTGAGGAACGGCTGAAGGGATTTGGAGGAGGATTTGGAAAATTTTGTAACCACAGTAGAGCTGCTAGGAGGGTTTGATTCATTTGGTATGTTTTTTCATGACATGATAGGGTGAGTGAATGTGTAGTCATAGGTGTTATTTTTACTGGCTTTTAAAAATGTGATTTTTGAAACTCCAAGGATTTTTCCAGAGGCTCTGTTATCTTCACATAGCTTCCTTATCAAACATATTTGACACAATCTGTCAGCTCAGTTTCTGTTTACTTATTAAAGGTCAGATTTTTCAAACCGTGGTCTCTGGGTTTACACATGTAGAGGGAAGAGGCAGACGTGCAATTTTGCAGTGGTTTCTAATGGATGCAGGTAAGATGATTTGAAAGTCTAAATACTTTATGAATGCAGCCAGGTATTTACTGTAGGTGAGAATTGCACCAGGTTAAGGCTGGTCTAAGAATCAGGTCCTTGAAATGTGGAATTTGAGGTGTACTTATGTGGTGAAGTTATGTGGTGATGCAGCACTTGCAACACAGCGATATTAAAACTCCACTGAGTCTCTAATATCAGGCTGAGGTAAGAGAAAATATCTTGAACCTTTAATAGGTGTTGTAAATGTATCTGTTAAAAAAAAAACAGAATAAAATTTCATAGTAAGATCCTGTTGGGAATAGCTAGGTGCATTCTCTTGGCATCACACATGTTACCTTAAGGTCTATAGGTACTGAAAAAAGAAGGGTTTGTTAACTTCAATGAGCATTTAAAAAAACAGTTGCTAAATGGCCTTTGGTTTTATTCTTTGCTGTTTTCCACATGATGCTGTGTTTAGCAGTGAGGAATAACCTCCAGTGTATTTGTTCATTAGAAGTCCATTCTTAAGCTCTAATTAGGGAATGAGAATAGAAATCAAATGCAAAGAACCTAAAGATTACAGTTTACAACAGATGTAGCCTGTGACAAGTTACAGAGCAAGTCTGTAGAAACCACAAGGTTATTTTGGTTCAGCTATGTGGCAGTCAAAACTACCAAATGATTAATATTATGAGCACAGTTTCAGAAGGTGCCTAGCCTTTATAAAGGGAATTTAAATGCTATTTGCCCATTTGGAAATATTTAGGTAAGATTAGAATTATTTTAAAATACTTTGAAGACTTTGCAAATGCCATAAAATTGCAGAATGGTAGGAAACTTGGTGGAGAAAAAAACATGTGAAGTCCTCCACTCTCTCTCCTTGCTAATCCTGTATTGTGACAGGTGTATATGCTCTTCACGAAGATGTCTTCTTAAATTGCTTTAAAATGCCCAACGCATCTGTCCTTTGTATGGAAATTTGAGAGGCTTGACCTGGCAAAGCAGTAAGTATGTACAGTCCTGCACACTGCTGAAATCTCTTCATTCAGTTAAAGCAAATTGGTGTTGAAAGTCCTTTCAGCACTTTCTTAGGACTGAGTCCTTAATGTCAGAGGAGTGCAGGGTCTGCCTCCATTTCCTTCCTTTTTTCATGAGAGCCAGTAAGCAAGGATTGAAATGGGGCTTTGTTTAAACAGTAGCAAACATGAAGTATTACTTTCTAGTACTAAGCTAGTGGTTAACATGTCCGGTTTTGCTGTCTTGACACCAATACTGGAAAAATGTATAATCAAAACAGCTTTAAGTCTTGTAAAACTGAAATTGGTTTGTAAAACAATGTACAAATGGTGTTTCATAGACAGAAATGCTTGTATTACTGAATGTAATATATGTGAAATGAATATATTATAGTCTATTTTTGCCATGGAAATAAATATTTGAAGCAACTATGAGTGTTTTTTGTTCTGTTATTAAAATAAAAATCAGTGAACTTAGTTTTAATGTGGAGGGTACTTGGCCTCATGTTATCTCTCTTCTGTAGTGCTGTAAGTACTGTCCTGCATCTCAGTATGAAGATTAAACTTTTACTGTCAAATGCTAATAGCCGTCACCTGTGTGGCAAGAAGGCCTTGTGCTCTGCTACCTCTATCCTATCATTATAATTTATAATGTTTTGCATTTTCTAAAGGTATTTTTAGTAATGTATATTCTATTTTTGTGTAACCTTGAAGTGGAAAAGAGATTAAAAAGACTTTGAAAGTTAAAAAAGACTATGTATCTGTTCATGAAAAGGAAGCTGTTAGATGTATGCTTAGTATTGTTGAAGCTGCCACCAATAACCAACACTGAAGTTTTTCTTCATTTGTGACATGTACCCAATATGGAAGTGTTCCAGAAGTCTTGCTGTGCAGCACCTGGTGCAGCACAAGTCCTCATAACATCACGATAGATTGTTTTCACACTGGATGTTGCCATATCACAGTAGACAGTCTCATTTCCATTGTCTTTGCTAAATGCCTGATGAGCTGCCCACTTAAGTGTATCAAGAACCACCAAGCTTTTAATTAAAATTCATCTTCCAGGTATGATCTATTTGATGACATTAATCAACTTAAGGTAAGATAGTAACACACCAACTGTCTTATACTTGTCTGGTCAATTCCCAAGTCCTTGGGAATGTTCTGTGCAATGGCTAGTGTGGACAAAACTCTCTTATGTGACATGGATTCAAAATCAGAAGAGGAAAGTGCGACTTCTCAGGATCCCAGGCACATAGTGAAACCACCCAGCAGTTCCACTCAGAGTAATTTGGATTTAGGAGAAATAAAGGTTTCAGCAGAAAACTTCGCCTCAGGGCTGAAAACAATATAAAGAATAAGACTAACTGTAGCTGTTCTTTTCCAGCCACTGTAAAATCCATATTGGAACCTTTGGGTGACCACAGATGGCTGATAGAAGCAGCTTGTTTCCCTGGTTTGGCGCATGCCCATCCAGCAGCTTTCATGGGCAAGAGCTCTGGGACTCGATAGAAGAGAAACTTAGGGGAGCTGATGGAAGAGGCTTCTAGCCTGGTGCCTCTAGTAGAGGTGCTGAAGAAGCTCTCATTCAGCTGTTAGGATTGTTTTAATCTGAAATGGCTGTGGATAGATGAAGCTTATGTGGAACTCCTCAAAGCCATGTACCTAGCTGAAAGTTTTATATGTGATAGTTGCTTCATTTAGGATTGGATGGGTTGGGTTTTTATTAACACCCATTCCTTTTCCCTGAGAGGCTGATGACAGCATATAAATGTGTATATTCTCTCTCCACTATTTTTATAAGCATCCTCTAGAAGTCTGGACTCTGCATGAAGGCAGAAGTTGCTCAGCACCAGAGAAACTTTCCCAGCTTGCTTCCTGCAACCTGCAAGATACGTGTGGATGACCACAGTTTATGAGTACGATGGAATGTCACTTACAGAGGTACTGACAGTAGAAAAGGGTTGTATGAATGTTGGAATTGAGTGAGGACTGGATGAAAGCTGAATGCTCATTTGCTCTGAACTAGGCAAGTTATTTCGCATCACTCTGTATTCCATTGGCTCAGCCTGGCTCTCAGGTGAGTTGAACTTCCAACTTCCTGTTGCTGGCACTTGTGTTTGAGTAATGGAAGTTGTCCATCTCCCTGGAACGAAATACTTATAAAAGTGGTGGTTCTGATACTTAGAACTTAATTCTCTTGCTATTACCATTGTTTTAAGCTAGCCTCATTATTGCAAACAAAAAAAAAAGTGTAAGTAGGAAAGGGATGAGCCTGGGACTATTTTAACACAAAATTTCTTGACCTTTCATTGCTATGTGGGTTTGAAGACAAGTTCTAACATTTGAGTCCATGGTATTATTTGGGAGCCTTTCTGAAGCAAAGACTTGAGGGCACATGCATGTTCCTGGCTCTCTGCTTGCAAAAGGGCACAACATATATGTGGGAAATAGAAGGGGTAAAGCTTAGAAAAATTCTGTACCATTTCTGATTGCTCACCACATCTCCCAAACTAATCTGCATGGCAGTCATTCAGGTGGACACATAAGTTTAAAACAAACATCCGCTTTCCACAGCATACCAAACCAGTGTTATTTGCTGCCCTGGATATTCTATGGATTTCAGGTGCCTGCTGTAATAAATAAAACAACTAGAAAATAAATGGAGGGCTTGCAGAGGAGGTTTCTTTAACTGGAACTGCTTAGGATGTATTATTATTATTGTTGTTGTTGTTATTATTATTATCCATTTCTAAAATGACATAATGTGCCTTACATAAATTTAGAGGGACAACAAATAATTCTATGAACAGACCCTGAATTATCATACTTAGAGGCAAATGAAGAATTTTCACTGGTGTTACGTACCTATGAAGAAGCCCCTGCCAAGTCTGGCTAATAGTGATAATAAGTGATTTGAAGGAACAGCACACTCGTGTGTACATTTGTGTATCTGATTTCTTCTGCCTTCATACTGCACCATTCATGACCAATTGAAGCTGAAAATATCTTTTCATTGACAAAATCTTTTGCAAAAAACCTTAGGAATTTAGAAGATTGGTTTTATTTTGATAATGAGGGAGAATTATTTTAGTGGATTTGTCTGCTTATCTGTGCTTCCTGCACCACAGCAATATAGAAATAAATTAATTTGTTCTGAAGTGACTGTTTCTGAACCTCCAGAACTAGGAAATGAATGCTCTCTATTTCAAAAATGCAAGTTGTTTCTTGAACACCAGGAACTGTAGATCTCCATAAATTCCATCAGTTGCCAAGTGTTTACTCTAGAAGGTATAAGAAGGAAAATCACATGCAACACAGCGGCTTAGCCATTCTGAGAGAGTTGGCCTGCTGATCCCACTTCTTATGGTGAAATATTCTCCCAGGACTCTAGGTCCAAAGACCTGTTCCTTCAAGGGTACTGGTAGGTGATTTTTCCTTCATCCATCCTATTAGATGGCTCTTCCAGCATCCCCTGAAAATTATTCTGTCCACCTTCTGTTGTTGCATTGTGTTTCTTGCTAGAGTACACAGGTTCCTAGAGCAATCAGTGCCCTGTGCAAATGAGGACATCAGTTTTCTCCTTCATAAGGAGAGGAGAAGCTCTACACTGTGTTAGTAGTCAGGATCAGCAATTAGGGAAGAGGAAGTAGTGCAATTGCTCACCAAAAATATTAACATAGATTGTTTATGAAGGATTGTCTTCTCCTAAGTTCTTTTTGTGTTTTAAAGGGCAGAAGGAGCTGTTTCACTGCCACCACAATCAGAAGAGTAGAGGGAATGGAAACAATAGTTATTAGCTTTAATGTATTGCAAAGCAACAATCTACCTAAGATAAGGAACATTCCTGAGTGTGTGAACTCCCTGCGATCAGAGCAAGATTTATCCTCGGTGCCATGGTGAGAGTTAGGAGGGCTGCCAAGGTGAGTTTAGCACTTTCAGTGCATTTGTGCCATCAAGCTGGAAATAAAATATGCCATTTGAACCTGTTTTAAGGACCAAAGGTCAGCCTTATCCCTCTGCACAATGCTGGTATTTAAATAACAACAAATAACAGAACTGAGGTGAATTTACATTCTCTGCTGAAAGAAACTGGAAACACTGCACTAATACCACAGGCTGAATTGTCTTGATATGTGTGATGCTACCTTTGGCCATGAGCTAGCTTGTCCCATTGCTCACCTGCCCTGCAGCTTTGTTATAAGAATGAGCCAGAGACTTCATCATGGGTGCTTTACACCAGGGGTGTGCTCCCACCCATCAGTTGCTTCTTCAGGCAAAGGAACAGACAACAAGGAGCTGGTTGTGGAGATGAACCCAAGAACCCTTGCACTATGAAGTGAACTGAACTGACGCTCTAAGTTCAGATATTGTGGAACAGCCATGGAGAAAAGATGTGCTATGGAAAGCTAAGTGTGGACCTACATTTAAGGTGAATACTCTTTTGTAAGGTTTAAGACTCAAGGTGGGAGGAGAGGACTCGTTGTGTGAGCTTTTTTCGGGGGAAAGAAAAACTGAGATGAGAGCTCATGGAACTCTTCTATCTTCTTCTCACGCTCCACTTTTATCTGAGATTGTTGTGCCTGGTGTTTGGGAAGCCTCATAGCCAGCTCCCAGACCTATGCTAGCTGTATCATATCTGATCTTACTTGTGTCAAATGTCGTGGAAAAAGCAGAGTATCAAATGCTGGGGAAAAGCAGGGTGCCAAGTGCTTCTAAGCTGAATTTCTGGATGGAGAGTCTACTCCTCGGAGGTCCTATGAGGAATTCTCAGGCTGACAGGAGAGCTGATGGCCTTTGACACATTGCTTCGCTTCTTATTTGGCATGTAAGTGCGCTTATGAGTGAGAGAAAAAGATAGCTGGGAAGAGCTGGGGTCACCTCACAGTTCTGTTACTCATCTAATGGAATCAGGCTCTGGCTGCTGTGAGATGTGAGGTATGCTGCAGCCCTGGTGCAGATACTGTAAGGGGAGTCCTGTGGGCTTGCTGAATTCTTAGGATAGCTGCAGAGAGCTCTGCACCTCGTGCTAGAGATCACGCTGCCTGCACTCCATGAGAACAGGACGCATACCTCTGTGGCCTGCCAGGCTGAGGCTATGTTCGAGTTTCACCCTCAAGTTTCAGATGTCTCCCTGCTCCATTTATGCAGCCTTAACTTGTCCTTCTCAAGGTCTAATTTCATTCCCTGATGCACTAAGGCTGGGAGGATTGCATGGGAGGCTCTGTGTGCTGAAGCCTGCACCCTACAGGCTCTGAGAATCCACACGTTTTGCAGGACAGTCTCACAGTTTATAAGATTTGTGCAAATTTGTCTTCCTTGTGTTGTCACCTGGGTGCCAAGCACACCTCCTGCCCTTTGTTTCTGCTGGAATTAGCTTTATGGGTGAGCTAAAGGGATCAGTCCCTGAAAGAGACGTGAAAAAAGAGCCCAGCTGCTCTAGAAGCTTTCTACTGAGAGCAGTGTCCTATGCACAGTAGACACAACATAGTTAATTTTGGTTCCCATTACTTGAATTAGCTCTTCTTTTTGCTACTTCTGGACTGCCTGACACCTAGAGTTTCCTTTCAGGTGGTCAAGCTGCAGATCAGTTACAGGTGCTTCGCAACTCAACAGATGATTTGTCAAGCCAGTGGTAACTGCTGATTCGTCTTTCCCTTCCCAGTGGTGCTTTATCCCTGTGACATGCTCAGCTTCCGCTGGCCCACAACCCACTTACAGGCTTTGAAATTGGATCCCTTGACTGGTTGTGACCCATGCTGGTGCAGTGGCTGCTGTGACAGATTAATTTACCACTCACCTGTTTGCGTATCCCTTGATTTGCTACTTGGAATAGAAACTGAAGATGGTAATTTCTGAATGAAGTGGATTTCACTACTGATAAATGAAAGAGGAAGATTGGACTGCTTGTGAGTATCTGGTTTGGTTACTTTGGAGAACGAGAAATTGCTTTTATTAAAGTCACTGATTGCTCTTCTGTTCCTTGTAATCTGTGTACTTATCAAATGTTAGCTCCCAAGTCATGGGAATAGCAGGTTAAGAGCCTGGGAAGTGCCAGAGAGAAAATCTTGGTGGCTTTAGTGGTATCCTTCATCTGCTGCTCCTCCCTTGGGTAGTCTAAAACTCAAGTGGGATGCTAGAGTTACCAATAGCTCCCTGAAGTACTCTCTGAATCACAGTTTTGTGGGTTTCCCCTTTGTCATTAATTTTTAGGTCTCAGATACTCAAATACAAATCATACAATACAGAGGTAGAAAAATTGAGGGAGCTCTAAAACATGGAGACAAATGCGAACAAGTGGCACCTAAATTTCTACCCTGCACCTGTGTTTTACCTGATAATATTTCTCACCAGGTTTTTAAAAGATAGGGTAAATTTCTCTTTCCTCTTTTCCTTCTTCCTACATTCCTTTCAAAAATAATTTGCCATTGCTATTTCATCACATCAATCTTTACTTCAAATGGCCCGAAGCCTCACTTTGCTTTGTAAATAAACACAGTTCCATCTTTGAAAACAAGAGAAGTGATGACACAACTGTAGGCTTTAAAGATGAGACACAAGTTTGTTACAGAGTGAAGTAAGAATATAATGGGCTTTTGTCCATTTGAAGTAAACATCCGTGTTAGGCATCTGTTTGTCACCCACATATATCTGGGCAGAAATAAGTCTTTATATCACAGATCACAGCTGTCTGCTGCTCCTAAGTTTGTTACTTCCAAAGCACTGATTTTTTATTGTGTCATGGCTACCTTGTTACTCTATGGCTTGTGCCAAGACCTGAGTATATCCAAGTATATGAGGTCTGACACAAAAAAACCTGAGACTAACCCTGTTGCTTGGGAGCCAAGACTGGGGAGAGACAAAGAGATGGTTATCGAACATGTTCTAACCTGTCACAGTGAGACAAGGCTCAACTCAAGTGCTTCATTCAGTACGAGTGGATGTGTGTTCAAATACAGATGTTTTATTAACCTTGTTTGGAAAATGTCAGTGTGCAAGAGTGAACAGCAAATTAACATCAAGTTTCTTATGAAACTGAAGAAATCCATAACAGAAAATTCAGTTATTCTGTCACAACATTTTAACCTCTTCCAAAAGATGAATTTACTGCTCGAAGGAAACCAAATTTTGTCAGTAGGTGTGAAAGGGAAGATGATGGAGATTCTCAACAGTTATTCACAAAATAATCTGCAGCTTTGCTTTGAGTGTTGGCAGCATCGTATGCAGCTGTGTGTCAACTCAGAAGGGATCTATTTTGAAGGTGATCAGAGTTAATTTTCTTAATTTGCTAAATACTTACAGGCCCAGTCTCATTTGCACTGTGTTGGATCTCGTATTTTACCTAGTAAAACAATAATCAAGGTGTAAAAAAAAACAAACAACCAAACCCAACCCTCAGAAGAAAAGTGAAGCTTGCACTGTTCTTATCGGTGATATGGGCCTGGCTTGCATATTAAAATGCTTAAACATCTAACATTTGAAGCACCACCTCAAAGTAAATGTGAATAAAAGGAGAAAGTTTTACACCCTGGATAGATGGAATTTCCTTTTGGATCTATAGATAAACCAGCTAATTTTATATAAATACAGACTTATCTAGAATGTTTTTCCTCACTATGTGGTGGGAGTGGCTGCAAAATGAAAAACGTATTTCTTGGACTGAGCCGACTGCTGCAGCTGCCTGGGTCCTCGAGTGCACAATCTCCTGGTTCTTTACTAGAAACTTCACTCTTGATCCAAGGAATGTCCACAGTTATGGTTTAGGCAGATAGATGCTTTCCTCGTAAAAGGTCTGTTTCAACGTATTTATTCAGTCTTTTAAGTTCTACCTACAAAGAAAAAAAGTTATTCATGTTCAGACACCTCATCAACAGGAAATATGGTCAAGGAACTGGTTTTGATTATTTTTGTGTTACTCATACTACAGGAAATGACTGTCGTTATTTGCACCTTTCTGTGAGGTGATGTCATGACCACTTTCACTGCTTTTTTAATATTTGCAGAATTTAAATGTGCAATTCTTATTAATCTTTAACCACACTCCTGTTGGCCACAAGCCAAAGTTTGCTGAATGGGTTGTTTGGTTTTGTTGTTTTTTTTAGTGACGTGCAAGTTATACAGTGTAGTGATAGGGGTGGGGAAATTCCCTCCTAAATTCAATTATTAGCCAGGGCTGGAGAACTCAGAACAGAGGGCCCCAAGACTGAGTGAAGTCCTGGTTGAGGAGCTAAGAGGCTTGGATACACTGAACCACGCTCCTTAGTTTTCTAACCAGTCACTCTGTGTTCATATAATGCCAACAGTAATTCCCCCAGTGCATCCTGCCCTTCAGCTCTGTGGGGTAAGGAATAGAGGGAGTTTCCTTGGGTATGGGAGAAGAGTTTTGAACACTCATGATTAAGGACAAACCATCTCTGCACTGTACTGCATCAGTCCTGTGGGCAAGACAAGCTCTGACAGACGGATGCAAAATCCACACATCCTTCCCTACTTTCAGTGAGCATTGAAGCTGCAGGCCAGGTTTACCAGACAGCCCACTGAGCGTGGCACATGGAAGGCTAGTGCCCATCTTGCACATCTGCAGGTATGTGGCTAAAGTAAAACTGAGTCTGCTGTTGTCAACTCTTATTGAGGCCAAGGCAGCCAGGAAAGTGCCTTTTGGGTTTTTTTGGGAATTATGCTCTGCACTGCAATGCTAATGACTGTGCCAGAAATTTTCCTTTTGTTTGAATGGCTTTCTCTAGAGTTCTTTTGAGATTGCCTGTGCCCCACCCCACTAGAAAAAAAAAATAGTTCATGCCTCACAAGTGAAGCAGTGGTCTGTCTGAGAGCTACAATTGCTCATCTGGCTTACAGAATCAAAAGTCTTTGGTAGTCACTCATGAGCCACTATGGGGTCGGTAGTAGCAGATGTATGTATGAACTGTAACTACCTGGGTTTGTCCTTGGAAGAAGAGATTAAGACCAACACTAAAAGGTCCCTGGGGACAGGTTTTATCTGTTTCCTAAGGCTTCTTATAGTTCCTCACCTACAAAATCATATAATTTCCTGGCATTTCCTCAGAACCTGTTGAGCACTGCACTAACGTGAATGTCAAGCAACAGCTGTACTCTAATTACAAAGAAATTTGGACTGATTTGTGCAATGAATGCACTAAATTAAATTTAATCATCAGACCACCTTTTCTCCATTTGCTGTACAAGAGGGCTGACATGTTCTGCTAGATAGTCCTAGTCATCAAGCAGTAAACAATTCAAATTTTTTCAAAACAAAATCCTGATGCAGAATATTGTGCCCAGGTTGTCATTAATGCAAGAAATTGAACCATGTATTTTAGTGTTTAGTGTTGAAAATTGTTGGTCTTTGCTTTACAGAAATATGAGCTGAATCATGGACAACTAGGATTAAACATCAGAAAAAAAAAATCACAGAAAGGGTAATTGGGCACTGGAACAGGCTGCCCAGGGAGGTGGTTGAGTCACCTTCTCTGGAGGTGTTTAAGGCATGGGTGGATGAGGCGCTGAGGGTCATGGTTTAGTGGCTGGTGTCGATAATCCTGTGGGTCTTTTCCAGCCTAGTGATTCTCTGATTCTGTAAACTGCTCAAGAGCTGCCATATGCAGTAACTAGAGATAAAAGTCCTTTTTGGGCCAGAAAGCTCACAGAAGGTTAAGCAAAGACTGGGAGCAGTTAAGACTGCAAAATAGAATTTAACATCAAACAATAGACTGAACACTAAGGCACTAAAGAATTCTGCCCTCTTCCAGTATGGACAAACAGTTCTATCTCTGCTCTGCAGGTAGGTAGTATACCATGTTTTGATGTGGAGAATTTTCACAGACTACAAAAATTTTGTATTCTTTATAGCAGGACCACAACTGCACCAGCCAAGTATCACCAATTACTTTATTTGTTATAAATAAAACCCGATATTTCATAAATTACTATGACAGCTTTCTAAAAACATACATTTATTTTATCATTCTCAAAAGTCAGTTCCAAGTTACACAATTCTAGACAAAATATAGCAAATTTGACAGATGAAACTTTACCCTTTCCAGTCTATATTACTACAGAGATTAATTAATTCCCAATTAATACTATACTGCTAGAGAAACTTTAGCAGTGTTTAAACAGAAATAAACTGAAAATACAAGTCATTTCCTACTATTTTACAAATGGCGGTTCACCACAGAACTAGCTCCATCCCTATTTAACAACTAAATTTTGGCTACTATTATGAATAGTCATGTCAGATCTGAAGAGTGCCTGCAAAGTTTTCCTCAAGATCATCCAGTGCCCTGTTGGCTTCCAAAGTGCCGTCACAAGGAATTAAGTTTAAAGCTGCCTCGCAGGAGGGTGAAGTGTCTTGGTCTTCTTCAGACTTCACACAAGAATCAGGCTGTGTCCCAGCAACCATAATTTCAGCAGCATCTTCTGAAAAGTCATCCTTGCTCTGTGTCTCTTTTGAACTTTCCCAGCATACTGGAGATTCACATTCATTTGGTTCCTTTAACGACAAGTCCATACTCCCAAGGAATTCTTCGTGTTTTGTAGCTTTTGTTTGCCTCTGACTTTTACTGGTAAACTTGAGCTCTTCTATCATATCAAACTCTTGCAGATCCAGTGACTCAATGGCTTCCCAGCTTGAGTGGATTCCCTCTGCACTGCTAGCTGGGCCACAGCCAAGGTCTGCTTTCAGTACATCCAACAAGTGGCGCATTTTGCTCTAAGGGGTGAAGGAAGAAAGAGGTGACACTTCTTCAGCCCCACAGCACCTGTCTGCTCAGAACTCGGGGCTTAGCTCTTACATAAGGAAAGGGAGCCTGCTTACAATCAAGTAACTAAATTATACATTAAGTGTAACCAAACTGTGGTGACTATTGTTCTTTTGTTGTGACTGTGTCTATGACTCATGGATCACACAAGACCAAGAGCATGCAAATATCTTTTGTGAAGAAACAGGCTTCCCACTGAGCATTGTGGTTAACTTTACCACTGTAACTTTACCACTGTACCTTGGAAACTTTACTGAAGCCATATACAGCGTGGGAGAATAGTACAGGGGTAGCACCTACCTCATCCAAACGGTTCTTATTTTCTTGTATATGACATTCAAACACTTGTTCCAGAACTCTACAAATGAACAATTAAATGATTTAACAGAAATAAAACCATAATTTAACAGATCTACATAAATTAATGACTTCAGATTTCTATTTTCACCTCTTAGATGAATGGGACCACTAAAATTGTTTTAATTATGCTCTGTCACAGAGGACTACCTTAGGTTCTTATCCCACTGGACATGTGCTTAGCAGGCAGACTCCGCTTTGTGCAGCAGACAGGAACCATTGGGTGGTCTGTAGCACAATTCTGGGTATGTTTGCTCTGTTAGGTCTGTGCTGTGCGGGAAATCAACAATCCAGTGGTAATTCTTGTGGCATACCAAAGTATCCAAGAATCTTAGGTGCATCATAGTGGTCGATATACACAAGCGAAAAGAAAGAGACAGAATAATACCCAGCTTCAGCCAGGGAAAAAAAAATCCAGAGAAAAATCATCAAGTGTCTCTTCCATTGCTTAAGATTAGTAAGTGAAAGATGAGTAGGCTTGATTTATTTAGCAAAATGGATGTTGCAGAGTAAAATGATTTTTTTCCTAGCATTACTCCACCTAAGGCTCCAGGTCAGTCACTAACAGAGGCTCTGTCTCATGGTACATATCAGCATATCAAAGCACATGACCCATAGGTCTTTCCTAGTTCCCCATTTTTACATAAAACAAAAAAGAAAAGGAAGCAACAAGGAGTTACTCTGTATCTATATATTCTTAAGGAAAAAGAAAGTATTACTAAACACTACTTCATTTTCCTACAGAGTCCATGTATTTCTGACACTGTACTACAAATTTGAAAACAACCATAACCCACCTGTTAGAAAACAGCCCAAGGCTTAGAATTTCATTTGTTATATCTTCAATGAAAGCTAAATATAAAAACTCCTCTTCTCTGCAGGGAGAACAGAAATCTCAATGTTAAATGTTTTAAAAATAGACACATACACATTATACAATGCAGTAGGTTCTTTATGGGAAATGCCATTAAGAAGATTGTATAGCCCTTAGCACCAGCTGCTATTTAAAAACCCCAGTAATTCTGTCAGGACAAACTAAGCCTTTCATTCAATTTGAAAAACAATAAAAAAATCCCTGTGTAAAATGTCAGACTACGAGAAAGGTCACTGTGGTGCTTTGTGTTTATGCTAACTTTCCACTGTAGTATAAATCAGCAAATCTTGGAATGCAATCAGAACCTTCTTTGCGCTCAAGAAGAGGTGCTGACTGGGAAGAAACTGTGAAATTGCTGTATGATGAAAAATGAGGCTTCTTTGGAGCTACTAGAGAATCTGACTGCAGCTGAAAATTGCTGGCCTTCAATGGAACCTCAGAAAAATATTAGTGCATATTTGACAGCTTCCATTCCTTTCAAATCACTTCTTGATGTACTAAATCCTTGCTACGTGAGATGTAGCTTTCACGTCTTTGATCAAATTTCTCTCTGTTTTAATACATCTTTAAAGGCTTGCTGATTCCAATTGCTCTAAATGGGAGACTCTCCAAAAGTTTGGAGTTCTGTTTGGAAAACAAGAGGAAAACCCCCAAAGAAAAGATTTCAGTGCTGTTTCTCTTTCATAGCGTCTTTCCAAGTACACCAAACTATTAAACTGAGCTTTATTGAATCAACTCCCAGTCTTAATAAATAGAAAATAAAAAAGGGATATATCTGGAATGACTTTCATTATGTAAAATTTGTCATCCAGCCTGAAGGTTAGAATTTTGGTTCCCTCTATAGTCAAGAAATAAATCTAAAGCTGATCTTTGATACCTATCCTTAAAGTTAGGTAAGAACAAGCTTGTCCTAAAGCACAAAAAATGAAATGACTTTCCCAAGGTCACACAATAAAGCATTGGCAGAGTTTCTGTATATAACTCAAACCTCTTCTAATTCTCATCAAATTACAGAGCAGAACCGTGGTAAAAGTGCCCTTAAACTTGATATTTGACCTTGCCAACACATGCTTCAGTGATTACAGATCAAAAAAGAACTAGAAACATTTAAAGTATAGCCACTGGATAAGAAGTCTACCTTATTTTCCAAAATTAGAATGGATTTTTCACATGGGAATTTAAGCATTTTATAACATTTCATAGTTATGTCGGTTCTACTGTGAATTGTGAACAACAGTTTATTCTGAGCCCTCATTTACTGTCTGAAGTCATCAGTTTTGAGGAAGTTTCTAGTTCAATGTTGCAAAGTAGCAGAAAAATGGTTTAAGCATACTTACTCATCCTTGATAGTCCTCCTTGCTGAAGGCTGCTGAGAATACAATGATCCCTCTCTAAATATAAAATCAGAGTGTAAGNACCTAAGGCTCCAGGTCAGTCACTAACAGAGGCTCTGTCTCATGGTACATATCAGCATATCAAAGCACATGACCCATAGGTCTTTCCTACTTCCTCATTTTTACATAAAACAAAAAAGAAAAGGAAGCAACAAGGAGTTACTCTGTATCTATATATTCTTAAGGAAAAAGAAAGTATTACTAAACACTACTTCATTTTCCTACAGAGTCCATGTATTTCTGACACTGTACTACAAATTTGAAAACAACCATAACCCACCTGTTAGAAAACAGCCCAAGGCTTAGAATTTCATTTGTTATATCTTCAATGAAAGCTAAATATAAAAACTCCTCTTCTCTGCAGGGAGAACAGAAATCTCAATGTTAAATGTTTTAAAAATAGACACATACACATTATACAATGCAGTAGGTTCTTTATGGGAAATGCCATTAAGAAGATTGTATAGCCCTTAGCACCAGCTGCTATTTAAAAACCCCAGTAATTCTGTCAGGACAAACTAAGCCTTTCATTCAATTTGAAAAACAATAAAAAAATCCCTGTGTAAAATGTCAGACTACGAGAAAGGTCACTGTGGTGCTTTGTGTTTATGCTAACTTTCCACTGTAGTATAAATCAGCAAATCTTGGAATGCAATCAGAACCTTCTTTGCGCTCAAGAAGAGGTGCTGACTGGGAAGAAACTGTGAAATTGCTGTATGATGAAAAATGAGGCTTCTTTGGAGCTACTAGAGAATCTGACTGCAGCTGAAAATTGCTGGCCTTCAATGGAACCTCAGAAAAATATTAGTGCATATTTGACAGCTTCCATTCCTTTCAAATCACTTCTTGATGTACTAAATCCTTGCTACGTGAGATGCAGCTTTCACGCCTTTGATCAAATTTCTCTCTGTTTTAATACATCTTTAAAGGCTTGCTGATTCCAATTGCTCTAAATGGGAGACTCTCCAAAAGTTTGGAGTTCTGTTTGGGAAATAAGAGGAAAACCCCCAAAGAAAAGATTTCAGTGCTGTTTCTCTTTCATAGCGTCTTTCCAAGTACACCAAACTATTAAACTGAGCTTTATTGAATCAACTCCCAGTCTTAATAAATAGAAAATAAAAAAGGGATATATCTGGAATGACTTTCATTATGTAAAATTTGTCATCCAGCCTGAAGGTTAGAATTTTGGTTCCCTCTATAGTCAAGAAATAAATCTAAAGCTGATCTTTGATACCTATCCTTAAAGTTAGGTAAGAACAAGCTTGTCCTAAAGCACAAAAAACGAAATGACTTTCCCAAGGTCACACGATAAAGCACTGGCAGAGTTTCTGTATATAACTCAAACCTCTTCTAATTCCCATCAAATTACAGAGCAGAACTGTGGTAAAAGTGCCCTCCAACTTGATATTTGATCTTGCCAACACATGCTTCAGTGATTACAGATCAAAAAAGAACTAGAAACGTTTAAAGTATAGCCACTGGATATATATATGATATATGAAGTCTACCTTATTTTCCAAAATTAGAATGGATTTTTCACATGGGAATTTAAGTATTTTATAACATTTCATAGTTATGTCAGTTCTACTGTGAATTGTGAACAACAGTTTATTCTGAGCCCTCATTTACTGTCTGAAGTCATCAGTTTTGAGGAAGAGTTTCTAGTTCAATGTTGCAAAGTAGCAGAAAAATGGTTTAAGCATACTTACTCATCCTGGATAGTCCTCCTTGCTGAAGGCTGCTGAGAATACAATGATCCCTCTCTAAATATAAAATCAGAGTGTAAGCAAGAGAGCAAGATTCTAAATCCCCTTAATACTGCCTTGCATTTCCCTTTCTTCTGGAACCATGCTGTGCCATTATTTCACTTTCTCCCAGGAAAAAAAGACACCAAGCCATCCCCAAACCCTGCTCCAGCAGCAAAATCCACTGCTTACACTAAGGTCTGAAAGACTGTTTCAATAGTATTATAATATCTCCCTAGATGCAGTGCTCAAAAGACCTGTTTCACTTTAGACGCTATACAGACCTACACTACTAAGAGCGCTTTTATTACTCAAAGTACAATTTTTTCCTCAGGTAAAAGTGCCTTTGTATGAAAAGGCAACAGAGCAAATCAGCGAGTCACGCATGATACTTAGATCAGCAATGACTAAAATCAGCTGGGAGCCCTTGGGTTCTGGCCTGATTTCCAACACTGTTCTTCTATTGTAGACCATATTCTACATCTCAGCATTACACTTTTCGAAAAAGAAGTGGGAAATGCCCCTGGTCTGCAATTCTTACAGCTCAGAGATTCAAAAGGCTGGAAGTCTGGAGAACCTTTTTCCTAAAAGGAAATTCCAATTGTAATATCAATACAGTATTTAGTTGTTGTACTGTACAAGAAATATAGTCTGTAAGCTCACATGCACATTTGGATATATAGAACTAACAGTTGTATGAATGTGTTATCGCTCTCGCTCCTGACAAAAATACTCATACATTTCAGAGCTTCCCTGGGAAACTTTATCATAAGAAGATAATGAATTTTGAAGTTGGTAGAGGCCACTCATCTGAAAAAACCAAAACCAAACAGAAGCCCCCTTAGAATAAACTTATGAAGAGAAATGGGAGTGAAAGCTTATGGCCTAAGAAGCAGCTGTAAAGAAGGAATGCTTCAAATATTCCTTCCTGCTGTAAAACAGGCACCTTAGGAAGGAGTATGGACAAGCAGCTATTCCTCTCTCAGGCCCATCCACAGTACATCTCCTATCTTCAGCCTACAACATAGAGATAAAATCTTTATTATCACTGCAAAAACACAGCAAATTTTACCATTAAGATGAACTCAATAACTATCTGTGATGAAGCAGCCCTACAAATTTTAGGTCTTTTCTGGGAAACTTTGGGTAAACTAAGATGTATGGCAGCAAAGGGTCATCAGCTTTGACATCCATCATTTCTGTACAGGACAACAGGTGTGGAATATTTCTCCCCTGACAAGTACATCAAAATCCAATTCTCTAAAAGCCAGAGGGGATCACTGTCACCAACAGAAGCAAAATTTGGTGTGCAACAACAGGAACCAGCACTCTAAATCACATCTCCTGAATATCTAGCATAAAACTGATGGATGGTAAATTTGCTGACTACCTATATATTAAACGCTAATACTCTGAAAGCGCTACTAAAAACTTACATCAAAAAAATACTAGGAGCTATCAGAATTCAATGAGGTGTGATCTTTCACTAGAGCACTCCAGATGCATTTGGCAAGACAGAAAGCAAACAGAATGAAGGGAAACTTCGCCACCAACTGGCTTGAGTGCTTCCTACCTTGGTTCCTAGTCTTCTGTTTAGGGCTTTTTGGAATATATTATCCATTGTGAAAATGAAGTTAAAAAAATCCTTGTAAAAGAGATACCTTCTGCTGAAAAATAATGTACCAATTATCTATGTCCTTAACAGATATACGTGTTAGTACACTTGTAAAAAACATTGAAAAAAAGTAATTAAATTTTGTAATATTCTCAGATCTCATCACGTGCCTCCATATTTTTGTTATTGTTTCCACTTATTCTTCTGAAACTCTCTCTCTCCCCTCTACAGAACTAGTTCATCTCATGACAGTAAAGAACACAAAACCTGAATTGGCTGCATGCTGCTGTGGCGGAGATGAAGTATGCATGCCAAAAATGATGGTGAAGGTTGTGGCAAGAGTACCCAGAAGACAGAGATGATAATTGTATTACCTTCAAAGTGATCTTCTGCTGTTCAGTCATAACTTTTCTCTCAGATGTTTTTTCTGCAGATGGAAGGCTGGAAAATTTAGAGATGTATTAGATTTTCAAGGAGGCAACTTACAAAACATCCAGGATGAGAATACCAGCACTACCATAGAAATTTCCCATCAGTCTGAATGGAACCTAGTATTATAATGTCTTGGAGAGTTTAGAAAATTTCTGCCAGACTTCTATTCACACCACAAAACTAAATTATAGTTAATTCTGAAGGATAACTGAAGCCTGGAGAAGAGGAGGCTGAGAGGAGACCTCATTGCTCTCTACAACTACCTGAAGGGAGGTTGTAGAGAGGAGGGAGCTGGCCTCTTCTCCCAAGTGACAGGGGACAGGACGAGGGGGANGGACTCAATGATCCGATGGGTCTCTTCCAACCCGGTGATTCTGTGATAACAACAGACAAACACACGTGATCCAAATCCATTATTTGGCTGCGTATTTACGCAGGGGGATAGATAAATTATCCAAAACTATTGTTTGGAGTTCAGAATGGAGATGATCCTATATATTAAAAGGGCATGATGAAAATGTGTGATCCACAGCCAGAAAATCAACAGTTGTGATATAGAGCGAAATATCATAATTCCGGTCTTACAAAATTCCTACTTTGTTCTAGGAAAACCCATAGCTATGATGTGCAGGCACAAAAGAAAAAAAGATTTATCTTTATGAAGCAGTATCAGTAAAAACAAAAGTAAATCAAAACTGTTTAATTTGCTAAGGAGTTCAATGCAAGAGAAGAGCATTCATTTTGTACAAAATATATAGCATATGTCTGAAGGCATTTAAATAAAAATCATAAAAAGACAATTAAGAGCTGCATTTAAGAGTTAAAAATCCTGAGATTTTTGCATGATGTATTAATTAATGTATTGGAAACTATAAGGCTACAGGAGTGACAGTGGGGAACTCCTTGGATGTTTATAATAGTTAAGTCTTTAGAAGGCAGATAGCACAACGATACACCCAAGAGAGCAAACAAAAGAGAAAGGGGAAAACTTTCTTCAGCAGACCTGATATTCAGCAGATTTGGATTTAGTGGCACTTTGTATCAATGAAACTAGTTGTGGCAGAGAGAAAACACAACATGCCAGTGAAAAAAGGAAAATCACATTCTGTTCTAGCTTTTGCTAAGGCACATTTAGAATAATTTCAGAATAATTATTCTGGTTTTATAGAAATGTAAATGAGAGCAAAACATATTGCTTTTATGAAGATACTGTTATAATACCATCTGAATTTCACAATATCAAATTAAAGTTTTAATGGCTGTACCTGATGACATCAGTCTGCGTTTGAGCTTCCACGTGGTGCTTGAAGTGATTTTTCCTCTTCCTTCGAGCAGGAGTGTAATACCTGTACTCTGACAGGAAAGATTTAGCATCCGATATTAAGGTGCGTGGAGTAAAAGGTTTCTGGCTGTCAGTAAAGAACTCAGAGTGTCTGTCCAGGAGATCCCCACTGTGTACTTTGGAGTTACGTCCTTTATGCCTCTGGGAATGATTAATGCTCACAAAACTATCAGTGAAGCATCTGCATGAAAGTCTGGAGCATTTTCTTGGTGTACTGACACTAGAGTTTGATGCGCTAGATGTATTCCGAAAATCTTTTCTGGCATATTTTACTGGTCTAGAGGGAACCAAGACATGCTTGCTGTAAGGAGACAGTGCTCTTGATAGGTACTGTGTCTGCTGAGCATAGGGGAAGAGATCATCTTTGTCTTCTGCTTCCAAAAAACTCTAGAAAAAAATAAAACAAGATTTGATGCTTTGCAAGTTACCATCTTTGCTCAAGTTGGTATTTCCAGTATTCTTTTTTCCATCTTGGAGCTATTTGCTATGTAAAACCTTTCCATTGCTGTAAAATGAAACTGGGTTTGAGAGCACCCCCAGTATTAACAGATTTTAAAGCCTAGTTCATGGAAGATAAGAGAAATAAGAAAATGGTTTGCTTCAGTAGCAAAAATTTAATGTTTTGTTACAGATTAGTGATGTCTACATCAAGCCAGGAGTTTCAATCATTTTAGTCCAAAAGATTCAATACATTTTAAAAGTCAAGGCAGCATTGCTCTGAGGCCAATTATTTTATCTGTGTATGCTCTGTTCATAACACCTGGCCAAGGTAAGGTATATATTATCCTACTGACTAGTTCATAGTATGCATTCTCTTCAAATGTGGAGTTGTTGCCTCTCTCTCTGAATCCTATTAGCTTCAAAGTGTATCACACACCAGCTGTTTATAAGATGTGCATTCTGGAAGGGTACTGCTCACTGATTCAGCTTAGCCCAACACAGAAACTAATGTCAGGTGGTTGAAGACATAGAACAAGAAAACTAAACCTAACTCTTTATTCCCCATGTGTTCCTTTTCTGCCTGTAGGCAAGACACACATACATCTTTGGAAGGGCTGTACAAACATAGGATGTTACCTTGTGTAACAGCATCCTGCTCCATAAGAAATGTCCTAATTGCTATAATAATATGAACTATCACAATGTCCTTGAGCTGACAGAATCAAGTTTCTGTCCTGTTCTCCTTTGGGTTTCTCAACCCAGGAGGTACATAAGCAGCTGTGAAATTTCCCCTCTAACACTACTAAAAGTTGACAGTACAATTAGTTAGCTTATTATGGTTAAACAGGACAAATAACAACCTGCTAAGTTTATGAACAGATATGCTCAATTTCCACCATCTGAACAAAGTACAGGAAGACAAGGAGACATCTGTACAGGTCCTAAAGCTCTGCAGTGAAAAAACAAAGAAAGAGGATGTGGTTTCCACATGTGCTATATTCTTCTCTACAATGCTTCTATCAAAAAGTAAAAACCATTAAGTAGAAGCATTACATTACTGAAGTCACTAATGGAATAGCTCACCTAGACAAAGTCCGAGAATGAGTAGATCCACTATGATATGACTTAAACATATGCCGCAAAATGCATTTGTTTATGACATACTACCCTAACTGCCAAACAAAAAGATTCACAGATCACCCAGCAGCTCATACTGATCTTATAATTACTCCATGCGGAAATTATTTTGAGAGACTGAAGCATGGATTCAGTGCATTTCCAGTGGTGCTTGATTGCCTGACATAATATAAACCTGGAAAAAATCTTCAAGAACACATTTTCAAAATAATCATATGATTAAGACATGGCCTGAAGTCTGGATGTGTGATCTTTCCTATCAGTAAGCCATAATAAGACTGAAAATCAACAACAGCAGCAAAATCAACTGTAAAAAAAAGAACCTATGGTAATTCTGTAAGATAATCAATGCTGGCGAGACTTAGAAGTCTCCTACTGGGAAAGCAGGGAGAGAAATAAAAAAACAAAAAGGGAGAGAGAAATTCTGAAATCCTTGTATATTTGCAGAACAGTCATGACAGTGTCACCTAGTATAGGATAGTAATGTATCACTAGCATGCTAGTGCAATATCATATACTGTATTAACCTATGTTATGTAATAGTATAGATTTTAAATATACAGATACTCTATTCTATCCTTCAATTAATAAAAAAGTTGTTCATAAAAGTTCTAAACAATATTATTTTTGCTGTATAAACCAGTTAAACCTACCTATGTTATTCTAGTACCCCAAAATATGCATAGTTGCTGATGCCTACTGCAAAGAGGAAAGTTGTTTTTTTTAGCCAATTGAGTCGAAATAAGCCTTTCTTGATGGTGGCTCATGTGAGCCAACTTTATTTTACTACTACAGCATAATTAAATGCTGAACTGATAACATTCAGTAACAATGCCAAACAAATGCCTGTGTTAGCAAGCAGTATAATGAGGCTTTCCAGTGTGATTGTTTGCATATAAAGTAGTTGCAGTGGTAGCTTAGTCCTATAGAAAACAGATAAGACTGGAAAGTTTCAGAATCCTCCAATATAGATGTTTTGAACAGCTAATTCCATGCCCTTCAGTATGTATTCTAAAGAGCTCATTTTTTCTTGTATACTTTTTACTTTCAGTAAGTAAAACAGTCCATGAAGTTGCAGTATATATCAGACTGTAGAAGCATTTCTGAATGTATGATGACAGGTGCACTGCAATATACAAAATAATAATTTAAAAAAATATGTTAAGTGATATTAGCAAACTCCACAACTGCAACTCGTCAAAGCCACATATTCTGTTTCTGGGATCCAGCTGAATTGATTCTAAAACAAGAGAAAGGGACAGAGCAAAGAGCAATAGCCTAAATTAAGGCATTCCTTATTTATGATGAAGCTTAGGGCAATGCTTTTCTTCTTATCTTCAAACACATCATAAGCAGAACAGACAAAGTAGCTAAGGTAGTGACTAGATAAGAAAAAAATAAAAAAAGCTGTATTCGTGTCAGTCTTTAGATATGCTCATTCAAGTACTGAGAAAGAAGAATGCCTTTTGAAGCTCTTATTCTGGTGTAAACCTCTAACAGGCACTTCAGCCTTCAGATACACAAGGAATCAATATTAGGAACAAAGAACTATGTTGGTGACTTCAAAAAGATTTTAAAGGATGTCAATGAATACTATTTGCCTGCAATTTGTGATTAAGCTTTCAGAAAATTATTTGTACAACTGTGTTGGTATAAGCAAGTTAATAGTAAGCAAGCATGCACATTTTCTTCTCTAATCCATATCTATAAAAACATCAGATTTTCAGTAAGGAAAAAAAAGAGAAAAGCATTTCTACAAATATGAAGTAGCACACTGCTTGAAATATTTTTAGCTCTTTTCTTCAGATACAATTTAAAAAATATTATTCCATGGAAGTATCATAATTTCGGACATTAGCAGTATCAAGAACTAGAACTAACATAAACTGAAGTCAAGAATCTTGACACCTATCTTGCTTGTCAATACACATCCCTATATTGTTGATTCAACCAACTGTAATTTGTTTCAAAAGATATACATTTACTCAATGCCATACTTCAACAATAATAAACCACTTTAAAAGGTTTCATAAATTACATATTTATGCTTCAGTTTTGTTAGTTGCAGAACTGTGGTAAATGGAAAATTTCTTGCAGCAAGCTTGTATAGACTGGACCTCTGAGACTACCTCATGGAGTCTGTGGAAGAAAAAGTTCAGTCAAAACAGATCAGATCATTAGACCCGCATCTAATGGGCAAGAGAAGTAACAGAAAAAGAATCCAGATCTCTAAGTTTATTCCAAGTTTTACTTTTTGAAAGAAGTTTAGCTTCTCAACTCAAAACCACTGAGGTACCAGTTGTCTTACAAAACCAAGCTTCAAAAAGAAAGCTTGTAAATCTATTTTTACATAAAAGGTCCAAAGGCACATCTCACTGGGGTCACTGGAGTTACACCAAGATGCAAGTAAGTCTTGAAAATAACTTGTTCTTGTATGAAAAGTCATCCAGCAGAACAGTTCATCTACCACCATAAGATGAGATCAGAGATACTTTTTGAACTGTACTGTCAAGATACAAAAGCTGCAATTTTATAATAAATGAGTGTCTGATTCTTATAGTGTGACACACCTCAATTTATAAAGCACTTTAATATTGCTGTAAGTGGGCTAAGCACCTGCTTACCACTGCCTGGACAAAGCAAAGCTGTCCTGTAGTAAGCAACAAGCTGCCTTTACAGTTGCTGCTGTTTTAACCCCCTTGTATGTCATCTCTTCACTTCATTACATGTTTTGATAATTAGTGAAGAACTGAGAAAGGCAAGAGAGAAAATTCACACAAACAGGTGAATAAGACCTGTATGAATACAACCAGTTTGCAGACTGGTATCAAGAATAGATATTTTTTCTCATTCAAAACTATGTTCCTGGTACTTTCTTTCCTTTTGTATGTGTGTGGTATTCAGTTGTATAATGTGGTATGTTCCTACTTTAATCAAATACTGAGATGTTATTAATAAGGGGTATTACTGAATGTGAATATGGAAATGTATTAATTCAAACAATCAGCATGAGAGGCGATTGTCACTATGAAGCCTGATAGGAAATGTGTATTGAATATTCCTAATGAAAGCATCTTTCTTTGATGCTCAGAAGGTTCGTCTGCTTTCTTCAGTCACTTACAAGTCTCATTCTGACAGAACTAATTCAAGCACAATACATGTTCAAACTGTTAATATCACAACAGCATAATAAATATTTAAATGCAAAGTACTTGAGTAGGAAATTCACACAGCCATGTACATGTGCTGCTTATAAAATAGGAGAGATTAGAAACAGTTAATGATGTTTGCTAACCTATATTTCATATGCATAGACAGATGGTCATAACTGTCATTCTTAAGAAATAAAAGTGTCTCAAAAAAAACAGACTTGAAGGGATCTTAAAATGCCGATGTAATGCCAACCATAATGCCAACCATGGTAAAAAGACGAAATTTACCCTCCTAATGACTGGCTTTCCCCCAAGTCACTTTTGGCATGGATTAATTTCTTTAAAAAATTATTTAGCAGCCAGAAATGCTCATTAACAGAGTTATCTGAACATAGGATAAGAAATACCAGCTCTTGGTCAAATCGGAGATTTTACTTCATGTCCAGCTCTATTCAGATTTTCCTGCTACATACTAAGCTTCATACTAGGCTTAAGCCATTGAATCACCCAAATCAGCTTTGTACAGAAAAATAAAAATTAATAGGATATAGCTTTCCATCTCTGGCAGCACTTGCAAAGACTGTAGGGTAGTGGCATTCTATGCATAGACATCATGGTATTTTCCAGGTTGTGTCACACTGCCCTTTCAATTGTGAGGAAACTTAGTGTAATTCATTAAAGGAGTATTGATAAGTAATTTGCTGACAGATGAGTGAGTGGATACCCACAAATGTGTTGCTTATCCATCCTCAAGCTTTTCAGTCTAAATAAGTCTCTAAACATTTGTTTAAAAGTTACTTACTCACAAAGACACAGAAACACAAACCTAGATGCCTTTTCAGCATCTTTATCTGTAGTTTATCATCCTACTTTGATTACCTTTCACAAGTGTCAACCATTGTTTTCACACTACATGGAAAGAGAGGAGCAGAAGAGAAGTACAGTTGTTCCCAGGACATCTTATGCTTTACCCTAGCACCTACTTGACTGTCAGAGATAAACTACTCTCTTTGGAGAATGCACTTGTGAGTGATCCCATTGAAAGACTGCCCTGTTGTGCCATTTGAAAATGAGCCTGCTCCTTAGCTTCTCACTCAGGTCTTCTGCCGAAAGCAGAGAAATGCATGATGCACCATAAACATCTATCTCATCTCAACCCATAGTTCTAGATGGGGCCATTTTATGATCAAAATACTCACTTCGATTAAATCACTGATTATTTTTAAAAGCCAGAAATGAAATATGGGCACTCACAACAGAAATAACTTTCTCTGTTCATTATAGATTATAGCAGGTTCTCAGACGACAGTAACTTCATAACCATACATAACACATAAAGAATTCACTGCTCTTGTGGATGTAAACCCTTGTACAAAACAGTCAGAATGCAAGCCATGTGCAAAACACATTATAGGTATTCAATTTCATAGTCAGCTCATTGTATAATAAAATATACTGACTAAATCACAGAGGTTTTAAGAAATGCATAACAAGTATTATTTCATTTAAAAGAATTATTTTTACTTTCTTTTTTCAAAGCTTCAACTGAGAACAATTTCTGTGCAATGCAAGAAATGAAAATGATGAAATAAAGGCACCAGATTTACAAGAAGGCATAAGAAGTGGGTGCTAATGAATGAAACCTTTGAAAATAGAAAGTCAGGTGCATGCATCAGAGAATGGTTTGGGTTGGAAGGCACCTTAAAGATCACCTACTTGCAACCCTCATGCCATGCGTAGGGACACCTCCCACTAGATCACTGTCCAAGGCCCCATCCAACCTGGCCTTGAACACATCCAAGGAGGGGGCATCCACAACTTCCCTGGGCAACCTGTGCCAGTGCCTCACCACCCTCATTGTGAAGAATTTCCTCCTTATGTCTAGTCTAAATCTGCTCCTCTCCAATTTATAGCCATTCCCCCTCTCCTATTACTACAGACCTTTGTAAAAAGCTCCTCCCCAGTTTTCTTGTAGGCCCCGTTCACATACTGGATTTTTTTGTGGAGACTTTATAGTGACCTTCCAGTACCTAGGAAGCACAGAGGCACTCTTCATCCAGATACCTGCCACCTTTGTCAGAAGGCTGAGATGTGCATTTGGCGTTGGCGCATGTCAGGAAGACTCTTGTCTATTTGTGCTGCTTGAAATATGCCAGTCCTCCTTCTATAGCTGCTGCACGGCAGTGATCAGTTATTACAGGAGGCAAGCAGACCATGATTTCTACTAAACAACATTAAAATATCTACCTTTCCAAATGAGGATGGCAGCAGCCTTCCACTTTCTCTTGAGCTGGATCGGGAGGCAGTTTTGCCCATACTCATTTCCTCTTCACACCTGGCTATCTTCTTTTTCAGTTTCTCTCTTCTTTGCTGGTCAGCAACTTAGGAAAGAGAGAAAGTTTGTCAGATCCAAACTAAAATATTATTCTTTTTTTGCCCTAATAGATTTGAAAACTTCATAGGGTTTCCCAATTACTCAGCAAAGTCAGACTGTGTTCCACTTCCAACGCATAGCAATTATAAAAATCACCTCTATTCTTAGAAGTAAAATATTAAGAGTATGCTGGTAGCTGAACCTTCACTTCCCTTAAGTACTCTAATCTCACAACTAATTCATCACTATGCAGGAATGCCAAGATCAGTCTTGCTAACAGAGCACTCTGCTCAAAAACTCACAAGATTGCACTCAATTTTTTAAGGACAGAATCCTTTGACTATAGCCTCATCCAGGATTTCAACAAAACCCTCCATGTTTATCGTTAGCAAATCTGACACATGAAAAATCCATGCTCACACGGTGGAAAAACTATGCATGGTCTTCCAGATACAGAAATACATCACAAAACAAGCATGTTCATGTAAAGAACATAAAAATGAAGGCAAACACTGTGAAAGGGTCACTGATCAGCAGTGGAAATTGTTATCAGTCTACGTTGGCCTGCAGTCCAAGATCTTGTTTGCACTGTCCATGCAGCACAGAAGATGACTGAGGGATCTCTGCCATCAGATAAAGAAAGGAAACCAAAGGATAGGAAAAATTTCCGTGTTCAAATTTGCTATCGGTCACCTACACCTGATATTTTACATAAGATAGCCCAAATGTTTTTCACATTGTAAGCACCTAAGTGCCACAAATGAAGTTCACAAAGCTGAAAAATCCAAATGAAGATGATGACAAACAATAATAATTTCATTTCCAAGTGGGAAAGAGAGGGTTTATATAAGCAAGCATGCTTTTGAAGTCTGTATACACAATGAATCCAACTTTAATTCTACAATACATTTCTCATTCACTTAACACAGACCCAAGTGCATGAATGGTTTGTTTGATACAGAGATGCAGACAGAAAGGCCTTAGCAGATTTCTTATTCCATTTCATAGTATATTTATATCACGCTCTGGCAGACCCAAATCTTCACACACACCGCTACACTTAACACATCGAAATGTAAATAACTCTGTGGATCAGTGTGGTACATTCTTCTAGACAGCTGAGAACTACAGCAATCTGAGGACTTTTAATTAGCCTTTAAAATACATTCATCTGTGTACATTAACCCTACATACATGCTAACCCCTAGGAATTATTTAACTATGTGTATTCATTTTATTAAACATTTCAGTCTACTTTTAAATTAGGAATGACTCTTTCAGATGAAAAATCCTTGCTCTCATTCCTCAGAGGAATCCCTCTTTTTCTTTCAGTTCTTACGATTCATATGTAAAACACAAAGTAATTTCTTTTATGGCTGTTGATATATTCAGCATATTCCATTAGAATACTTACAATATGAAGTTGTTTTTATTAGTCAAAAAACATTAGCTGAAGTTAAGATATGCTAAATTCTACAAGTCTGAATTAAAAATATGCCTTGTAACAGAAGGAAAGTATATAGTGTACCATTAAATAATTAACACTCAATATTTTCCTTCCTACACTGAATTATCATGTGGCTATTCTAACTTACTATTATTTCTAATTGTGTTTGTCTTAAAAGTTACAGATGAACACTCAAAAATTAGCTACAGGTCAGAAGTTTTATATGTTTGAGATAAATAATTACTCATGCTGGGCCAAGAGTGTGTCTGTATTTGCAAATGCATGAGAATTGTAAAAACTGAATTCTTGTCTATTGTTCTGGTAAAGTGATGATGGCTGAAATGAGTGTTGAATAAATATCATGAATGAGTGAGAGCTCTACAAAGCAAAAAAGAATGAAAATCATGCAGAAGCATGGGTGTCTCATTTTGTAAGTGCACACAGATGCTCTGAACAGGTATTTCCTTATGTTCAAGTGCTTAGGAGAAAAGTGGGTTTGTCTAAGACAAGACAGGCTTAAACACTTCACGTTCTACCTGCATGCCATGGCTTCACTAGAGTTTCTGAGCGAAGCATGAAGCAGTGTGAATATTATTGCAAAACGGAGTTCTTGTGTTCTTATTCTCTTCTTCAGAGGATGAAGTCTGTGATTTAACATACATGGGCAGAATCTGCCTTTTACTACTGGAGTTCAAAACTATAAAAGCCAGCTACTAAAAATCTCCTCCAGGACTGCACACTCTTCTCAGACAAAGCACAGTAAACATGTCAGGATACTAAGGCTATCTCTGGCTACCAGAATGACCCATTGGGACTACTGTTACCTGCAAGGGAAATGGAAAATCTTTGCCTCACAGCAGTTACACAGTGAGCTTAGCTCAGCTAATCCATTATGTGTGTTCCAAAACCTATAAAGTACTAAGTGTACTAAGAGGCAGAGCAGATGTATTTGAAACTGAATGGCAGAAAACGCCAGCAGTATACCTACACATCTTGTTGCCAAAACAGGGAATTTTCAGGCTAGGTCCGCTGTATGAAATGTGAAACTGGCAAATCCAGAGATAAATAAATCCTTCTTGAATCGAGTTAATGTAGATGTAAATAGATAGCTAGATGTAAGTTAGGACAGCCCTGAGGCAGTCAGCAAGCAACACGGACAAGGGTACAGACACAAGAACATGCATGCCGCCAACCTACCTCCCATTACTTCACATATCCTTCCCCAAGCAGGGACTAGAGAATTCAGTCTTTGTTTGGCTTTAGCCAGACATAAAATGGTATCTTACAAATGGCCCAAACCTTTGAGGCACTAATTACAAGTAATATGACAACTGATGGGTGCTGAAGATGCTTAAGCCTACCATACAAAACCACTTGTCCTGCAGCTGTGAATATATTAAAAGACAAAGAAAGAGACAAGCATTCAGGAAGAAACATGCACTTTAAAAGGGAGATTTATCTGTTAATTGGAAAGGCTGCTCCCTGTTTGTGATATCTGCTACTTCAAATCACCCACAGATACAGCTTCTTTAGTTTTCAGTAAGGTTAAGTAACTAAATTTGTGCCCTTGCCATACTGACACAGACTATAAGAAAGTAAATAGCATCTACATTTGTAAACAGATACTTAATTTCACTGCACATAGCCTTATTAGAGACTCTGAGATTAATTAGATCTCAGTAACTCCTGTGCTCAAAACCACCATGGAAATTTATAGTACAGCAAAGAGAAAATGCATTAGAATATAAACAAAGTAGTGACTTTTGTATATCAGATAATCTCTGAATCTGTGAAACTAAATTCTGTAGCTTATTGCATCTGTCCTATGAAACTGTTCTCTTAATTCTGTTGGCAACAAGAAGAAACACAATACCGACCATAAACTTCAGAAATTAAATTGTAGGATTCTCCATAAAGATCTACCTATAAAACACTGGTCAATCTGTCATAGAAGTAACACTTGTGCCTCAGCGAATACCCTTTTCATAGAGTACATCCCACTTCCAAAGCAAAGATGACATCCTTACATTTCCCTGTTAGAATACTCCCTCTATAGGCTTCGTGCTTTTTTCCTTGAACTTAGGTTGAAGCAGTATTTCTAGACACATGCCCAGAGTTATAAAACCAATGTCATAAACCTGGAAGAAATAAAATAATCATACATACTACACTCCAAGGCAGCTTAAAATCTCTGTGCCTGTAAGGACAGTACGATTTGGAATGCCAGTGGTTGCCCCTTGCTCTCAATTTCCAATCTCTAAATTTATCATATGTCACATTACAGTACAACTGGCAGTTAACCTTCAAGTTATTTCCTTTTTGATATAAATAACCCATGGCAGACAATGAAATACTTAGATTTAAATTGAGTTCATCTTGTAGAACAATGTATCTCAAAAGAATTGTCCAGCAGTGAGCATTTCTCAAATGCACTTTTATATCAGCTATTTTTGCAGTAACACATTTCTGGTTATTATTTACATTACAAATTTTCTTTGACAAACAAAGTAAACATCAATCACATTTCTGCTGTGCTTGAAGTGCCTGCAATGACCATAATTAAAATGTTCAGTTGGTGATATCACTTCTACAAGCAAACTCTTCCTCATGCAATAATTTTTATTATCAGCTTCTGAGCTCTGCACACATCGCCAAATCTCCAACAGACCATGATTTAAGAACCTCGGGTAAGATCTCATCAAATGCTAATTGAATTTTGCCTCTGGGTGTTAAATTTGCGTTTCTCATAAGTCTAAACTAGAATTTTTTAACACAGAAATTTTAATTTTCAGAACTAACATCTAAAGACAAATTGTAGTTCTTCACTTCCACTATCAGTAGCGCTGCTTTTATCAATTAAGGGAGGAATCATCATGAAGAAAAGGTGACAAAGGATTTATCGAGGCTTTGATACCGCAGGCTTGCTTGTATCAAATAGAAAGTAATATTTGTATCAGGGTATGTATTTCAGAAATATGATACTGATTGGCAAAGCTACAGACAGCAGAACTTGGCCATTGCTAAAGCTTGGAACAAAGCCTAACAGCGAGAAATGAATCCTTCACAGGAATTTAAGGATAGGTTAGAAGCACGGGATTATCCCCAATCCATCCACCTAATTCTTGTATGGGGTCCTCATCCGACAGATTCTTGCAGGTATTTCTGTAGGTTGTATGAAGAATACAGCAGCCTGTGCACAGTCTACTACACAAAATTGTTAAAAGCATGCACCAGTGCTGAGGAAAACTTCCGAACCTGCTCAGGTAAACCTCTAAACTTCCATACATGTATCCTAGCGAGAGGTCGGACTGGCTTCTAGGTGGGCCTGGAGAGCAGATTTTGATTTAGACACATAGTACTGAGCTAATACCAAGAGTAAGTGGAAAGCATAATTTTATTCCTGTTCTCTGGTATGCAATAGCTATTTTGTGATCCTCAGCAATAGTGGAAAAATGTATAAAAATAACCACCCCCGCAATGACCAGATGGCAAAGCTGGGTAAATCTAGTTGCAAATAAGGGACATATTTTCAATAATAATGATGATTAATTACTGAAACAACTACAAAAAGAAATTATCTTTTCTCTATTTCTTAATCTTTAGAGGCCAGGACTGCAGTCCTTTCTTGTTTATGTGCTCTATTTACTATGTTTAGTACAGTTGAGCTCCATATTAGCATAACTGGATGAAATTTTTGGTCTGCTTAACTCATGATGTCAGGCTAGATGTAATTAATCTATCTAATGTCTTTTCATAACCACAAACTCTGAAAAATGTATTTTTGATGTACTGAATACAAAGCTAAAATGAATTATCTCTCACAAAAAAAAGAAAACCTTTCTGTAGAAGAAACTTTAAATAACTTCTATAAAATGAAGGTAAAATTACTAAAGTTAAACATACAGGTTCATAAAGATTTTTTTAGTGGGTTTTCCTGCTCTCCAAAAATTTAGACTTGATAAATATACTAGAATATCTTTTCAAAGACATACTTTAGCTCTGAGAACATACATGTTAAAACTATCCAAGTGTTTGATTTTAAAGGACTTCTTTTAGTTGCTTATAACTTTAATTTTCAGAAATGTATATGTAAGGACAAGACTCAACAGAAAAGTTAAGAATCAATTGTGGAGATTTTATGAAAGCTTCCTGTAAAGCAACAGCAAAAAGAAGATACGTAACACACTTTTCATAAACCTCTGCTTTTCACAGCATAAAGGGTAGACAAATACAATGTAACATATGTACCATTTGACCACATGAAAATAAATTTTAAACACAGAATAATGGAAGAATATTTACTTTTATACATTTTGTTATATTTTCTCTTGAACATAATACCTAACCCTCCAACAGTTTGATCTGTTGTCTCCCCCCACCTCTCATTATGCCCTAAGTATTGAAGTTTCATCACTACCAAAACAGATTTGTGGAGGGTAACTTCTTAGAATAGATTTTTTTTTCCTTCTTCTCGCCTCCCTCCTGCAGCAGCATCAGAGACACCTGCATTCCCAAGCACACTAATCATTGAATTTGGGCTGTACTATCAATACGCCCTGTCAAAATGCCTCTAAACATATGGGTTGAAAAGTTAGTACTGTTAGAAACCAGGCATGTGTAGCAGCAGCTGTCTTACTTGGCATAGCCTTTGTCAAGTTTTCTGGCACAAATTCCACAACTACAGACTTATAATGGCCACTGGTATCAGTCAACATGCATGGACTAATTCTGAACATAGAAGTTTCACATTTCAAGAGGTTTCACATTTTAACAACTATTTTAAGTCAATAAGGCTGATCTAATACACAAGAACATGCTCACTGCTAGTCCAGTGGCATGGCAGTTTGCCTACTTTGCTGCCAGCTAAGATACCAGGAAAAGAACAGTGGAAACTAAATCCAATTTAAGGACACAACACATTCAGTTGGCCAGGGATAATGTCAACTACAGTATCATGTTTAATTCTTAAACACTAACGACTGATTCATGGCAACATCCCCAGAGGGAAATACTCACCTGCTACTTTAGCAGTGCACGAAGCACATTTTCAGGGGATGTTTTTTAACACTATCTGCAGGAATTCTGTTTTGTAACTCTATGCTATTAATACAGATTAGCATTTCAAACGGAAAATTTATCCTCCTTCCTAAATCTCTTTTGAAATAAAGAAGGAACAAAATCCTTATTTGGGATGCAATAAGTAAGAAGACAAAGAACACAAAATGAAAAAAATAACAGGCTTCAGTTGAGGCAATACCAGGCACAGAACCACCAGGAGAATAAAGCTGGAAACCCCCGACCTCACTGACACAGTGGAGATTCTGTTGATATTTAGTCATATTAATGTTGCAACTGTGACTGGATAAATTGTGTATCCCATCAACAGCAAAAGAAAATATATGTGTTTGAAAATATTCTAAAAATCCTTTTCCTTTGTTTTTCTTCAGTACATTTCCTGTACTCCTACTGTTTATGCTATTGGCTGTCATCTCCACATAATCTGTTTCATAAAAGACAGAGGAAGAAAAACTGTTCTCCATTGGATAACCAGAGATACTACAAGTAATACCTTGCACTAAGCTTAACACCTGAACATGTTACACTTTGTTACTATTATTACAGTACAGAAATCTGTAGATCGAAACAAACAATGCATAGAACAGTAGGAAAAATACAGCACCACTCTAATTTTAGGTATGAATTAAATTGAATTAAATTGAGATAATTTTTCAATTTCATTCTGAACATGAGGAGTTCATAAGAATAGCGAAGATACTGGACAAGGGTAGAACTACTGCCTGAGTAGTCTTAAACTTAAATACCTTGAAGACAGTGACACCAATAATGAAGAATTTCAAAGTAGATGTGTCCCATGGAATTATCCCTTTGCTAAGTCTACATAAATTTCAGCCTGTGTGTGGCAGAATTTCTTATCTGTTTATAAACTGATCTCCGTTAGGTGACAAAATGTATGAAGAAAGCAGGTCACAAAAAATATTTCAGTTACATGCATAGATTGAGTATCCATATTAATCTTCAAAGGTTTTTATTAAGAAAGGATAATCTTAAGTATCTAGTACAAACGTATGAAAGTCCCGGACACATTGCAGCTGAAATACTTTTGCTGTTGACCATCATGAAACAACAATTTCAACTATGGCATCTAAAACCCTTATATTTCACCATCCAAAATTTGCCTTTTAAAACTGGAATTATCAGGATTAATGCTTTCAAGTAAATTCAGATGTAATCCTGACAGTGTTCGAATTGGACATCTGGAAAAAATCTTTTAGCTATGCAGATATTGCGACACTGGAACAGGTTACTCAGGTTGCCTAGAGGTTTCCAAGACTTGGCCAACTGATCTAGTGTTGGCAGAAGTCCTTGGTTGTAGCAGGAAGATCAAGGAGGACTAAATGACCTCCAAAGGTCCCTTACAACCAACATTTCTGTAATACTATGAAAGCAGGTATGTGACACAAGCTGAGCTTCCAAAATATTTAGGAGAAATGACAATGCATACAAGACTAAGCTGTTGAGAGAACTCTCTAGACAGGAAATCTATGAACAAGTATTTCTCATCTCTATTGAGTAGGAAGATTCTCTTCTGAAATAGTAAACAGAATCAACAAGCAAGCTATATCACATTTAGCATCTGGGGCAAGTGCTGAACTTCAGTGGAATCCAATGTAAGATTTCTCTTGCTCTTGCAGAAAAAGGGAATCTCCTACTGCAAGAAAAATAAGTGTTTGTAGTATTTTATGCAGATAATTTATAACTGGGAACATTTTTCAGCATTGCAAAGTAAGAACAGAACATTCTAATAAAAAGATATTTACATAAGTTTGTGTTATTACTTTGCTTTCCATCTTTCACTTGGTACTCATGTTTTCATTAGAGAACATGAGGCACCTCACAAAATAAAACCTGAAAACTGGGGCAGACACATAATACTGTATTGAGAAGCCATTTCTAGGGGAAAAAAAAACCAAAACCAAACCCAAATCATGCATTACTTTGTTAAACAGTTATTTTTAAAATGGCAAATACACTGTCTCTTTGTAGTTGTACGATTCCCCTCAGCGCAAAACATAAAGCAAACAAACTGTATGTTAGAACTGAGTAAAATAAGGCTAAAGAGCTCTGACTACACTGAATACTGATCTCTGGGAAGCCAAGAAGCAAGTCCAACATTTCTTCAAAATGAATCCTCTGCTACAGACAAGGACCTCAGTCCTTGAGCTATGATACTGAGCTTCACTTTATGAGCTAGCTGTATTTTGAGAATAAAATAAATTTCAACTACGTAACAATTACCACTCCCAAGTTACAGGCTAGAAAAACAGTAGGTAAATTGAGGAATTATTTTTTGTATAATCAAAGGCTTTATTTTTTTCCCCTAGATTTAAGGTTTTTTTCCTTTGTGTTGAGCTGTGTTGATAGTATCCATATTTTAATAAGTTAAAACATAGCAGCAGCTCTTTCCAGCCCAGCCTGAAAACAGGTGAAAGAGCAATTTATTGAGGATTTAGCGTACCAATTTTATTAAACAGATGGGTAAAAACAAAAGCAGCAATAAAGGTGAAATGTTTCCATCACACGCTGTATAGAAGACTAATGTTCTGTTTGTGTCCAGGATAGACTTACATAGTCAGACACTGGTCTGAGTAAGATGAACCAAAAGAGAAACTTATTGCACAAAGCTTTGCTATCTCAAATGGAAATTTCCTCACTACGGAAAGCACACTTGCTAGTGTCATGACAATTTTCTGCTAAGGTTAAGGCACTGTTGCTGTGTCCCAAAATGAACTTATTCAGGGAAACTAATTCTCGTGTGAAACACAAGCTATCTGCTCAGAAGCATTTTACATGTAAAGACGATTAGCAGACTAATATAAATGGGCTTGGTGTTGTGAAAGACTCAAGACCTGAAAATGTATGGAAGAATAACTGTTAATTAGGGAACCTAAGAAAGATCCTAGCAGACCCAGAAAGAGAAGCTACACATGGTTCTTATTACACAAATGCATAGGTGTAAATATTCTTCTTGCACCAGCCTGTATTTTCATGCTTGTTTTAAAGCAAATGTTGGCAGAGTTGGAACATGAGAAGGATGAGGGTTTTTTACAGATAACACTACAGCACAGGTGATCTGAAATTACTCCTGCAACCTGCAGATTCTAGATATACCTGAACCTTTTGAAAGCAGAAGGCAAGCCCATATACTGTATCTTTGATGCTGTTGCAGCTAGTTGCTTAATTGAGTCTTAAACCCATTATACAGAAGTACTGGAAAAAAAAAAATCTAATGAAATTGAGTCTTTCTGCCAAAAGGATGACTGATTTCCTGCATCAGCTTTAGTCACACTGATAATTTTAAAAGGCATATCACTCTGGCTTAACAGGATTTGAGACTAACCACAAAGTATTCTGTCCTTGGAAGATTTATCTTTCCAATCTGAATGAATACTTGAATTTTCTCCAGTATCTCAGCAGTTGTAATTAAATATTGAATTGGAGAAAAAAAAAAAAGAACTTTCTCTAGTTGTGCAGGAGAAAAAGACAGATAGATAACAGAAATATGTCTTTGTTGTCTTAATGATCCGCTACTATTTATCTCATTTGATTGATACACTTTTATTTATGGAATACTAAACAATGATTTTAAAGTATTGCTTTTCAATTAACACTGAAGTAAGGCTACAGTACTGATACCTTCAAACAGTGTTAAGAAATGAGACAATGTGCAGAAAATGTAACTGCAGTTTGATCCAGGCTGTGAGCCTGTAAATTTGTAAATGGTTCTGCTTACTGTGAAATGGAACAAGAACTTTCAGTCCCAGGGCCCAGGTGCTCACATTCCCCAAACTCCTCTTGATGCAAATCTAGTAAGCTCCCTTCTTGAAAGTTCAGGTTTGCATCTTATCACATGAAAGGTCAAAATGCTGAAATTCTCTGATGTCCGACATTAATTGTGTGGATGAAAAACTCAGCAAACTCAGTTGTGTTCCTAAGCACAATTAATAGCTGACAGGCTAGGCCCATCTCCCTAGCACTACGTTCACTGCAGATCCTTACAAAAAGCTGGAGGATGATGCGAAAAGATGGAGACAAGCAGATACATGAAGGCTTAACAAAGGGTTGTTTACTCTTCTATTCCTCCAGCTGTTTTGTTTTGTTAATTTTACAGAAGCTTTTGCAGAACTATTGTATCAAAAATACTTACGTTTGATGCTGGTCAACCTACTTTTGGGCAATGAGCAGTCTACAGCTGCTGAAAATAAAAGAAAAACAAATGTGAGTGATTCAATGTTTACTTTGTACCTGCAATGGCTAGAAAAAAAAGTAGCAACAAACCAACACAGAACAAAGATTACCTTAACTGGAACACAACAATTCTTCTCTAGTTTAAAATGTGCTATGGTGTATTTAAAGTATTAGGTTGATATAAACAGAATTGTAAAGACAAAGATGTTTAAGTAAAATATGTATTTGAAGGAAGAATCAACAGTTAAACAAAGATTCCTTAAAAAATGGTTCTATACATTTTGTGCTGATGTTACCTTTTGTAAGATAACAGTGAGCATGGACTCTAGCAGAATCCAAAGCCTCAGTGTAACTTTTCAGTTTAGCATGTTATTTTATAATTATTATTTCATCAAAAAGGGAGTGAAGCAAATACAACACAAAGTACTCTAGGAGTAAGGTAGTACCTTTGGTAAGCACTTAAGGAGAAGGTTTTCATACAAAACTTCCAATCTCAATAACACAAAAGCATTATTAAATAGCAGCCATATCTCCTTGCTGACATCAGTCTGAGGAAGAAACAGCAAGATAATTACACTTTCTACAATCTAGTTAACTCCCTCTTGATACAAGCCTATTCTGAGAGAATGAGCTAAATTTGTGGGCAGAAAGTTCATTGACATTTGCACATTTTTACCTTTGGCTGAAAGGATTCTGTTGTAATGACACATCATGTGATCTCTGATCAGATACTGCTTAGTTAGAGTTTGAGAGGAATCAATGCAGAAAGCTGTAAGATTAAAACTTAATAAATGAAAGTTACAAAGGCAGGCACAAGAATCCTAAAATACTAAACAGTTATGAACTGCAATTCAGAGTCACAAATTTTAAATTACTGGGTGCTTAACCTCTTTGCTCAATGACAGTCCTTTTTCTTTAGCCATTACTATCACATGAAATCATTCTGTCTCTTCTTTTTATTTCCTCACTGAGTCACCAAACCAATAAATTGCTACAGAGGTGGCTAACGCTGGACTATGAAAACCCCAGCATGGAAAATTCTGGTTTCTCCATTCTATGCTCTTTCGCAAAAAGCATCTGTGGTAGCAATATAGCATAGCAATATACCATACTAGCCCATGTAAACTACTGACAGTGAAGGAATATGATTAACCTCACAGGCTCTTTTAAGCAGTAATCATATATATATTTCAGCTAATACAGATATTACATGTTTATATATTTTGTTATCTTGCTATTTGTATCTAGATACTGTCAAGACCAAACTTACTCCTCAAATGCACTGAGTAACGCATACTGAATGTAAATACTATTAAACTTCACCAATTAAGCACAAGGCAAAAAACTTTATTCATAAAATCAGTGAATTCACATAAAATTAACCATGTCAACATTCTGATGAAAGCACACACTACTTACCATTACTTTTAGTACTTAAGTGTCCTTTAAATGGACTTGCTGGACCACATCTAGGAATGACACCATTTGGGTATTCACTCACTTTAACAAAACGTCAAAGAAAAAAGTTAAAAAAAAAAGTAAAAGCATATTTTTACAGACAAGACTAAGTAGAGAATCCTTTTCCAAATACCTCAGGAATGGTTTTGAACCTTTTTGTTAGAGGAAAAAAGTCTTATTTAAATTTTATATTATTACCAAAATGCAACAGTGTAGTTATGCAATTTAATCTAAACATCAAGATACGATGGTAGAGCCTTCACTTGTTCTGGGGGTTAAACAGCAGAACAGACTATTAGATCACTTTAACCTGAATTTTACATTGGTTATTAAATTGCACTGAGATATGGCCACAGTTTTATACCATGCTAACCTACAATTTGTTTTAAAGTTCTATTGATAGAATGTTATTGTTATGTCAAATGACTAACATGGCAAAAATTCTGTACATAGTAAATAATGGTGGTTAGCACTAACACTAAAATACCAATTTAACAGATGGAAAGAAGTGAATTACACTTGTGTGAAAATCCATCCTATCAAAGAGAACACACTATTAAAAGATCTGGTTTGCCATTCAGTCCTCTGGCAGTTTGATAGACTGAGAATTCTATAGACAAGAGTTGATTCTGGCAAAACTTAAACAGCCAGTTGCTCTGAAAAATGAAAGAACATTAACTAAAAGCTCTGCATCTTCTTGAAAATAATGCTGTACTGTCAGACTCATGACCACTGTAAGGCAATCTACAATTTAAAAATCTGCACCTGAGTTAATTAATTAAGAACCTGCAACACTTTTAGAACAAACTTTAACAGGATATATACTATTACTACAAATGCTAGTGTAAACAAAGCATTCCCTTAAGTTATCCAAGACCCTGTTTAACATGTAAAGTAAAACAAAACAAGTCTTCTTTAAGAGAGCAAATAGACCACCATCTATTAAAAAACATCAATTAAAGAAAATGTACAGCCAGTTTCTACAAATTTTTTAGTACTATCAAGGTCCATATGGTCTTCTCATTCCCACTCCACTTCTCATCTGTCAGTTCAAGAGTCTGCAACAACCACATAAGTGCTTCCTAGCAATTGGAAGCACTACAGCTCTGGGGCATTAACTCCACTGCTTGACACTTATAGGTCACACCTCCAGCTTTCCACACTTCATCAGATGAAGATACTACTGCAATTACACAGGTAACTACTGAATTCTATAGCTCTATTTTAAGTGCAACAGCACATTGCAAAAGATGGTTAACATCATTTCTGACAGTAAGTGGAAATCACTGCAAAACAAGAAATTTCTTTAACTATGTTTTATTATACTTTACATAAAGGCCTTATAAAAAGACATATTGTACTAAATTTCACATGACTAGGAATAGTCTGGAAAGCATCAAAAAGTATCTTAAGAAAATAAATAAAATTAAAATACTATGCAAAGCATTCACAGGGTCCCACATGGCATTTTGGTCAATAAATTGGAGAGGTATGCATGTGATGGACGGGCCACTTGGTGAATAAGGAATTGGCTGGATATTCTCACTCCAAGAGCTGCAGTCAATGGCTCAATGTTCAAGTGGAGACCAGTAACGAGTGCAGAAGTAGACACGTGTGATACTGTTAGATAAAAACACTACCACCACTAATTCATTTTTATGTGACAGAAACATAGAAAGGTAAGCACGGACATCTTAAAAAAGCTGAGACATTGTTATAACTACAGTTGATTCTCTTCAGGTAAGCTAAATGACTTTGTCCTGAGTTAAGGATGATCAGAGACTCTTAGAAACCTGTTGCTTTTACTGTCTAACTGGAGATGCATCTGTTCAGCGCTACAAGAATATTAGACAATTTTGAAATGTTTGCTTGCTTTGCATCACCAGCAGATGGCACATGGATAAGGTCTACTGAAATAATGGCTGTGTCTACTGTTCCTGTCCATTACAATTAAACTGCATCAAGCTGAAGTGGTGTGGGGAGCAGGGAGGAAGAAAAGTAAGTCAGCTCCTAACCCCTGCCCACTCGACATCATTATTTCACCAGCAGGAAAAATTGTCAGAAAAGGTGAGGAAAGAGAGAGAACATTACTTAGGTCTCTGTTTCAATTACGGACATGTGAACAGTGCAGAAATCACCCTCAGTCCATACAGAAATCCCTGATTTGCTGCAGATGTCTCAAAGGCACTAAAAACCACCACAATTTGTCAGAAGCTGTGGTCTTTATGCATATAGTCACATCCCATGTGCTGTCTTCCCAGACCTCAGTTCGTCCAGCATGCCATAACTTCTGTGCCACTAGGCAAAAGTTTCAAGTCCCCAATCCAACCAGCCAGATTTGCAACTCAAGTCCTGTTATTGCAGGACAACACCACAGCTCAGTCCTTTCCACGGTACCTCTCAACACCCCTAGGAAATGCCTCTGCCATTACAAAACTGACTCATTTTCTGGGAAGTGGACCTTGACTAAAAGTGTTCTCAGGCTTCACAATAACCTTGAAACATCAGGGGTGCAGCCCCACTAGTACCTGTATGTTGAAAGTTTTCACATCATTAACAAATTATATTTGCTTGCCATTTATAACATTTCCTTGCCACCAAAAGTTTAGGCTGAACAGGGTTTGTTGGTATTTTTTTAAAATATCTAATTAGGTTCTGTGGACTCTGTCTTGGCAAACTGCACATTTTCTCCATAGCTTCAATTAAAGAACACAATAGTCATTCACTTTAAAATACTTCCATAAACAGCAGAACTTGTGATGAAAGCTTCCTGTGGTTCTCCCCATGTAGAAAATTTATCACAGAAAAAAAGGTCAAAGACACCAATTTGGCTGAAATAATGCTTCACATGTTTGGAAAAGGAAGAGGCAAAGAATAATAATAAGCAAACCTTTGTTTTCTTTAGGATCTCAGCCTGTTTCATATAGACATTCCATCAAATGTATTGTTTCTACACTGAATTCAACTTACAATACCCTCCCCCTGTATCTTGAGCCTTAAACTGAAACCCACTTTTTATAGCGTCAAATATTTCCAATGAAGGAATACGTTGCTAATGTCAGAGACGAAACAGGAGGATTTGGTATGTGGAGGATATCTGATGCATTTTACTGTTTCTACAAAACAACTACAGTGAGGCAGAAAGTGTTAATGTTCAAATGTTCAAGTATAATTTCAGGTTGTCTACTAACTTCAACAAGTATTTGTTTAAATTCAGTCTGTGTTTTCAAAGCTATTTGCACAATACCAAAAACTAAACTTAAATTGAAGGCTTGGATATTTTAAGACAATTTTAAAGGAGAAGGTGGGATTTTCAGCAAATTACAAAAGGGCATAACTGTAAGTACAATAATGGGAGCAGATGTATAGCAACGGGAGTTACAGAAGATGTATTCGTTTAGGACTGTGTGCAGAGTGAATTTAGTATGCATCTCCGCTACTTTGCCTCTTTCTTTTCAAAACCCCATGCATGCAAGTGAGAATTTTTTTCAGTGAAAATTTTTCTACTGATTTTGATGGTATTGAAATTATTTGGGAGTAGGTGTGCTTGTCTGAACTTGCCTCAGCAGAATTGATTGCGATAATTGGGAGGGCTATAGCGACTTTTGCGATAAAGAAGTTTCCTTAATAAAATGCACTCTTTTGTCTTCTTATAATAAAAACTTCCAGTCACAAACATAAAGTATACGTAAATATTTTTTTTCAAGATAATTTTTAAACTACATAAAATTATTTTCTGATATTTAAAACTCAGAAACTGAGGCATATAATGGACTCCTATATTTGATATGCTATACATGTAACTACGTGATCTAAACATACACTTCCTCATAGATTTAGGCAGACTGTCCACACTGAATATAAAATCAGGATTCTTAAGGTGTGTGTTCTTCTCAAGTACAGAGAGCATAAAATGAAATCTTTCTAAAAACTATTATATCTATCAGTTCCTTACTAATGCTTCTATTTACTGTGGAAGGCTTTCCCTGCAAGAGTGTAGTACTACAAAACAAAGAACAGAAAAGATTAAAAAACCCTTTCTGTAAATTCTTTCCACCTGGTATGTAAGGTAAGTAACAATTAGATTATTCCAGAAATATTTTTAAGGTATTCTGTTTAAATTGTCTTTTCATTTTAATTTTAAAAGCATCCTATCTTTATCTATAGTTTTAAGTGTCTTAAAAAACAATGGAAATTGGTTCTTTTATATTTGTTACTTTGTTTCCTAGTTGTTAGCTTATATATAGAATTCATGGAAATTATTTTTCTAGAGACCCATTTCAGATTTGTAACATGAATATGTACTGGAAAGAAGCCCAGTCTTTCAATATTCTCATAGGAAGGATTTTAAACAAAAGTAATAGACTTGCTATTTTTAGAACAAATCTGCACTTCAGGGCAAAACAAAAACACGGGAAATAAAAGAGTCAAAAAGGTTACACTCACCCCCAAGACTTGTCATTTAAAAGACAATCCATAAAAAATATGGAGAACTTACATGCAATATTGGATACAGGTATCTAAATCTAACACTACAAACCACCAAACCTCTACTTCACTGCGCACAGGTGTGTGAACCCATATTTTCCTAGGAGCAGCTCCTAGACTGTAGGTTGAGTTCAATCACCCTCAGCACCAGATGGATGAAGACTGTGTCTCCCCAGCTGTCATCACTCAACCAAGGCACCAATCCTTTTGTGCACTTTCTTCTCCAGTGGCTCCAGGACTCTGACATTCTTGGCTGCATAGTGACCACCTCTCAGCTGGAAATGTCGGAAGCATCTCTGCCTATAATGGACTGGAATTGCAGCATTTGTATGAGATACAGGAATTTATCTCCCAGAGGCTTCTAAGAACACTCTACCCATGCTGACAAATGCTTTGCAAACACTCTATCCACTGCACTAATTTGCAAAGGTTTGGTAATGTTGCCTTTTCTGCCTTCCATTATGAGCTCCTTTTCCTCTTCTTACCTAATCCCTCAGTGCTTTAAACCAAAAATACATAGTGAGACACCTTTGTTTTAGCGGGGAACTCAGGCAACTACATGCAGACGGGGGGCTGTGCTGTGAATTTAGCTGAAGCTAAGGATGCTCTATCACTACCATCTTTATTCTACTTGCCACTGTAATGATTTTTTTTTCCAGTAGGTTTCCTGCTATGAATTCCTTCTTCTGTATCTGTACATATTAACAGTACTTGAAAGCACTAACACCGTACAAATGCTGAGGAGGGAACAGAATTGGTTTAAATAATCTCTGTGAAATCCTTAGGAGTAGTGATGGAAACCTCTTTGAGTATCTAACCTAACACTTCTCAAAAGACAGGTCATATTTAAAGGAATGAAATTAGGACCCGAAATATAGGTTCCTCCCTTTTTGGTACTATGAGAATTTTCAAATCAAAGTATTCATTAACTCCTATGCTACAGAAATAACTGTGCATATGAATACAAACCAGAAATATACAGAGAAAACACCAGTATCCCAAAGTAAATTAAGAGATGGATTATAAGGAGACTGATTATTATTTAAACTGAATGTATTTAAATAACAAGTAATTATATATTTCTTTTATATTTGCATGATGATATATACTTACCTTACTTACAAAAAAAAGAATAATAGGATACTCTATTAGTAGTACTATTGATAATGCTTGCTTTCCTACTCATGGGACTCGTACCTTCCTACTGTACTCCCAAAACTCCTGTCCATTTCCCTAATTTGCTGCCTTTTCCTTACCCACAGTCCTCCTCTCCTCACTCTAACATCACCTACTTGCTCAGTGGTTGCTGATGAGGTGCTAAGGGTGTTATAATTGGTCATCCAGTTTAAGCTTCTCTGACTGCTTATCCTTGGCTGCCTATCCTTGCTCATCCTCCAACTCCATATGTAGGAACAGACAAAGAACAGAATTAAGAAACATATGTTAACTTGTTAGGTTTTCTCCTACTCAGCCGCTGATGTGTATACCACTGAGGTTCCTACTTTTTACTCACAACTGGGGGAAGTTGGCTAACTGATGCAGAACTGGAAAGACGAAAAAGCTGACAGAGAGCAGTGACCCACTCACAGACTTTTTCAACAGGTTAAAACACGGCAATTCTTACCTGCTTTCCACTGCATACTGCATACACTGAAACACAAGAGATCTTCAAACACAACTTCAGATGTAGCTCATTACTCAATAGTGTTCCATTTTATTTGAAAGTAACAGTGGGGCAAAAGTGAGCACTTCATGATCACACTTGTATTTTTTCCTGTTCACACAAGTGCAACAGAAGCCTCTTTGGAGCCATTTCTGGTTTCAGTGATAACAGAACACCTATTGATTCTGAGAGTACAAAGTCTTAGATGTGAAGCTGGCTTTAACAGAATTATATTTATTGTTTAGGAAGAACTGATAGAATCCACCAGAGGTAGAAAAAATATTTTTTTTTTTCTAAAGCAAAACTTGATTAATAAAATCTCGAGAAGCTACAATACCCTGGTTTTGAAATAAAAGTCCTAGATGTTCCAAAATATGATGAAGGGGATGTAACGTATCACACCCTGACATAGCCACCACGCCTAATCTTCTAAGCCATTAAGTACATGGGTGCTATTTATACAGCTATTATGCTGGATTATACAAAAGCTCTTCTTTACACCTACTCCTAATGTCTAAGAATTAGGCCTCTCAGTCCTTTACTTCTAATAATCTAAAACTATTCTGCATGAACTAAAGCCATTCAACCACAACTATACTTGCTTCAAGAATCAAACCTTCCTCCGATGCATTTAAGAAATCTAATTAAATAGTAGCATAGAGTAACCTTAAAACATGCTAAGTGAGTCATATTTGATGAAGTAATTCCTGATTTTTTTTTTTCCCAGATACAAGCATCACATGACTAATAAGGAAAGTTTTGGATGAAAGTTATCATTCTATTCACAGTTTAAAAGAAGAAACAAATGGCTCTGTCACAAGCACATTTTATTATGCAAATTGCGGGCAGAAACAAATGAACTTAAGTCAGTCCCACTGCCGTTTGCTTGGGCAGGACCTCTACAGCTAGCAATGCCATCAGCAGTTCCTGATCTTCTGAAAGCAGGAATAAGGGCTAGTGTAGAAGTCACCATTCACTACTTTTAAGTGGTATAACTGTTAATACTCATATCAGTTTAGAAATCATTATTATAATTTGTGCCTACAAGGAAGTCTCTTCCCATTGAAGTTATGACTTCCACACTTTCATATTTTTAACTGAAAGATACATTAACAAAACTCTAATGCACAGCCAACCTCGCCCAGAATGGAGAGCAGCAAAACCTTGATCCAATGTGCTTCAGTGAAAGTTTTGGGATATAACATAGGGCAAAATAACTAGTAGGGTTAATTATTTGAATACTAATGACTTTAGCACATATTTCACTAGAAGCATGCAAGAAATCTTCAATGAAATGGGTCCAATGAAGTATTTAAGTACTATTACAAATTTAAATTATTTGCTGTATGGAGATGGGATTAGTCACACTAAATGACTAAAACTCTCTTAATAAACTTTTTTGACGAATGGCCAAATTAGAGACAAATTTAAGTGATTTGCTGACCCAAAGTTTTAATTTGGTAAAAAATTAAGGATGGTGACTAACAATTACCAACTTCAGTTAAAATGTACTATCATTTTTCAAATGTAACTTCTGAATCTCCCTCCTTCNAGACAAAGAATGGTGTAAGTTCTCAAAGAATATTCATTTAGGTTATCCAATTATGTCTGAAGATTGTCCACACAACATCTCCCGAGGAGAGAAAGATCTGTTTCACAAAAGCACACAAACCAGCTGCAGCAAAACCCATCAACCAATTCTCACACCACTTTGAAAACTGGAACAGATTCTTTTTCAGCTTCCCTACTGGACAAAGGCAACTTCAACTTCTGAAAAACTTAACTGATATCACCAAACTAATGCTTGCACTTAAAAATGTTTGTTCAAGTGGCAAATGAAGGAACACAAAGAAAAAGAAGCAGCTCAGAAGTCACAGATGTTTGTTAACACCCTCCCAGCTCCACTCAGATTAATGCAAGGACTTTCTACAATGCAGGAAAAATCTAAAGAAGATAGTATTGTCTGTAAATGCGGAAAGTATTTTAATTTTCTTTTAGAACCCTTGAAACCTGTGCAAACTGCCTAAGCCTAACAGGAGTTTCCTTGCAGCAATGATGATGACTTTTCCATCACTGTAAGATAAAAGTGACACACATGTGTCACTGATTAACAATCTTCATGCTGTTCAGGTACATGTCTATCACTAGCTGTGGGAATTAAACAGCCCAATGCAGAATACTGGATTTAAACAACAAAACGGGTTTAGAATTACAGTATTCAGATTATTTGAGGTCATAGTGTAAGTATGTGACTGTATTAACTGACTTCTGAAATTACTACAATAAATAACTTGGAGGTTTATGCCTAGAATTAGGAAAAACATAAAGGATTAATTCTTTTGTATTTTTATAGGGGAAAAATATCTTATCCTTATTTGAACTTTGAAAAGATTTGCATGCAAATCCTACATAGCTCAATATATTAGAAAGAATAATAAACAGGTTTTTTTTTCTTAGTGTTGTCACAAAACAGAAACCCTGATACAAAACAAGTATAAAATTTTGCTTCTTTCTTTACAATGACAAGGCCAGGTCTGAACAGGAAACTCTGCACACAGTATATTAGGACATGAAACAGCGTATTCTACCTCATCTGTATTAACATTTTGGATAGACAGTGAATGGATATAATTGCCTTATGGAGAAAACACAAATATGATATGTTCTGCCTCTTTCATAAACGATCTGCAAGCAATCCAACCTGTGTTGTGCCAAGTTTGTTCAGGCACACAGATTCCTAGGTTATCTTACCATAAAGAATTAGTATCTCTGTGTGTGCTAATCCGTGTTGGCTGTAAGGATTCTTCCTGTGTGCCTGTGAAACTAGACACTTGGCTGTCCATTCACCCACTACAGACTCTGACAACCTCCTATGCATACAAGCAATAGCTTCCCATGGAAATACACACACTCATTCTTTCCTACCTGTGATCTATTTTTTTTTAAACAGGAGTAATCCGCGCAAAGCTTGGTGCAATCTGAATAAAATCTAGATCTTGCAGTTTATTTATTCTCATTTTATGGCCAACCGACAATCACCATGTTTTCTGATTGTCTATAAAAAAATTTTGAAAATAACAATTAAAACAGTCAGAAAAAAGATAAATTGGTAATACAATTGCCTTCATGCTACAAGATAGCATAAAGAGCAGATGTACAAGATACTATATTTTGTTCTCAATTTCATATTCCCATGTAGTATTAGAATTCATGTTCAAACTCTACTTTTGTATCATAAGTCTTCTGGAGTGGCATCCGTCACTATCGCTAATGCTGGAACTGACACCAAGACGTAAATGGAAAGCATAGTGTTATCTCTGAGGATCTGGCCTTGTGCAGCTATGTATGATTCTGTATTACAGCACAGCACTGAGTAACTCCTACCATTGCCTTACATTAAGCATACCATCCAGTTCAGATCTAAAAAACTTTCAGGTATTTTCCAAAAGCCAGAGTTAGGTTGTGCAACATTGTTACATGTTTAAACCTGTTTTTATCATCAAAGACAAATTCCCCTGAGATTACTGACAGGAACACAGGATGGACAGAAGTAGCTCATGGCTGGTCAAATATGGGTAAAGAATCACTTTATAAGAGCTTCAAAGCTTTTAAGGGGAATCATAGAATAGTTTGGGTTGGAAGGGTCCTTAAAGATCACCTAGTCCCCTGCCACGTCCAACCAAGACCAGGCTGCCCAAGGCCCCATCCAACCTGGCCTTGTACACATCCAGGGATGGGGGCGTCCACAACTTCCCTGGGCAATCTGTGCTCATTCCTCACCACTCTTGCAGTTAAGAAATTTTTCCTTATGTCTAGTCTAAATCTGTCCCTCTCCAGCTTATAGCCACTGCCCCTCGTCCTGTTGCCACAAGCCCTTGTAAACAGCCCCTCCCCAGCTGTCCTGTAGACCCTTCAGGTACTGGCAGGCTGAAATAAGGTCTCCTCGGAGCCTTCTCTTCTCCAGGCTGAACAACCCCAACTCTCTCAGCCTGGCCTCGCAGCAGAGGTGCTACAGCCCTCGGATCATCTTTGCATCCCTCCTCTGGACCCACTCCAACAGCTCCACAGCCTTCTTACGTTGAGGATTCCAGAACTGGACATAGTACTTCAGATGAGGTCTCGCAAGAGGAATAGAGGCAGAATCCCCTCCCTCGCCTTGCTGGCCACGCTTCTGATGCAGCCCAGTATTCTATGTTGCAACTACCCTTGCATTAAAATCCCACTAAACCAAACAAACGTGGCTCTACATTCAAATGCCACGTAAGCGATGCAAGGTAAACACACTATAACCCATTAACATCAGCTTTGGAGAAGACAAAAAAAACCAAAAGTTGTTTCCAAACGGCACACGCCTCGAAACCGAAGCGTTCCCCACGGCAGCACCCAACCCGATCCTACGGCCGGGGCAGCCCCGCACGGCCCCGTTCCCGGCAGGCCGCAGCCCCGGGGCTCTGCCGGCAGCCCCGCACGGCCCCGTTCCCGGCAGAACGCAGCCCCGGGGCTCTGCCGGCAGCCCCCGCCGCTCCCCGCGCACCTGGGCCCATCCCGCCGCCGCTCTCCATCCGCTCCCGCCCGGGCTCGGCCGCTGCGGCGGGGCGGGGCGCCGCGCTAGGCCCCGCGTTGCCATGGCCACAGAGGGCGGGATTTGGGGGGGGTGGAAATGGTTACGTGGCGCCCCCTGCCGGCGGGGGAGGCGCTCCGGGCATCCCTCCAGCCAGTCCAGCCCGGTAGGTGGAAAGCCCCCGCGTTCTTTAAGTCTGTGTCTTGGCAGAAGTTATAGAGCCAGAGAATCGTTTCGGGTTGAAAAGATCCTAAGATAAAGTCCGACTGTAATCCTCGCACTGCCGAGTCCACGGCTAAACCAGCTCCCCAAGCACCGCACCTACACGTCTTTTAAACACCTCCAGGGGTGGTGACTCCACCACCTCCATGGGCAGCCTCTGCCAGTGCTTGGCAACCGTTTCAGTGAAGAATTTTTTCCTAATATTCCATCTGAACCTCCCCTGGCACAGCTTGAAGCCATTCCCTTTCATCCTCTCTCCTGTCACTTGGGAGAAGAGGCCAGCACCCTCCTCTCTACAACCTCCTTTCAGGTAGTTACAGAGAGCAATGAGGTCTCCCCTCAGCCTCCTCCAGGCTAAACACCACCAGCTCTCAGCCGCTTCTCGTAAGACTTGTTCTCCAGGCACATCACCAGCTTTGTTGCCCTTCTCTGGACAAACTCCAGCACCTCAATGTCTTTCTTGTAGTGAGGGCCTCAGAACTGAACACAGTATTTGAGGTGCAGCCTCACCAGTGCTGAGTACAGGGCAACAATTACTTCCCTAGTAATGCTGGCCACACTATTTCTGATAGAAGCCAGGGTGCTGTTAGCTTCCTTGCCCACCTAGGCACACTGCTGGCTCATAATCAGTCATCTGTTGACCAACACCCCCAGGTTCTTTTCTACCTGGCAGCTTTCAAGCCATTTTTCCTACAGCATGGAGCACTGTGTGGGGTTGTTGTGTCCCAAGTGCCAGACTTGATTCTTGGCATTGTTGAAACCCATTCCATTTGTCTCAGTCCATTGATCCAGCCTGTTCAGATCCCCTTGTAGAGCCTTCCTTCCCTCAAGCAGTTCAACACTCCCACCAAACTTAGTGTCATCTGCAAACTTACTGACAGTGCACTCAGTCCTCTCATTCAGATCATCAATAACAATATTAAACAGAACTGGTCCCAGCACTGAGCCCTGAGGAACACCACTTGTGACTCTCTACTGACTGGATTTGGCTCCATTCACCACAACTCTCTGAGCTCGATCATCCAACGAGTTTTTCACCCATCAAACAGTACGCCCGTACAAGCCACCAACAGCCAGTTTCTCCAGGAGAATGCTGTGGAAAACAGTGTCAAAGTCTCTAGTAAGGTCTAGGTAAACAACATCCACAGCCCTTCCCTCATCCACTAAGCATGTCACCTTCTCATAGAAGGAGATCAGTTTAGTTTGGCAGGACTTGGCTTTCCTAAACCCATGCTGACTGGGCCTGATCACCTGGTTATCGTGTATATGCCATGTGATGATCTGTTCCATAATCTTCCTTGGTCCTGATGCCAGGCTGACAGGCCTCTTGGTCCCCAAATGTTTCCTCTGGTCCTTCTTGTATATGGGTGTCATATTTGCTAATGTCCAGTTGAGTGGGACCTTCCCACTTAGCCAGGACTGCTGATAAATGATGGAAAGTGGTTTGGTAGGCACTTCTGTCAGTTCACTCAGTACTCTTGGGTGGATCTCACCTGGCCCCATAGACTTGTGTGTGTCTAAGTGGCGTAGCAGCTGAGGCTTCTCCCAGCTCCTTACAGCATATTTCATCTTCCTCTTTGTCCCCATTAGGTGGTCTGTAACAGACTGCCACCATGAGATCTGTCTCCTTGGCCTTCCCCTGATCCTTTGATTTTTTTGGGGAAAGGTCAAGAGAGTAATACATGCCATGGAAACCCATCAGTCCTCAGTCCTCTGTCTTTCTGATTTCTTTTTTTTATTAAACTATAAATCCAGAATGTCCCAAACCCAACAGGTTTTTTTTGGCTGTTTTTGTCTGTTGGTTTGTTTTGTTTTGTTTCTCTAAGGCAGATTTTTGATTGCATGTGAAATTAGAGATTTGGAGAAAGGGCTTCAGGTATTAGTTCTTGTGTTTCAGGGTCTCTGGTTCCGACTCTTATATAATCCAAATGTTTAGATCTGTAGATTGTGGAGGTAGAAAAAGTCTTAAAATAGTTTCTATTTCAGATATCCAAAGATACTAGATAAGAGTATGAGTGATTCTAATGTCCTTGTGGCATCATAACTGTTAGCTGTAACACTCCACATTGGCTGAAGAGATCTCACTACAGAAATCACTTCTCTCTCTTTTCTTTGGTACTGTTGTTGTTGGTTTGGGTTGATTCTGATTTTTGTTTGTTTGGTATTTTTTTAAATGAGCTTCTCATAGTAATATTTGTGTATTTTTTTTAATACTTCTTTTGTTTTGTTGTCTTAATTCTGAATTTCAAGTTCCTGGATTCTCTTTGTGATACCTAATATGCAGTAAGTAGGCTGTTCTGTCCAGCCCAAGTAATGGATTTCTTATAGTCTCTTCCCTATTGTTCATATACTTTTTTCCAATATGTAGGTAATTAAAACACCCAACTGTAAGTGAGCATTTTTAGAAACATATCACAACTATTCCCCCGGTTTCTAGGCAACGCTGAGGGAATGCAGCAATTTCCACTACTTCCCTCTCAATCAGCAGCCACAGAATCTTAGAGAAGTCCTGGCTCTGAAATTTTTTACCTCTGATGGCAAAACATATGAAAATTTTATGTATTTCTAATTAGTCTTACTTACAGGCCTTTGCCTCCCTTTGGTCTGTGAAAGACTATAGATTTTAATTGTAATTTAAAAGTATCCCAGACATCCTGTAACTTGTACTAAATAAAAATAAGCCTTAACAGAAATTGAATCAGTCCTGGACTTTGATCCATCCAAACAAGTACAGAAATAAACAACACAGATATCTGCAGAGAGCCTAGCATCACTGAAGAAGCAATTACATTACAAAACCTATAAGATTTGTTCTATCCCAGTTTGAAAAGAGGAAACACAGCACTGAATGTTGTTGGTTGTCAGCAGGGTATTTTCTCCTTGTCCTTGGAATACATTACAACAGAACATGGAATTGAAATGCACCTACACTGGGTGGGAATGAAAGCAGCAGAAATATATTATGAGAATCATATCTGTGAGCGTAGATGGGAATCTGTCCCTACCCTAACATGGACTTACAGAACTACCGCCTTCTTGTCTACTGCCTCTGCCTTGTATATCATCAAATACAGACACCTAACTGCTGTGAAAACGTACAGTTAGTATGCAGCAAAACCCCAACATTTTAAAGACCAGGGTAGTGTTTATTTTTGTAGAAGAAATGAAGTTGTTAAAGAAAAAGATTTCAAAAAAAGGAAATACCCCACATGATGCCCACTTCCTTTTGCATGGGTAGCCCAGAGACAAGCTGTTTTTCCTCTGAAAAAAACTATTTCTGAAAGGACCTCAACAGTTACCTGCTCACTTGGGGCAGGGATCTGTTCGTAATGTCAGAACTCTGTATTTGTGAGATTTGGCTTTCTTGTGAAGAACAGTTCATATGTACACTGGAAAATTCAATTCTGCAGGTTTTTTGGAGAGTCTTTGCTTATTTATTTCTATTGGTTTTCATTCTTGCTTACTTTTCCTGACAGATCCATCAAAGCAAGCCTATATATGCAGGTAGAAAACATCCCAAAAACCAGATCTGCACACCATATTCACGAGCATTCTAGAAAAGCCCTAAATTCATCACACTGTGTACTTTATGATGGAAATAAATCTCCCATGTTTACTTGAGATTTTATTTGGCATCAATGCCCTTTCTCAGTGCATGTTTGTCACCTTCTCATGGTGCCCTTTACTGCTGCTTGCAGCAGGTGGCCATTGACTTGTAGCAGACTGTCATTGACTTGCAGCAGTCCCCAGACGGCTCATTCAGACAATTAACCATGCAATCCCTTCCGCTAGTACTACATGGAAACAAAAACATTTACCTGAAAGATCAAAAGAGGCAGTGCTTTCTAAAAACACTTAAACAGGCTGTCTGAGCAGATTTTTTTTTTTTTAACCAACTAGGGAAATTGTTGTGTTGAACAATTGGAGTAGCTCTCATGCAGGTGGTGTGAGGGGAAAAAAAAGAAGAGACTTATAACTACTGAAATAGATTTAAAAGAAAAGAATAAACCAAAACCAAACCGTACTTTTCCAGGAGGAATGTTAGATTCTTTTCTGCCTCATGTTTCCTGCATGTTCTTTGATCATGTTTCTTCAAGTTATTTCAAATCACGTACAGTCTTGAAATATCATTGCAATGATGGAAACTTTTGTGTTCTGGCAGGGATGGAGACTCCTTCTGTTTTTTCATAGCAATGCATTTAATTGGGTTTTTTATTGTCTATGTGGCAGCAGTAGTCAGAGATTTTTGTAAAGCTAGGGCTCCAGTGGGAAAGATGATGCAGAAACAATTCAGAGGAGACAGTCCATGTCTTAAAAGCTGCTTTAAAACTGCTGGTTTTAGTGCTCCATGATTTAGAATGCTATAAGGGAGCTAACTTAAACTGAGGGAATGTGATAAGGACGATGAAGGGAACAACAGGAATATATCATGACATAAAGTTTCTAGGAACATGATGTTATATCACCATATCACCATATTATTTAACCAGCTTAGAAGAAAGTCTTCCATGCAGGATGAATCACTGCTACCAAAAGCCCTTTAGAAAACTGCTGTGCACATGCACTATGTACAACTATTCTTTCTCTTCAGATCTATCCAGACTTAGAGTCTTATAATGCATCTATTTCCATGATACAGGAGTATTTTTAAACATGTCAAGGAAGCAAACTCTATAAATTGTATAAGTTGTTCTCAGTTGTAATGTAAAACCTAGTTGCTGGAGTGACTCAACATAGTTATATTTATTCTTACACTATGTTGTTTTCTGTTTAGCTGCTGTTCCCATGAAAGTTTGCAGACAGGAAACTTGTATGTGAAAAACCGCCCTTTATTACAGCTGAATGCTGGAGGCTGTTCTTTTTCATTACTTTACTTAGGTATTAAAGAATGCAGACAGCAGTAATTAATGGAGTAATTGCAATCTTAAAGGGAAAAAATACGTTAATGTCATAACTCAGTTGTCTAGGCCATTAGTCGTGCTTTATTTTCTAACACATTTATCTATTGTGCTACATGGAAAGGCTTACTCATAGGAATTAATGAGAAAATGGATGAAAACATATTTTTAATATTTCAGTTAGTTTCAGAAAATTAGGACTCAACTTAGACATATGTAACTGATACAACTCCATTAAATCCAGCGAAGCTATTCCTGCTTAGGCTGAGATGGATTGTCTATGTGGCAGGCAGCCAGAAGAATATCAGTGTGGCATGGTGTGCGCCCAACCGCCTTCTACACAGCTACTACAACATGCTCAGGTTTGCCTGGCAGTGTACTAATCCATGCACATGTCTGAGCAAATGGAATCCCATGTGGTGAAGAAAGTTTCTTTAGCTTTGCCAAGGTCAAGAAGAGGAATTCTCAAGGGCAGCTTTAGAATTGCCTGCAAAAGATAATACAGTTATAATATGATTTTCTACAGCACATCGATACATTTTCATTTCATTCATTTTACATTTATTTGCATGAACACGAAATACAGCTTAACTAGAAATAGGTTGAAATTCCCTGTTGGAAGAGTTTGGGAATTTAATTTCACTTAAAAAAGTTACTGTAATGACTTTGCCTGTGTATTTATGCATATGAGAAGATGAAGAAAACAGACTGACAAAATCTCTTGCATGCCATGTTTCGTAAGTAATAGTGATTTTAGTCATGTTAATAACTTGTAACTATGTGTGGAAAAAAAGACCATGGGCAAGAAAATGGCAAAAATCAAAATGGAGTGTATGAAGCTTAACTGTTGCAATGAAATCCTCTTAGAGTAATTTTTCTGTGGAATCACTTTATTAATGCTAAAAAAACAAATCTTAGGAAGAACTGTCAGAAATACTTTCTGTTATGTTGTCCAGGACTTCCCCTCAGCTGAAAGCTATATCCTGAGGAAATCATCTGCTACTTACTAAATTTGTATGTTACTGACATCATAAGACTTCAGGAATATCCATGTTCACATTTAGATAGAACCTAAATTTTACCATTTTAAAATTTGGTATAAAACCTTTTTTACCCCTCCCCATTAACACATTACACACACAAGAAAACAAAGAGACTTCAGTTTGATGGATATTTCATTGGCCCAAGAGTCGGGATGCTCAGGGTCCTTTTATAGCTCTTTCAGTGACTTGTGTGACCTTACATATACCAATTCGGTTGCCTCAGTAGGCTGAAGTCTAAATCACCTTAATGTTATTCATAGCTGGTAGTAAAAATGGAGACTCTAAGAGATAGTGCACTTGTCTGCATTTTTGGGATGAGTCTTTTTGCACTGTGGTTATTATCAATAGAAACAGAAATAGCATCTATCCTCTGAATAATAAATGTCAAAACTGCAGATTACACAGTATGGATGAGATCTAAACACAGAATAATATTTATGCCTGATTTAATGTCACAGAAGCCAGTAGGGCCTGTGATTTTTAATATTAAACATGGAGTATAAAGTAATGGAGTATAGCAGTTCCACTCAAGAGTAAAAGGAGTTGAGTTTGCTCTGAGTAAGCAAATTAGTTATACAATACAGAAATAAAGGAAAGTAAGACTAGGGTAGGAAGAAATCTTATGTGTTATAATGGTTTCTTTAATGACAGGTGGCGTCATCATGTCAATCTCTTCCAAAAACTGTTCAATCTCTGTCTTAAAAGTAATATTCTTTTATTCTTACAACCCTCTTTAAAAGTTTACTCCAAAATTTAATTTCCAAATGACTAGAAACCTTTAAATTAATGATCAGTGTTTATTCTGTTAATGTTGTACCAGTATTAGTCTTGTGTTCTTTTATACACTTTTTAGAAATTAGGACTCTCAGTTACCTGGTTCATGATTTTAGTAATGTTTTATTTTCTGAGACTTCCCACGTTCAGTGAATATTCCCCTGTCTTCCAGTGCCATTTGCTGTTCATAATAGCAACTCTTCTTTGTCCTCTAATGTATGCCTTTGCTTGCTTATATTAATTGTGCTGTATTACAAATTGTATGTACAAATGGTATGTACAAATTTGCAGTATTAATAAATACTTTCCAAATTATAATCTGTTCTTCTTAGTATTTGCAATACCTTCCAATTTCTATCATTCCCATATCACATACATTATAAATAGGCACACTTAGCTATTTTACAAAATGTACTGTGAAAGTATCAAAAGGCTTCTGAGATTGGTCTTCCAGGATCATCACCAGTAACCTCTCTCCAATTCTTGTAGTTCACCTATCACGAAAACCTTGCTTGTCCCTCTTTTAGCTAAGCACATCTCAAGAACCTGCCAGGTTCTATTGTCTTTACTAATTACTTTCACATGTCCTTGGTTTCTTCATTCTTTAAAATATATCCTAGAAGAGTGTTACGGCCTGTCACTACCTGAACATTTTTCCTCCTTTCTAGATTACAGATACTGTGTTCACAATTTTCCAGTTATTTGTTACTACCTTGAACTTGCTATCTTGGTTATGGCTAGTCATATTCCTCTCCCCTATACAATTATCTTATTCTTTCAATTTTCTCAGAACTATGAATGGCTTTCTGGAGAAACTTTTTTGTGTTGTGAAACTTCATAATCTCGCTCTGTCGATTATTATCAAGATTATATAAGGGCCAGTGTCCTCACCTTCATCCATGAAAGGCTTAAATACCTGACAACCGTAAGGCAAAATGCTTTTCAGTAAGTACACAGTAAACTATACTTTAATATCATGTATTAAAAAATATTAGTAGGTTCTTTCCAACTCAGTAGGAGTTACAGGGAAGGAATTTCTTATCACTCTCCTGGAGGTCTATAATTTGATTCTTAATGATGTTTTTAATTATACTCTAAGCCTAAAGACTGAGGAGATAGCAATTTAAGATACAAGTTACTTGACTGATCAAAGCTTAGTGCAGTTTTAAATAGACTCAGTTGTTCCTGGTCTTATCAACATTAGCAGTTTTTCAGGTGGAATAAAATATCTGAAAAGGAAGATGACATATAAAACAAAGCACACATGATCAAAACAAAATAGAGGCAAGGCTCTCTGTAAAGCCACTGTCTTTAGATTTGCACATATAAAGATATTCTTTTCTTGTTACTTTGGAAATGACTGAAGAAAAATTGATTCTTTTATTAAAAGTTGAGATGATAGCAAAAAACTTTGATTTTCAAAGCAACAATGGGGATGGGGACGGCCACCTCAATTCTGTGGCTTTTTCTTTGAGTGTAAGAAAGAAAATGATTGTTGTTTCATTGGCTGAAAGTAGAACTACACTGCGATTTTTGTTTGGTTTTGTGACTACTAATATTTTTTATTATTATTTGAAGATTTCACTGGCCATTTCCTTTGGATATCAGTAGGTTTTGAGGATTACATCGCTGGTAACTAGCTCATGTTTTCTGTGTTGTGGCTGCTGCAGTGTTACTGATCTGAAAACTTGATTCTTCAAAATAACGAAGCATATAGCCACATTGGTTTAGTTTTGCCAGTTCCCATGGCAGCCTCTCCAACTCTAAAAATGCAATAGGCAGTCAGACTGTTGTGTATCTGATGTATGGAACAGCTGGATTTCCTCCTACCACTGTGTGAATCAGAAATAACTACTAACAAAGGGAAGTTGACTGCCTTTCATTACTAACCCCTGATTAATGAGCAATGAATGTCATGGTAAAGGATAAAGTAGGCCAAAACTAGGTGTTTGTTTTAATGACATCATTCCTAAAGCCAGGACTGAAATATTTTTTATTGTGGAAAATTTTATCACAAACAGCCACAATCTTAGGGAATTTTTATGCACAAAGCACCTGTTCACTGTACCACAAAACTTTCTGGGTTTTGTTTGATGCATAAAAAAAGAAAACACCCTACTTGTGTAAATATCTATCCTAAATCAGAGTGAAGCAGAACCAAACCAAATCCTATCTGCCATGAAGATGCTGCACCTTTGAAGGAGAAAAAAAACTGTTGAAGAGTCAAGCACCAAATATTACTTAATTTGCTTTATAGTTTATCACAGCTTAAGTGGATACTAATTTCAGTGCTTTAGTGAATTTCCTATAAGAAAAGGGGAAACAATAGGATTTCAGCTTTTCTATGGTTGGCCTTGAGTGTATGTCTTTACCCAGTTATGAAAAATCAAAATGCTTTACCATGTAGAAAAGCATGAAAGATAACACAAAAAAAAGTTTGCTTGTAATTAAATAAATAAGGCTGCAATAGATCTTTAATGAACATGTCTGTGTTTCATTCCGTTTTGGCCACTGCTTCTGAAGACAGTGGAATGAAGATCAAACAAAAAGATAATGTAAATTATGGAAGTGAGAAAATGAAAGTTGATGTACAAGGATAAATTGACAGGTATAGATTTCTGTGACTGTACAGAATGAAAAATTAATGAGCTTTTGTGATTTTTTTTAACTGTTAAAAATCAAAAATGTTTATTATAATTAATGATGCTATATTACAAGAAGGTAATATGAAATGCTAATTTATGACTATATAGCCAGTGTTTATAATTTATAGATATTTGTAGTAATTGAGAGGCAGGGTGGTTTAGTACAAAGATTTTGTATGGAGTAAACTGCTGGAATAAGAGGTGTATTTTTACCAAGCAAATTTATATTAACAGATATGTGTATGTCTTGATTCTTCTATCATTTCTTTAACAAAACCACTTGTTTTTTTGTATACCAGTCTGGGTTCTTATGTTATAAAATTACCTTTTTTTTGTATTATGTGTTTGGGCTTTGGAAAACCTAATTTTCATTTTTCACTGTATTCAGGATTATCATGAAATTAGATGAGATACTAGACCATTCTATGTATCAATTACATCATCTGTAAATGGCCATAATAATATTTATTCTAAAAGTTTTCTATGATTCACTTTTGCTAGTGGAGCATTTTCAGCTACTCAGCTGAAATATGCTAAAGAAAATAGAATTAGTTATATTATGTTTCTCCCTGAAATATCAAGTACAGGCATTATCAAAGGCAAGTTATTGATCTGTTTATCAAGGACCTGTAATAGCAAAATTTCATGCCTGTTTATATATTTAGCCACATCTAATGTTAGTAGTCAAATTTCAGTCAACATTTCTATAACCATAGCTACTCTGAGTTCCACCTTGGCATCCAGAAAACTTGCACCATAAACATACATTTTTGCACTGCTTCTGAATTCTACAATGGAATTAATTTTTACCACTGTCTGTGCAAAGAACTAATTATTATGGTGACAGAACCATCATTCATCCCATCGCCTTCCTTTACTCATAATGCTTGCCAGCATATTCTGTGCTAAATTATTTTCTTCTTTAATTTCATTAGTATGGTCACACTACTGATGGATTTGGCAGTGTGTGCTTAAAATGAGATCCGCAAGATATTTAGGTGCGAAAGTGCCATTGACTCAATCAGAATTGCTTGCCTAGATACTTTTGGGAACTTGCACAACAATAATTTGTAATGGATCAAGTCTTAAGTGGTTTAGATTTTGGAATTTTTGACTGGTCATCTGGAACCATTTTAAAGTGGCATCTTTTTCGCAGAGTGAATACTGAACATTGTCTGAAAACTTTTTTTCAACTTATCTTCAGGTGGGGATGGAAATCACTTGTCACTTTTGAAAGCTTTAGTTGACAGATGCTGTATTTAGAATAGTCACCAATCTTCCAGACTCTTAGTATTTCAGAAAAGTATTCTAAATGAGAGGGAAGTCTTTCACTTAATAGACAGATTTGTGAAACTATTTTTTCATGACAATTAAAAAAAAAAGGAAAAAATGGAAAAAAAAAATCCAGAGTGCTTATCTGAGTCATACATGCATTTTGTAATACAAGTAATTTTGATCTGACTGTTCAACAACCATGTTAAATCTCTGGGAACTAGAGATTACTGGCACCACATTATTATATAGAGTAAGGATGCAGATTAGAACTACTAAATTGGATCTTTACAGATGAATACTAGAGATTACCTGAATCGCATTATTTTGTATAGTAAGGATGCAGATTAGAACTACTAAATGGGATTTTTGCAGACAAATACAGTGTAAAGATGTAAAAATATATATAGGGTTTATATTGGTCCTTTTGAACAGAAGATCTCAAGGCTTTTCTATACATTACATATAGAAGTAACTACAGCTGTTACGGAGATGTAGGAATGCATTCCTGAATTATTCCATAAAAAGTTTAAAGGATGTGTACATTCAAAATGTACATGTATAAAGGAAGTTGCCCGTAAACAACTAGCAACTATTGGCTTAGGAACCATTTTTCCTTGCTTCAGCACAAAGTTATATTATCTTAGTACAATTCCCAATTCATATAACCCCTTTATTGCTTTTATATTCCCAGAATTAATGTAGTCCAGAATTTTACTATAGTTATACACAGTGACATATTTCTTTTTATGGATAGCAGAATGAAATGTATGTTACCTGTTGGTCTGTAGGCTGTAGCAGATCTGCTAAATGTGAGAAGCCACTTCACAATGAACTTCTCACTTTACTGAGATTATGCCATGTGTGAGTAACACTGCAGTCTATTGCCATGTTGCATGTAAACTGTTGTGATTCCTCTACATCTACTCCCACAAAATACTATGAAACAGTTAATGAAATGGAGAATAATATTTGTAGAAGGTGATGTTATCTACTAGGATTAATCTAGTCTTTTCATTCCTTTCCTTTTTTACAAAATCCACTAGATTCCACTCAAAGGTTTGTATTTTTTTCTTTTTCATGACTCTGTATGTGTGTCCATGTACAATTTGTGTAGAAACTCAAATTGGGATGTCCTTACTGTTAGGCTATGCATCTAAGGGACGGCATTGTTCTTGCTAGTACATTAAGATATTCAGCCATAATTTGTTTTCCTGATATAGTGCCTGGCACACTGTTCCTATAATTAATATTAATGAATTCAAATTTACACTCAGAACATACTTTCCACTCTTCTTACAACAGCATAATAATTTATTGATTTGATTTTGCTTTAAATATCATTCTATTTAAAAGTAATATTCCCCTGAGAGATCCAGCACTGGAGGTGCTCTTTTCCTACAGCTCCATCCTAAATACCATTGCTTTCACATTTTTGGGAACAGCTTCTTACTACACAAGCCATGTGAGAAATATGTTACCTAATTTAGAAAGTAGTAAAGTTCTTCTAAGTACTGTAAAAGTGATGATGATCCGTACAAGACTTGTAGACAGCCCTTTAAATGCTCAGTATCTCTTCTTTCTTCCCCTGCTGTTCAGAGTAGAAAAGAAATAGGCACAACTGAAAGCTGTAGGAGGACTGGTCACAGTGAATGGTGTCTGCACAGGCTGATCCTCCATACTTTAACTACTCTATAGGTGCATTAATCCCCACATTTCATAGGCTGCTGAAATGATACATTGCATTGAAAAAAACTGAAAGGAAGAGCTGCAGCTAGTGGCATAAGTGATTCTAAGAAATTATTAAAGTTTTCAGTAAAATGGCTGTTAAGACAATGCTTCTGGGACCAGCATTAACATCTCTGTTGTGTATGGCCCCTGACCCTGCCCTGCTGGCTAAGGCTGCTGTCATCGATGTGGGAAGTAAGGTCAGAGTACAGGGTAAACATTCTTCTATATAGCTGAATTAGTTTTACTAGATTGGCAGATTAAGAAGGAAACAGTCAGGCTATGCAGCATTGTAGAAAATAATCTGAAGCTTTGCCCAAGATCCCTGAATGTTTTAAGTACAAAGCTTCGTAAGTGTATTTCTTACACCTGGAGGCATTAGGCAAAAAAGCATTCGAGCAACAAGCATTTACATAAAACTACAGTATTTGGCTCTATTTTCCTTGATCTACTCAAGCAGTGCGATTTTATATTCAATGAATGANCAAAGGAAAAACCTCTCATGGATGCGGAAGATTCCTGGTACACTGATGGAAGCAACTTTGTGAAGCAAGGACATCGCAAGGCTGGATATGCAGTGGCTACCACCAGAGAAGTGATCGAGACCAGACCATTGCCCCAGGAACATCAGCCCAGAAAGCCAAAATAGTTGCCTTAAGTCAAGCACTGGAATTAGCAAAAGGAAGACAAATAGGAAGACAAAAGGTCCCGAGGGGCATGGTTTAGTGTTTGATAGGAACGGTTGGACTCGATGATCTGGTGGGTCTCTTCCAACCTGGTGATTCTATGATTCTATGATTCTAAGTGATTCTAAGGAATTATTAAAGTTTTTGGTAAAATGGCTGTTAATACAATGCTTCTGAGACCAGCATTAACATCTCTGTTGTGTATGGCCCCTGACCCTGCCCTGCTGGCTAAGGCTACTGTCATCTCTGTGGGAAGTAAGGTCAGACTACAGGGTAAACATTCTTGTATATAGCTGAATTAGTTTTACTAGATTGGCAGATTAAGAAGGAAACAGTCAGGCTATGCAGCATTGTAGAAAATAATCTGAAGCTTTGCCCAAGATCCCTGAATGTTTTAAGTACAAAGCTTTGTAAGTGTATTTCTTACACCTGGAGGCATTAGGCAAAAAAGCATTCGAGCAACAAGCATTTACATAAAACTACAGTATTTGGCTCTATTTTCCTTGATCTACTCAAGCAGTGTGATTTTATATTCAATGAATGACTCTTACTTGTGCAGATGTGATTTGATATATATCTTTAGGGCATTAAACACTTCCACTCATTTATCCCCCATTCTGCCTTCAAGCTAGAGTCAGCGTCCCACCCATTTAACCTTAGCCCTCTCATGTCAAGACCATCTATTCTCCAATTCTCCATTTATATCAGAAGCTTTAGGGTTTTCCCATTCCTTTTTTTTACCTCATTACTAGCATCCTGATACTGACTGTCCTTCATCCGCTGCCCCTCATTTTACCTCTCTGGATATTTTGTCTGCTACTCTTTCCCGGTGTCGTTGCTTTCACAAAGTCTGCATTGTCACTGCGTCGACATTGGCTTGGCAGGTCGAACTCTCCCATGGGGCCAGGAAGCTCAAGCACCAGGGACGCTCACAGCACGTCTCACACCACGCCGCCTGCAGCTGTCCGTGGTGCTGAACGCCACCCGCTGCTGCCGGGGCTCCTCTGCCGGTGTCAATGCCAGAGACGCGTCTATCTCCGAAAGCTAACCCCCAAATTTCCTGTTTAATATAGAGGAAAGTTATCAGCCTGCTAAGGTAAAGCATCATGTGTCTATCTAGTAGGAAATCTTAAAAAAAACGATGTGAGGGAAGAGAGTAGTACTACTAGAAAATGAATTTGGTGGCTTGCTTTTTATTAATCAGGTTTGCTATTTTTGTCAGACATCAGCCTTTGATCTTATGAGGATTCTGCAGGGGCATCATGGAAAAACTAAAAGCGAGATTGTAATTCTCCCATGACTATGATTCAGGAGTAATTGTACTGAAGTCGAATTAAACTAATATGAAACAGATGTAAGTGGGTTCAGACTCAATACTATGCAGCTTGAATTAATACTTTTTTACAAGGCAGATTTTTTTTACTTAAAAAAATGCTGCAATACAGCAATAATGTGCATGTATAATACTTTTTGAGATAGAATTAAAAAAAAGTGAGCACTCCACTGTAGTGCTTGCTGGCCATGCAAATGGGTTGATATAACAGGTGACTGAAAACCAGAGTCTGGTTAATGAGAAATAGTTACCAAAAAAGAACGGAGGAAGATGATGATTGTGAACTGTGAAACAGATATCCCCTCTTCTGCTGTGGCATTTAGAGGGTGGATGCTTGAAGTGGGTCTGAGGATATGAATGGTATGTTAGGTTATAAGAGGCAGGATCCATAGTGTATTCTGTTTATTGTCACTGGCCAAAGGAACTTGAAAATGGACTTTGGTAACTCAAACTGGTCAGCTCTGAGAGGAAGCACCCTGGCACCCTGGCAAGGTTTATTACTTAAGTGTAGTTGCCTCAGGTAGACACTGATTTCACTGAATGAATTTTTTGCCAATGAGTAAATTTTCTGTTCTACGGTTTCATTCCTGGTTACATAGTACTGCATGCTACAACTTAGATAAGGGTAAGAAAACGCGTGCTGTAGAAGACAATAAAAACAATATGTTGCTTTTTCTCACGGAGTACATAGTAATACCAGTTGTCATTTAACTTCTTGATTCCTAACTACACTAATGTTTCTGAAAATAAGGTCTTCAGGTTATCCTAGAGATAAGACTTTAAATGTCCTCCTAGACAGAAGGCTTCCTAGAGAATAAAGAAGTTATAAAAGGATTCTGCACTGGATCCTTTCCAAGTTCATACTGCTAAAGGATGTGAATGAAGAATATAAAGAACAGAATGCACTTTACTTCGGTTATTCTACAGGTCTCTTGGTTTGAGTGTAAATAACAGCACTTCTGTGGCAATAAACTGAATGAAGAACAATCTTCACAATCAGAAATACCAGATTTTGAACAGCCATATAGTTAACCATGAAATGAATAGTTATATTCACAAATGAGCATATTGTAAAGTGATGACACAAAAGCTGGCTACACCTCCATCTAACCATGTCTTCTCTTCAGTGCATCAAAGAAATGGAATGTACAAGTTACAGATAGTTTATATCTACCATCACTACATTTTTTCCATTCCTGCTCACTAGATTTAAGTAGTTATAAGAACTATATATATGTTATGCTGTGGCCTTCTTTGTATTACACCAGAACAACTTCTAAATCACTCACATCATATTACTAATGAACAGTAAAAGGGCGCTTAGCATTTTATTTTTCTTTCAATGAGATTGCTTGCAATAGAAAGTGTCTTGTCTATTGTGTTGTAACTGTCACAGGCCCAGTCCTGTAAGGCATTTATGCTTAACTAACACCAACTCTGAGGACATTAAGTTCGAAAAATGAGCCCTAAATGAAAAGGAATAGTTTAGACAGACTAGTTTGATAAAATACTGATAAAGTCAAGTCCTGAAAATTCTTAAGCAGGTACTAATAGTTTGATCATGCTCTGTTTAGTTTTTTTTGCTAATCTTTCATTTAAATATTAAACACACTGAATCCACTCAGCTTATAAAACTATACAGAGTAACAGTTTGAAACACTATAGCTTCAAGGCACTAGTTCCCCCATCATGAGAATTTGACATCACTGAGGGGTGAAAGGCCTTTCATTTGCATAAGATAATAGTTATGTTTCTATGCAACAGCTGTGCTGTCAGTGAAAGATGCGCTCATTGTGCCAAATCCACCCCTGGAATAACCCTGATTTAAAATGAGTTACTTTGGGAATAAATTGGTCCATGCAATAAAACTGCACATCCGAGGCACTGAAATAATTAGGCAATGTTTCCATCAACATAGAATGGTAAAAAATTACAAAACAATTACATGATGTCATGCATTTATGTACCTGGTAGATCACAATCAATTTGCCATAAAGTTTTTAAACCTTCCAGCTGGAGCAAACATTTATGTAGAACTTAAGACACTTTTTGAGAACATTAAGAGGACATAAGAAGTAGAAATATGATTTTGTGTCATTATTATCTAATCAGCGTTACTCTAAGTCAAACAAATATGAGATGCCTCTCTAAGGTCAGTTTAATAATAAAGGATTCTTATGGTCAAATGAAAATTCTACTTCTATAGACAGTAACGATAAGGATGTGTTTCTGGTAATGAACTACCTGCATAATGTAGCAGGAATTTAATGCTATTGCCCTTCCAATGGCCTGTTTGAGTTTGGTGATCTTAAGCAAGTTCTCAGTGGACAAATGTCTGTGGCACATTACCCACTTCATCAGTTAACTGCTGATAGTTATGGCACAAAACCAAAGTAGTGCTTGGCTTAGGTTGACACAATTGAGTAATACCTATCTGTATGTTAGATTTTCCCAGTGCTGTGCAAGGAAGATGCCAGTAAACTGGAAACTGTTCTGAACACTTAAGAAAAGTCATATACATGTGTATAGATGTTACATATGTGTGTGTATAAGTACATGAATTGTTCTTTATTGATATTTATTTGATAAGTGATCTTGTTGGGGGTTCAGAAGCCTTCTTGGAAGACTTTTTGTTTATTGAATTAATCAAAATATTTCCCAACTATGATTCAAGAACTCACACAGCATAATTAGGAAAGCCCAACCTTACTTTTGTTTCCATTCAGTCTGCAGAAGTAATGTCAACAGGAATCCCAAAGCCTGTTCAGAATGCATTGTGGTTTGCTTGCAAAGGAAACACCTTGTGTTCCTGATGTCATCATTGTAATAATCTCAAATTCAAGTCTGAACTGAGCAGGCTCATTATCATTCTCACCATGTCCTGCCTTAGAGCAGCCTCCCCGGCCTCCTCCTGTACAGCACAAAACAAGAGCCACGGGGGTGCCCGGATTAGGGAAAGGAGAGACACTCGGCACCCCACTCCACTCCCCTCCTCTCCAAGAAAACTTGCTACACTACTTCCATCTAATTTCTTCTAACTACACACTGCTTTATAGGACCTTGCACACCACCACCAAATGAAGATGTGAGTTCACAAATATTGATTTCTGTTTACAGTTGAACAAAAAATGGATACAAGCGTGGATGTATTTATTTAGCTTCTGAATGTGGATATGAGACGAGTGTGGCATCCTCCACAATAAGATTTTCCTGAGGAGAGCCACACATTTCAGACTACTTTTTTTTTTTTTGGGGGGGGGTTTGTGGGTTTTTTTGTTGGTTTGTTTTTTTTTTCCCCCCTCACCGGGGCAAATTTCTCCCTTTTGCTTACAAGGTTAGCTAACATCCGAGCAACAGATAGCAAAGCACAGAGAGGGCAGCTGAGCAAAAAGAAGTACAGGGCAAAAAGCAGCGGACAATTTGTCTCAGGCATAATGTTTACATCACAACCACGTTTCTAGAAAATTCACAAGGTCCTGGCTGTGGATGTCAGGACCGATTCCGACAGGGGTCTTTGACCCACGACCCACATGAATTTGTGGATCTGTCCCCTAAACCATTCCCAGCGCACAATCCCCCTCACAGGAGTCGATTTCCACGGAGGAGAGGAGGCAGGACAGGGTTAACCTCGCCCAGCCTTCCTTCAGGCCCCCAGTGTGGCTGGGGTTTTGTTTTCTTGGCTCTGGGAGGAGAGCCGGGGCACCTATTGTAAGTGGGGCTGTAGAGCCTTCTGGCGTTACCAGCCTGCCTGGGGTTTGAGGGAAAGCCTGGAGCAGGAGGACGAACGAAGACTTGGAAAGTAGCGACTGCCTGGTAATCGCACAAGGTGAAGGCTCCGTCCGCAGCCTCTGCCCGGCCGCGCGGTGCCCGGGGCTGGAGCGGGGTCAGCGGGGGCAGCTCCGAGGCTTTCAGGGCGCTGGTCCCGCGGGGCTCGGGCTGCCCGCCCCCTCCCCATGCGCTGCGGAGCCTCTGGATGCTGCCGTCCTCCTGCCATGTGCCGCCGCCCGTAGTTTAGCCGAGCGTGTCTCCGGCTGCAAACTCTGCCCCGGGCGCCCGCGTCCTCCTGCAGGGGGGAGACCCGGTAGGTACCAGCCGGACCTGCCCCTCCCTCGGGCACCGCCGCCGCCTCGTACAAAGGGACTCGCAGCCCCTTCCCCTCCCCACCCCCTTTTTAAGCCGGCGCGGAGGGATGCTCCGTGAATTCCCTCCGAAGCTACCGGGTGGCTCCATCCTCCTGCTCCTCCTCCCGGGCTGCTGCTGCCTCCAGCCGGGCGGTCCCCGGCCTCGCCCAACCGCGCCGCTCGCCCCACGCGGCTGACTTGTGCCCCCCCCGGTGCCCGGGGCTGGGCTCGGGGGTGTCCCCAGGGCCGAGAGGTGTCCCCGGGGCTGTGAGGTGTCCTTGCGGGGCTGCGGTGTCGCCAGCCCCGGTGCCGCCCGCAGGTGGGCGAGCCTCCCCGCACCCGCGCCCCATCGCAGCCCGCGCCGCCCCCTGCCCCCTCGGGGCCCCTCTCCATCCCCCTCTCCATCCCTTCTTCCCCCTTTTCTGCTAGGGTATCCGCACCTCTCCTCACCTCGCCGGGGTAAACCCCTCCGCTCCGCACCCTTCCCCGCCCCTCCCCACCTTCTCTGATTTATTTGTGTATTTCTTTCCTTGGCAACCGCCGGTTCCCCTCGGTCAAACAGCGCAGGCTCCCTATAATTTGAAATTAATTTGTTTGACTGCAGCATTCAGACAGGAAGGTTGGGAATTTATTTAATTCTTTTTCCTCCCTGTGCAAAAAGGAAGCGATGAAATTTCCAATCGAGAATCCAAGAAAACAGGTGAACTGGGATCCTCAAGGTTAGTGATTCTCCATTACTATTATTACTATAATAATAACTGTTATTCTTCCTTGTGTCTAGTGACTCGTAGGAGACTATTTGACTCCAAATGGGAGGAGACGTTGGATGCTTGTCTGCTTCCCATGTGCACTGTTCAGTCTTTCTTGCTCAATCCTTAGAAAATGCTCCTCAGATGTGGGGTTGGGTGGGTGCGTGGGTAAGACCCCTTCTAGGTGTGAGTTTCACAGTTCTATATTTGATATCTCTCTTCCCTCCTCTCAGTTTTTCTTTAGTATTTTCATGGCAAACTTGCCTGGGATGGCAGTGATCTCTGGCTCACAGCATTGTTTGTTTTATCTGTGGCTCCTTTGTTGTTTCAAGTGATCATTGTCTCTGCTAAATGGGTGGTACAGGAGTGGACACAGATGTGGCTGCTTGCTCAGGGCTCCTCCATGGCAAACATTCTCTGGCAAGCAACTGGAGCAAAATGCTGCTGCAGTATAACCCATAGTGTGTACGGTATCAAAAGCCACATTAAATAATGGAGTCCAAAGGGATCTTTGGTCTCTTTACACTGTCCTGTTAACAATTGATCAGCCCAAGTGTGCAGTTTGATTAACTCTGTAGTTAGGTTTGGAGTCTGTCTTGGGGGACCATGTTTGTGTGATGATGGAGAGAGATTTACGCCAGTGCAGTGGTTTTCAAAAAAATGGTCCAAGTGGTGTTTTAAAATAAACCATAATGAAATAGTCTACTGGCACAGGGAGGAGGTTCATATGCAACCTACAAAAGAAGTTACTGAAAAAAACCCTACTGGCAATTTATGTACCGATGTGTCATATTTCTGTGTATCAGTACAGGAGCAGAGCAACTTGAAGCCATATGCTCAGGTTTGCAGCAGAACTGCTGGCAGCCAGTCGCTATACAGCAGCGCTTGCAGGAAGTATGAGGTGATACCATGGGCACTGACTATTCATCTTTATTTTGCAGGTTTGGTTTTAGTGGTCAATTTGTGTGTCATACTCTGTGCCCTCATGTCTACAAAATGAAATGTTAGAAGCAGTTTCTTCTGGTGTACAAGGAATACAGCAGAACAGATCTTTCTGCTGAGCAGATCTGATGTGCCGTTTGAATTGTATACACAATTAAGCTTTAGTTTAAGCCCAACTACATCTTTAATTAGATGAAGGCTGAAATCAATGCATCAGTCTCCTCCACCCTTGGATTCACTAGATACTTGTGGATAGTAGTGCTAACAGACATTTGTTTTTTTAAAAACAGCATTCCTTATCCTAGTGTCAAAATTCTCTGTGGTGAAAACTTCCTCTTCCCAGGTGCTTTTTGGAATGTGTGTTTTCTGTTGCTTCATTTTAATTCATTTTATGTATTGCAACATGCCTTTTGTGCAAAAAGCCTTTTCCTCCCTTCTCACAAGGCACCCAGGAGACTGAGACTGCACTGATGGCATTCTGTACGTAGCTCCCTTGGTTGGCAGTCAGCTCTAAAGCACATGGATCCAACAGGTGGTTGTCACATTTTACTGAAGTGTCCAAGTCCATGAAGTACCATAACAGGTAAAAGACCTCAAACCCAGCAGGTTTTTTCCCTGCTAGGTTGAATCCCTGCTAAGGACTGCAGAATCCTGTCAGTTATTTCCTTTCAGTATATTGATGTTAGCAGGGCGGCAAGGATGCTAATGTATAGCTCAGAAAGAAGAAATATTTCTAACTCTCCAGGGGCTCAGGAAATAGATAAAATTTGGTGGAATGGAAGAAGGCAAATTGGTAAGGAAAAGTTTTCTAGGGTCCGATCCTTTAACCAGTTGTGAAACAGTGCAATGACATTGTAGTCACATAGTCCCCCGGAAGAATCAGTGATGTGGGTAGAAGAGAAGGTAGATCAGAGTCCTATTATTATTGAAACAAAAATATATAAGTGTCAACAAAAAACTACAAAAAGCCTTAGAGCCCTAAACCATCTTTGATTTACAGTCAGACATGTAATCTGTTCTCTGCATGTACCAGTGAAGAATGATGATATCCTCAGAGTTAAGAACTGATGTAGCTTTTCTCAGACACAAAGACCAACATGTAAAAAACTGGTGGTGCAAGGACACAAAAAGTCCTAAGTGTTAAATGTGGAGCTCATGCTCAGTTAATGTTGACACTCAGATACTAGGCTCGTTTCATGCGTATTGTACGTTCAGTGCCCTATTCTGGTCGTCAGACAGGGAACGTGCAGTTTCCACAGTTTTGTCTAGTAGGAATTGTACTAACTTGTGATAACGGTACTTGAGATACATCAACTGATGTTGCTGGCAAGCAAGCTAGCAGTCCAATGATGTGCATGAGAACTATAGTACCTCAGAGATTGTTTTGATCATATTATTCCAGGCAATATTTTCAAGAAACTATGTACATTTCTAAAGGCCTTTGTTGGGGACATAAGGCTGGCTTGGGACTGATGATGTTGCTGGTTTGAAGCCATGTCAGAATGATTGTGATTGAAATGAACTAAGGTGCCAACTCCATAATGCTTACTGAACTATAAATATTTGCATAGATACATAGATTAAAGTCTGCTGGTAGCTTTTATCTGGCATAAAAATTATATACTCAGTTCAGATCAGCAAAGATCAATATACCATAGAAAGACTTTGTGGAGAGAACAGGTTTAAATGAATAGAATTGACATGAAGGATGGTGTTTGAAAGACAGTTAATGGGAGGCTGATATTTTAGCCATTAAACTGCAATGAACAGGACATGGAGACTGAACTGTGCTGTGTATTATCTTCACGTGTCTTATTTATAGAGTATATCTGTGTGTTCTCTCTAAGTGCTGAGTGCTAGACAAACCAAACATTTAATAAACCTGGAAATATATAGGATTCAGATTCAATACGGGAATTCCCATAGTCTTCCAGGCAATTAAACTGTATAATCCCATTAACAAGTAGATCAAACTTCATCCCTAAAGTCATTTAGACTTGTCTTTAGCAATCATGTGTGAACTATATCCTACAATCACATATGTATTGATTAAAAACATACTAATTTATATACAGTGAGTGAATGGGGTAAGAAATTAGCAAAAAACCCAAAGAGGCACCTCAATAATGTTTTAAGGGAGAATTGCATATATTGAGTAGGGGTACAGGATCTCATGTTACCTGGCCTTATATTTTGAAAAACAAGCCTGCCATTTGTATTGCTGGTGGAATCAGCCTGGATATACACAATCATAAAGGATTTGAGTTACCTATCACTGATTTTTGCTTCTCTCATTTGGTGCAATTCAGGTAAAGCAATAACTGAGATTAGAGAAAGACCAGATTTTTCATTTCATACCTCATACCCATCTATACTTTTCAGAATATTAGAGTGAGTCTATAGCATTATATGAAGACATTCTTGTAACTGTTGTTTTCATCTCTCCTTTTTCCTGCATTCCTCCTGCTGTTTGTTACACTCACCATTGTCCATGCTTAAATTAACTTCTAAACTCTTTGCAGATATATTTTTATATAGTACCGAAACCACAGTGGGTCCCTCATCCTGACTGAGGTATCTAGATGTTACAGCAATATCATTATTTTCCTCTACAAATTATCTTGAAGTTGCTCTTTCTTTGTAGGGTAGATGAAACTGTTTCCAATATGCTCAGAAATTATCCCCAAACTTGACCCTCTTGCAGGGTAATATTTTTTTCCAAAGGAAGGATATCTATCTTGGTGCTGGTCTTTGTAGGCAGAAAATGGAATTCAGTCCTGTTCCATTCTTTGTGCCTGCAATTTTTTTGCTGTCAGTGCAGTAATAGGGATTGTCAAATCCTTTTGAATTTCCAGGTGGATGTTTATCTCCACATTGACCTTTTGGAACTCTTAAGTTTCAATGAAAGTTCCCGTGTCCTTTCACAAAGACGTTGTTTGTAGAGCATGGCTTTCCGCAGTTCAAAATCCTAAAATCATCTATTTATTATCATCCTTACATTTAGCGTAGGAGTTGGTGTTCCTTGAAGGATACAAGCTGTGGTTGCAAGTCTGGGATTCCTCTTCAGATTTTGCCACTGACTTACTGTTTAACCTTCAGTAAGACACCCTTTATTTTGCCCCTTTTTTTTTCTTGACTGCAAACTAGGAATATTAATACTTCCCTAATGCACAAGGGTGTTGTGAAATATAATTAACTTGTTTAGAGCAATCTAAGATCTGCTGTGGAAAGAAGAGCATATGTATTGCAATCAAATGCTAAAACAATTAGGAGAGAGCAAACAGCCTGTCATCGTACAGAGATTGCATCAGTTAAGAAAAAAGGTTATCTCTGCAATTTACAACTAGAAGAAACTATTGTTACTTGCACTTCTTTATAGCTCAGTTTAGTCTCCCGTTAGAGGTATCTAGAGACCTTTGTTATTCCCCAGCTCCTGCTCCAGAGTGGCTCAAACTTTCCATAGGTCCTGTATCATCTACCATGGGATTTCTCATTTCATCTGAGACACCTCAAACAGCATTGAACACCTATATGTGGGACAACTATGTGAGTCTCAACTGCCTTCATGCAGGTATCAGGATTGGATCATCCCTTGATGACTGCCAGTTGGAAAAATCTTCAGCATCAGCTATTCAATATAAATTAAACTGATGCTGCCTGCAGAGTTCTATAAACTGGTTCAGTTCCTGCTTTTTCTGTCCCAGAATCACAGAATCATTTAGGTTGGAAAAGGCCTTTAAGATTGTCAAGTCCAACTGTAAACATAGCACTACCAAGTCTGCCACTAAACCATTTCCCTAAGCACTGCACATCTTTTAAACACTTCCAGGGATGGTGACCCAACCACTTCCTTGAGTAGCCTGTTCCAGTACTTGACAATACCTCTGGTGAAGAATATTTTTCCCAATATCCAATCTAAACCTCCCCTGGCACAAACTGAGGCAATTTCCTGTCATCCTATCCCTTGCTGCTTGGGAAGGAGACCAACAGCCACTTCACTACAGCCTCCTTTTCTCCAGACTAAACAGCTCCAGTTCCTTCAGCCTCTTCTCATAACAGCTGTTCTTCAGACTCTTCACCAGCTTTTTTGCCCTTCTCTGCACACTTTCCAGCAGCTCAAAACTGAACACAATATTCAAGTTGCCGCCTCACCAGTGCCAAGTTCAGGAGGTTGATCACTGCCCTGGTCTTGCTGGCCACACTATTTCTAATACAAGCCAGGATGCTGTCGGCCACCTGAACACAATGCTGGCTCATATTCAGCCAGCTTTTGATCAGCACACCATGGTCTTCTCATTCAAAGGGACCAATACAGAAGACAAATTTGATAGTAAAGGTGTAGATGAACAGAATAGATGAGGGTGTTCATTTCTGTCCTTTGCTTTCCATAAGGTAAATGGAAAAAAAGTAGAGTCTAACCGTGAGCTAGGCAATTTCTTCTGCACTAGTAAGTCAGTTCTTAGTAGCTCAGTGTAAAAAGACTGCTATGGAAAGCTGTAATGTGTAACAGGGTAGCTCTGATACCAGCAAATGACCCACGGTCAGCAGGGTACTGATAACGTGATACTTGTATCACAGAATTGTATTGGGTACTGACCCATCTGATAGAGCAGGACTCTGCTGTGCCTTATAAGCATGAGTTGCAGAACAGCTTTAAGGAGTTTATAAATAGAGATTTGAAGTAGGATAGAAATTTGATAAACAGGAGGACACTCCTGGCAGTGCATAGTTGTAGGTGGAATAGTGCCAGATGCTTTAAGGTAGAAAATTCGTGGAGTTTGGAAAAAAAATAAAAGAGAATGAAGAAATTGGAACTTTGCTTTTCATGTGGAGTTTGCAGGAGAGGCAGATGAATACTGTGGACCCTAATGTGGTAAGAGGTAGGAAGATATGACTGAATTAGCACGAGAGGAAGGAAGACAGTAGAAAAATGTTAGTTTAATAATTGTACTCTTTAGGATGTACTGGAAATTGGAAAACTAAGGATTCAGAAAAGTAAGTTAGTAGTAAGAAAGTGGCAGAGTGAAAGCTGGACAACAGCTTTCTTGGTAATGGGGCAAGCCAATTCTAGTCAAGGTAAGAAAGATGAAGTGTGGGGTATCATTGAGATGCCATCTGTACTGTGAGAAGAAAAAGAGAATGAGAAGAATCAAAGGCAATGTGAAGCAGTAAGTTTAAGACAGGGAGAGCAGTAGAATTGTCAACAGTGGGAGAGGTTAAGAGAGAGTTATTATTTCAGTGAGGAATACCAATGCTATTTTTGCCACATAGGTACAAGAGTAATCCATTAATTGGCTTTTACACTGAAAAGTCTCCCAGGCAACTCTTAAAAACTAGTGCTACCTGAAGTGATGGAGTTTCCTTTGGGGAGAAAGATATGTGATATTAACTGTAATTGGGTAGGTTTTGGTTCAGCTTTTGGGGTTTGTGTAGATTTGGGTAGACAGTATGTGGACTGTATCAGCTTCAGACAGAAGAATGCATATATATGGTGATACAGTTTAGTTCTTACTCTCATGATTTAATAAAGAACTGGGAATTTTACCACTCACTTCAGTATGAGCAACATGAGATTCTTAATTTTAAAAGTATCAGAACTGTGCTGTCCCCACAGGCTTTACTGAGTTAAAATTAAAGGAATGCCTGGAATCACTGGGAGAACAGGGACCTGAGATGTGTTTTAAGTACCTGGAGTGAAATGGGAGGGTACGATGAGGAGGTCAAGATAAAAAAGGGATAAAAACCACACTAATTATCAACAGGTAGAATATTACCGAACCTTTATTTTGTAATAATCTCAATGTTATAGCAAAAGCCAAACCAGAGAATATGAATGCTGAATAATTGTCTGGGTTTTATTCAATTTTTATATAAAGGAAGTGATATTTGGCAAAAGCCTAAATACCACTTTTCAGTATCTTTTTAAATAGGAATGCCTTTGGGTTTTTATTGGTTTCTGTAAGAAATTCCTGGTTCCTGAGGCATACTTTTATTGTTTATCCATAAAACCTGTATCTGAGAAACATATTAACTATAATGGAAAATATGCTCTAAAATTAATCTGTTGACCTTCATAAATAATATGCCATGCATTTCTCACTGATAACCCTAACGAGATAAAAGAACAAATGATGAGCATCTATCAAATACCCTTGTACTTCAGGGTAGTTGTACCAATCCTTGCACGATTATTATTCTGCCAACATACTTTTCTGCACTGCTTTTGACAGTTAAACATTAACTTAGATTATTTAAACAAAATTATATTTCAAAAGTGAACTGTGAATCTCTTACCATGCTAATAAACCACAGGATTTAGGGAATATTTTGTTGGTCTGGGAATGCTGAGACCAAAAATTCAGATTTAATCTCTTTCTTTAACTGCAAACACAATTATGCTATTCCAAATATCATTATTGACATATAAAGCATATTAGAGGGATTCAAACTTGTCGCACATCGGACCTGGAGTGCTGAATATAGGTAGTAATCAGCTGCAAAGTCTAGGAATGGGTTTGATTTTTTTAGAAATCCAGACATAGTTAGGTCTAACATTTCATTTGAGTTTGCTATTTGAAATATGGAAGAAATTTGAAAAGAAAGAAAGACCCAAAAAGGAGAGACAAAGGAAAACTGCTTCAGGTGATGTAGATAACAAAAGAATGAACCCAAAGCATGACAATGTCAGATTTGCTGCCAGAGGTGCAGAGAATGCAGGTGTGTGTACCTGTTATAAAGCTGAAAATGCTCTAAAAATAAAAAATATGAGTGGACATGAAGCCAAATTTGGCTGCCTCCAACTAGAATACACTGTTTCCAAGCACATGATGTTCTTTCTGCCTTTTAGAAGTAAGCATATAACCTAGGGCATGTTTTTGTTTTTTAAAAAAGAAGTATCTTAATGTTCTCTACTGGTTCCTCAGGTGTTTATCAGGATACTCCTCTGTGAGCAAAACTAATGCAGAGTATAAATAATCTTATGGACATATTGCAAAGTAACTTCATCTCATGAAGTAAGGATTTGTAATAAATAATGTTCTACTTATTCTGCTAGTTCTTTATTGGAGAAGCACACATGTATTTCTTCAATTTTTCCCTCAGCTCTGCCCCAAAAGAGATGAATTCATTAGACCTTTAAATTGCTTCAGTTCTCTGACCTTCTGCTAACGCATAGCTTATGCACGATTGTGTGACTGTTGTTTGCTGAAGGTAATACACTGTTTAACTAGTAGAGCACAACAAAAGTTAACACCCTAAAACTCCATCTTCTTACAAAGCAATGTAAGTTATTTTGGTATCACTATCCTACATGTTCACCACAGTGTTTTAAGCGTCAGGCTTTGAGTACCTAGATTTGTTAGAGCCATATGTTCATATCTCAGCAGAACTGACTCATCGTTTCTTCCCTAGGAAGAAAAACCAACATGTTACTGCCTTTACTGGGAGGTCATTTTGGATTTTGGCACCTTAAATTTGTGTTACTGGGATTCTTAAGATTCAATGATATGCTGCTAAGGGGTGCTTGTATTATTTCAGTCTTAATACTGTAATATAATAGTACTGGCATGATTTGAAAATTGCAAATACATATTGACAGCTTGTCCAGGGCTTTTATCATCTCAAAATTCAGCTTTTCATTTTAAAGAAATAAAAATCAGTCACTAGCCACTATGTGCAGAAAACCTCAATGATAAAAGAATTACAAAAGAAGTGGCCACAGCTTTCTCCTTCTTCAGTGTGAACCGTGAGTGCATGTAGCTACATGTCACTGATACAGTTCAGCAGTACTATGAAGTACTGCGAGATTGCTAGAAGCCATAACATATCAGCAGATGCCAACCTTGTGTAGCTATAAAGTTTTATCATAGTTCAAATTACAACTGTATTTCTACAGTATTTCTAAAGTATTATCTTGCTGAGCACAAGGTAAGAAATGCCTTGTGTGTACCAGTTATTGTACTGAACTCCTCATTATTTAAGATATTCTAAACTATATATTGTATAGCAAACTCCAAACCAGCTTTGTGCAGTCAGAATCAGCCTGGCATGGATGTGGAGCATTATTTGCCCAGCCTCCTAGTAACAGTGTTCATCTATTCTGTTCATTGTATACTGCCATGAACAGCATAGTGTGTCAGAAGTCTGTTTAACCTACTTTTGCTTACTTGAGCTCTCTTTGACTCACACTCACTTTCTAATGTTGTACACACACAGTGGATGGGTAGCTCATTCTGATTATGGCAGCTTTACTTCTTCAACTTACACACCAAAACTGTAAAAGAAAAATGTGTATGTTATGCAGAATTTAGAATAAGGGAAAATAAAAATAGATAGTCTGAACAAATGCATTTCAAACAGTAAATTTGTCTTCCTTGTGACAGATCTTTTCTGCTCAGAGAAATTTTGCAATAGCTATATTATATTTTATGTATTCTTTGTCTTGTCCCAGAATATGTTTTCAAAGTATTGAAAAGCCATTGTTCGCTTTAACTAGGACTGTTACTGTATACAGTAATTAAGACTGCTAAATAGAGAAGATCCTCAAGATATGCAAATAGTATAGCTCTGGTGAACTAAAACCAGCCCAATTGATGTGCTTTTTACAAGAAGTCTGACTGTTACCACATGGTGAAAGATCACGTTTTATTTCTGTTGCACAGAAAAATTGAGAAATTATCACTTAATTAAAGTAGTGGATCATTAATAAGATTTGCTTGAATTCAAAGTATTTTTCTGTAGATTCCAATCATTATCAAGACTGAGGAAGACTCCACTGAATTGATGCAGAAATTCTTACTTGTTTTGACAGAGGAGCATCAATATAAGTTCTTTAGCAATGGTCAGTAATGTGCAGATACATCTGTAAGGATGCCACAAGAAATCTTTGAAGGTGAACAGTTAGTACTGACACTGTTCTTATTCTGGGGTTAGAGGTTATATTGCATATGATTTCCTGGCTTTACTCATAAGTGAAAGGTCTATGCCTTGGCTGTTAAACTACAAGTCCTGCAGGAGATAATGTACTGCCCCAGCTGAGCCATGTATTGGCAACTCACAGTTCCAGTCTATACTATAGTCAGTAGTGCAGCTGAAGTCCCCTTTGCATAACTGAAGTGATCAAGAGATTACTTCACTCCACTGTTAATGTGTACCCCTGGCAGACGGCCAGCATCAATCACATTTCAAATGTAGATTAGATAGCTTCCTGCTAGGAAGGCCAGCATGAATCTCAGCTTTGTTGTTTTCCTCCTGCACCTGCTTGTCTTACCACTAGGTTTCTGTCAATAAGAATGTTCTTCCCTTTGTACACAGGTCTTTTTATGCTAAGTTTCAAGAGTTGGATTTGCTTCACTGGTTGGTCTGGCAAAGACACCATTGGCTGAATTTTGTTTGTGAATTCTTGAGAAAGGATATTTGAAGGATCCCAGTCCAGCTGCTCTAGCAGAAGGACACTAGCTAAAATCCTGAACATACATCATCCTATGAACACTTTGAAGCAGGACACATTTGGCTCCAGTTGTGGGAGATTCAGCCTCTTACTAAAAGTTACTGAAATCCTGAGACACTTCCTCTTAAGAAAAAGGAGTCAATTCTTTTCATCCAAGAGCATGTCATGCTGCAATGTGATTTTTTTATTAGTTTTTAAAAAGAAATTTATGGATAAGCAGCAGCATCACTTCTTCAACCTGTCTGTTGTTCATTGAAGTCTGCAGAGAACTATACTGACATACCGACATGAAAGCAGTGTTTCTCTATATTACCTAATAAGGAAAAACTATGGTATGTTCATATCTTCTGACAAGAACTCTTTTTCACAAAGTTATCTTTATACCCCCATAAAATATCTTGAGCCAAAAGCACTTGCTTCCCTTTTGACTCTTGACAGGGCTCAGACCTGCATGAACTAGAACTCCCAAATTTAGCAAGAGCAAAAAACTACTGATTGATGCTAGGGAATCAGGTTTTAGCAGTGATCTGTTAGGTTTAGTCTTATTTTGGAAAGGGAAGAGTGAGAATTTTTCTTGGGTTTCTCTGTATTCAGTTTCTCTATAAATAGCTTCATAAACCTGATGATAGCACTGCTGCCAGTGAGTGTGTTGGAACAAACGCAGTAACCAATCTTGGAACAGAGGGCTTCTTAATTGGGACTTGCCCCTGTCAGTCATCTCTAATCCCCCCTCAACTCTTCCTGCTCCTCACTGTAATGCTCTTCTACTCTAATTTCCATTTTCCAGTACCTGAAGTTCATTGATGAGTCCCATCACATGTAAGCATGTGCTTGGCTTCTTGCTCTGGGCTTGAGTGTCAGAGGTAATGGGGAGGGTAGCTGAATACTGAGTGCTGAGGAGAAGAACTGAGCGGGGAGTTACGGGTGTGCTGCCTCCTACGCTGCCAGCATGGTTAAAGAGAAGTGAGGGACAAGAGCAGATGCATGGATTTGGAGCAGGGCAGGGTGGAAGACAGGCCAGGAGACAGAGAAAGCAAAGCAAGGGAAACAAAATTCGAACTGCCCTCCAGCAGTGTAGAATCTCACTTCAGCACAAGACATATCTCCTTCAAGTATTCATCTGGACTTGGCAGCTCTGTAAGTAGTGCTACAAATGATATCAGTAGCAGTGCATCTTCATATAAATGCCAATGAGTGTTAGCTAGGCACCCCACAAGGATTGCTGTCCTGAAGCCAAACCAGAAAGATAAAAACAAAGATGCTTTCAGCTGTTCCTGGAGTTCATGTCCTGCCTTTAGCACATCCGTTCTTTTGACCAGTGAGATGTCACATGTGCATTAGAAAAGTGTAGTGCCTGGGAGAGGGTGGGTGGAGGGGAAAATATCCCAGCATCCAATGACCATGACTTTTGCAGAGTTTTTTTTTTTTTTTTAATGTCACTGGATAAGTTCTGGCTGATATCTATGCAAGCCAGCGTTGGGTTTCCCGTTGTTTCCCTGCCATTTGTAGGCAGAAGCTTTAAGGTTGCGTTTCCAAGAGAGTAACTCCTGGACAGTCCATTCTAGATTTGTGGGCAGGCTCTGACTGTGGTTCTGACAGCAAAGAGGCTGGGTCAGAATCAGGAAATTCTTGTAAATAATCAGCAAGACCAGCTTATATATGGGCATAATTTTTTTCCTTTATAACCAAAAAAAGAATGGAGTCTGATTTATTGCTGTCTATTAATCTTGTAATGGGCAGATGAGCATTTTGTTATGTGTAGGGGAAACAGCATATCCCCTAAAATAACTTGAAGATTTGCTAATACATTGATGACAAATCATTGTAGCTGCTTGATGCATGTACGAAAAATACCTTGTTTTAATCAACTTTTGAAATTGCTCTCAAATGTAATTAATTTGCTAGCATCTCTGTGGCAGTTTTTACATGAGAAACAACACAGAGACACACACAGAGACACACACACAATGTTGCTTTTCTTCAGTGTACAGGTGCTTATTTATTGTTTTGAAATGCTTTGAGATACTTAGATAATCATGAAAGATTATTACAGATTTGCACGACTGATGCAAAGAGGACTGTTGGAATGTATTTGACTCTTAAACGGAAAAAGAGGGGAAGAATTTGAAGAGCATTTTCCTGCTGTCAGTCAGGACTGGAATATCAAGATGAATTTCACTAGTTTGTTTTCATATCCTGGATGATGAATGTAAGCCTACAATACTAGGCTGTTTTTCTTTGTTACCTTTCGCTGACAGGTTTTCTTCTTGGATCCATAGTGATACACAGGGCATAGATTGAAAACACTGACCTAAATGATTTAAGGGATCTAGGGAAGAATTCATCACTGTTTTCAGTTAGTCAGTGTCTTGTTTTCATTTGTGAGACTAAACATTTTTACACTTAGTCCAAAGAGAATTTTCATTTATATACAGATAATACTTTGGAAAGTTGCCACAAAATTTATGTGGATGTTGAAAAGTTGACTACATTGACAATAATTTTGTGTCATGGACAAATGATGTAAGTATATGGTGGAGTTTGATTTACTGTGGTTCAAACCAAGCTGAGAGATCAACTGAAACTAAAGGAAGAAATTTTTTATTTCCAATATTCTTCACATACACACTCAGTATTTTCCTTCATAACTCATTCTCTCCTTCTATTTTCTTGTGCTCTTAAACACTCAGTTACAATGAAGCATGCCAGTATTTAGTCACCATTCAATATTTCAGTGATAAGTGAAGCAGAGAAAGATGTTGAATAGAGCAACCTTTTCTGTGCTCTTCAGAATTTGCTACCCTTTCCTTTTAGCCTGAAGAAAGAAAAACATGTATTCATCTTCACTGGCTGCTAACTGCATGCAGTCATATGAAAGGTTGTGCAGAAACCAAAAATGGATATAAAGTTAAAGAAATAAAGTGCAGATATCCAAAATGAAAGGATCTTTTTGGATAGGTCTTAGAGCATGCAAATCTGTGAGCAGGAGAATGGACTGCTAATCCAGCCTTCTTGTTTGTTGTTTGATCTTTGTTAAGCAATTTCTTTTTGTGTAGGCTATACATCAGTTGCATTTAGAGCATTGAATGATGCTGTCTGAGCTAGACCAGTACAAAGAATCTGTAAACTTGAAGCTATCTGGTGCACCACCATTTTGAACCAAGTAAGTCCTGTTAAGTGGCTCGGCCTAGAAACAGAAGCTCAGCACTACCTTAGCAAAGCTACCCAGCTTTTCTTCTCTTGAACCTGAGTTTTGTGGAAATCTTATTTGAAGTAGATCAGACTTGTAAGAAGGAGCCTAAAAATACTTTTCAATTCCTCACTTGAAAATTAAGGAAAACTACTGTTGTCCAGCATCATGAGAGACAGTGTTATATGGTAATTATTGCTATTTGTAATATATTCAAGGCGGTGACACTGTTGGGGTGTCTGCTCTGAAGAGTTTATTCTCTGTGAAATAAGCAATTATAATAAACTATTAATAAGGACATAAACAAAAACTGATTTAGGATTGGATTTGTTGGCATAGTGTGATTTTCTGGGTTTTTTATGGTTAAGGGCACTGAGATTTTAGTCCTGCAGACTTTTTATTTTCCTAAGAAACCATTGTGAGTTTTTCCTTTGAAAGCTTTTATTGAGATGGATGCTTGAACTGCCTTTCTTCTGGGCTTTAAAGAATTTACGCTTAGAAATGGCAGTGCCCTTCAGAAACGCAGTAAGTATAAGAATGGTATTCAGACCCTCCTCTCGTTCTCACTATACCTTCTTAATTAAAATTAAATTAGCTTTTACATACTTCTTTTCTGTCTCTTTAGGGAGAGTAGATTCAGAATTGCTGAAGTGAAATCATAGAATACCAAAGAGTCTTTCAACAGCCTCACAAAATCCATTGAAAACAAGGAAAAGGGACATCTTAGCTCAGGGGAATGGTAATTGCACAGATTTAAATCTTTTATATACTTGTTAAACTAATCAGAACTAGATCAAGTCAGGTTTACCCAGCACCCAATGTCTAGCCATTTAACATCTGCAAGCATGATGATCTTCTTATACTTTTAAAAAACCATCATAGATATCACATTGTATTGCTACTTTTCCTTGTTTGGTTAAAAGTGTATGGACTCCTGTCAGCATGGAATATTTAATTAATATGACATTTAGCTTTATGTGTAAACATATGCTTCTAACAATAATTTTCTTAAATGTGTATAGAAAATGACTGAAATAAAATGCTTATGTGTGGGAAGGAAAAATGAGAATGAAAAATGATAAAAAGTAAAAAATCAAGTCCTCTCAACAAGACAATTGAATGTTTTTGTTCTATAGTGATCTAAATCCAGTAGAGAGTGATAAGAAGGCATAATTGTTAGAAGGCTTCTTTCTCCCTGTAGCTAATCCATGTTCATCACTCTAATTTTTGTCCTGATCTATACATCAATATTCTTAGGGCATGATTGTAATGCACTGATGGCTTTTTCACCAATATCCATATACACTCCATGACTGGTGAGACTCAGAGGAAAAACAGTACTGAACAATACAGTCTGAGTTGCGTCCTCATCTTTATTATCCCTATGCAAACTCTCTGTGGTGGGTTGACCTTGGCTGGCTACCAGATGCCCACCCAGCCACTCTCTCACTCCTCCTCAACAGAGGAGGGGAAGAAAATAATGTGGAAAAATTTGTGGGCTGAGATAAAGACAAGGAGATCACTTAGTAATCACCATCATGGGTAAACTGGAGTCAGCTTGGGGAAAAATAGATTCATTTATTGCCAGTTAAAATAGATTTGGACAGTGAGAAACAAAGACAAAGGTTTAAACACCTTTCTACTCCTTTATTTTTTCCTAAGCCCAACTTCACTGCTTCATTCCTGACTCCTCTTCCTCCTCCCCACCCTATATGGTGCATGGGGGATAGAGAATGGTCTCATGTGGTGAGTTCGTAACAGTTCCTCTAGGCCACACATTCCTCTTCATGCTTTTCCTTTGCTCCAGCGTGAGTCCTTTCTATGGGCTGCAGTCCTTTAGGACAAACTTATGCCAGCATTGTCTCTCCATAGGCAATAATTGTTCAGGAAATATCAATCTGCTCTGGGGTTCTCCATATACTGCATTGTGGATATCTGCTCTGGTATAGTCCTTTTCATGGGCTACAGAGAAATACCTGGTCTACCATGGTCTCTTCCAGGACTAACACAGGCTGCAGAAGAATATCTCAAACAGTTCCTGGAGCACCTCTTTCTCCTTCACTGACTTCCGTGTGTTCAGGACTGTTTTTTTACACTTTTCCTCATTCCTCACTCTCTGCACAACATTTTTCCTTTTCTTAACTCCGCATCCACAGGGTGCTGCCAGCTTCCCTGATGGCAGCTTCACAGCTGTATCCTGTGGTGGTTCCATTTGAGTCAGCAGGAGCTGGCTATGTCTAGCATGGGGCAGGCCCTGGCCTTATCCTGCAGAGACCACCTAATGTAGCCACCCTGCTAACGACACCTTGTCACCTCTACCAAATACACTGTCATGGAGATCAAATAGCCAAGTACTTAGTTTCAGTCAGACATTTGCTGCACAACTAAATGGAAGCAGTGATACTCTGATAGTATGGACAGTAGAAATTTCAGAAGATTCTCCCAAGATTTGTGTTTCAGAATAAGCTGTTATCAAATAGCAGTGACAGTGTCCTTTTGTAGAAGGCAAGACTCATTCTGGTGATGTACTGTGTAGCTAAGTTGCTTGTCTGCCACTAAAGAAGCTCTCCAGGAAGCAAGAAGGGGTTTAAGCTCCCCTTAGTTCTTCTGATCTGCAGTATATCATCACTACCAGTCTGTGAAGAGAGTCATAGTTGGGAAGCTCTTTCTACAGAAAGAGAGACCTTATCTCAGAAAACACTGATTTCCTAATTTTGACCATGTTCCAATTTACACAGTTTAAGATCCTTTATTTTTGCCTAAACTATAGTTTTCTAATAAAGAAGAAAACCACATTATAAACCGTTTTGTTTGTTTCTGTGTAACAACTGCATTCCAGATCAATTAAGCAGTTGGTGTATTCCAAGAGCTATTAATTAGTATGTTTCAATTATAACTGATGAAGCAGAATTATGCAGATTTTTTTTTTAAAATTACCAAGAATCATAATTTCAAGCACTAGCTGGGGATATATGACAAATGATTTGAAAATTGCAGAAGCTTTTTTCTATGACACTTTCCCCAAAGCTGCTGCCAGGGATAGCAAAGCAAGTGTTAGACATAATTTGCTCTGGTATATGTTATTGACATGTCTCTTCCCACCAACAGAGAGAACTCATTATATAAACTTTTCTATATTCTACTAGCATTGTCCTATACTAGGAAACAAATAGTAACTTTATTCCTTATGCAGTTTTGTAACCTGACATATTCCTCCCTTCTCCCCACCCCACTTTGGGAAAGGAGCAGTTGGCAGCAATTAGTGCTACTTTATTTCTGCTAGCACATTCTGGTTTAATGTATGCTGCCCTTTGTGCCTTTACCTGTCTCTTTCTGTATTTCATTGAATGCCTTGCCTCTCATGACTGCATTTGCAGCAGACTGCTGAGATGTTGCTGAAGTCGGCAGTGCTAATACTGCATTAAAGAACTCTCTTTGGGGAAAACAGTGTTAGATTTAACCAGTGGGATACTGCTGCAGTGAGAAGCTATGTGCTTGGAGGTACTCTGCATTTTCCAAACAAACAATATGTAATGCTTTCATGAACAGGGAATGTAATAGTAGTGCCTCACACTTCTGTTGTAGTTTGCAGCAAAATGCTATACAAACAGTAGGGTGAATTTCACCTTGTGTGGCAGGCTTGCAATGACTTTCACTGCTCAAGTCGTGTGGTTGAACACCTTGGGGATAAGCAGAGGAACCAGGGCCAAATCAATGTAAGACACCATTGCTGAGAGCAGTTTTCTTGATCCATGGCTGTATGGATTCCACGGTCCCCAGACAGCAGTGCTTATTATTATGCCTCAATCCAGAACAACAGCCACAGGGATATTAGTGTTCTGCCCCATATGTAATTGTAGCCTGCAGGCAGGGTTTTGTCTCCCATTTCTTGATCAAAGCTGAAATGTCACCTGTTAATTAGCCCACATCATGCAAAGATGCTGCACAAACACAATGGCAGACACAATCATTGTCTACTGGGATTTTTGCTCTGAAAGCCAGACTTTCTAAACCAGTGTCAGATTTTTGAGTACTCATTGTGTAAAAATCGAGCATTCATTGTGTTGGTTAAATGGATGCTCTCTGCTTTACAGAACTGTTAAAAACCCACAACAGATAGAGATGAAGAATGGAGGTAGGGAGGGTGCTGGAATAGCAAGCAAAACAGGTGATGGAAATGATTAGCCATGTCCTCATCATGCAAAATTTTAATGGCTTAATGATTTTTTTGTTACACATGCATGGAAACGTCCATGTTTAATTACTTCCATCATGCATATAGCAACCACCCAGTTCCTGTTGGACATACACATTCCTTTCATCCATAAACCCACATGCATTTCCTGATTGTGACATAATCCTGAGAAGTTCATGTAGCTGATAGCTTAATACACTGCTCTTCCTCTAATGTATGTTTTATCCTTGCTCTAACTTCCAGGCTCAGCCCTGCTATCTTAAGCCAAGCAACCAGTAGCTGAAATGACTTTGGGGAGCTTGTGGGAAGGTTGTGAGACTGGAAGCAAATGCTAGATGCACATATCCCTCAGGAAATTCTGTTTGGAGTTGAGCCAGAGCCTTAGAGTGCAAGATCATGTTATCCACTGGTGGGCTGCAGATTTTCCTGCCTTTCCACATTGTTCAGTCAGGAAGCCTTCTGATGTTAACTTCAGTTTGTGGCTGTTTCAGAAGAGGGGTGGGAGAGAACCCAAACAACTAGAATACTTTGTCCAGTGAAAACAAAATAAACCAGGGTCCTGCTAGGACACTAAAACAGTTATGGCCAGTGGAGTCTCTCCATTTTCTAGTACTTTATGATCCATTTTAGAGAAGGTAGATCCACCTACTTTTAGTGGTTGATTCAGGGAAGCTGTAGTGGACTTAGCTGGCACCTCACAGACATCTCTCAGCCTTGGTACTCCAAGTCTCTGTTCTGCAACTTCATACACTTGCCAAAATATCGTATTTGTAAATTACTTCAGGAGGGATTCTGGCTTATTAAGCAGTGCTACAGTAAGGATGTACAATTGCTAATAACCCACTTTAGGACCTTGTGAAAGCTGTAGGGGCAGTGATTTGCTCATGAATTTTCTCAGTTGAACTGGACTGCATGATAGGATTACTTTATAATCCAAGCTAAGCTTCTAGTTTTTAGACAAAGATAAGGAAGAATCCATGGGAAGTTTTGAGTGCTCGACTATGTAAATGTTTGAAGAAAACAAAATTTACTTTCTTTAAAAAAGAATCCTATCATACTGGGAGGGTTTTGGGGAAAGATACTGGTACTTTCAGATGCATATGAAAACCTTTTTCCTTAGCTGAAAGTACTTTTTTGGGGTTTTTTTTTGATGGAGCTACTGAAATGGGAGGTGAAATGCCCAGTTTCACTTTTGATAAACTCATGCATTAAGCATAAAAACAGCTACTGGGTTTATTAATCCATAAGTATATATGTCCTCAATCTCATTCTGTGCCAATTCTTGTAAAAGCAATGCTTGCATCAGATGTGTCAAGAATTATCTATGATACTGTCATTAAAATGTACATACATTCCTGTGTGCTCATGTAACACAGCAGCATGGAGTAAAGTACTACGTAAGATATCGATTTATATTTTTTTCACAGATAAAAATTGTGACAGCAGTACTGCAGTGTGTTAATTTTTTTAAAAAAGTGCGCTTGGTTTAAACCAAACTCTTCTTTAAAACCATATTTCTTCAGTATCTCCTATGTTCTTGGAATATTGTGTAAGATAGTTGGCAGGATACAGGTCTGTGGCCAAGCCATATGTGTTACGAGCACCCCAGGTAGCAACAAAAAACTGTGTAGTCACTTTCCACCCCTCTGCTTTCTGGGGAGGAGAATCAAAAGAAACAAAGGCAAAACTTTTGGTTTGAGATGAGAACAGGGAGGCATCACTTCTGTCACAGGCAAAACAGACTTGACTTGTGGAAAAAAATCAAATCTAATTTACTACCAATCAAATTGAGAAACAAAACCAAATTCCAAAAAGAACACCTTTCTCTCACTCCTCCCTTCACCTCAGGATTAGGTTTTTCTCCAGATATTCTCTGCCTCCTCCTCACACCAACAGTGCAGGAGGACAGGAAATGGGGGTTGTGGCCAGTCCATCACATGTTGGTTCGGCCCCTTTTTCTTCCCTCCAGGGAGGACTTCTCACACTCTTCATTTGCTCCAGTGTGGGGTCCCTCCCACAGGAGGCTGTTCTCCATGAACATGGGTCCTTCCTGTGGGCTGCCATCCTCCATGACCTGCTTCAGCATGGCCTCACGTGGCACCTCCACCTACTCTTGTACGGGCTCCTCTGCAGTCTGCAAGTGGACATCCACTGGGACTCCTTCACAGGCTGCAAGGGAGCTTCTGCTCATGTATCTAGAGTCTCCCTCTTCTTCACTGGCCTCGGTGTTCCCTGCAGTGCTGTTTCTTTTGCATTTGGAGCCTGCATAGTTGTTTCTCTTCCATCACGTTTCTCTTGTGTCTGTGGCATGGCTGTTCCTTGTGAATCTTGTTCCTCTCTTTCCTTCGCCACATCAGGCCAAGGTTGGGGGACAGCCCAGTTCCTTTCCCTGCATCTCTATCTCTGCTGCTGCCACTTGCTGTTCCCCCCTCCCTCCCTTTCTTAAATATATTATATAACAGAGGTCTGATCACCCTTGCTGATTAGCTTGGCCTTGGCCGGGGGTGGATCTGCTCTGGAACCAGGTGACACCAGCTTCCAGCAGCTCCAGGAGAAGTTGCACCCATAGCCCCTCTCTGCTACCAAAATCCTTTGGCACATAACATCACACATGCTTAAAATTTTCACAGTCAGAAGCCAATTGAAAATGCTTTTGGCATTTTGGCTATTATTTTAAGCTGTCCTTCTGAGGCGGCTGTACTCTGAATCTCTCTGTCTGGAAATTTTCCCTTTAAAATTAGAGCTGTTTTCATAGAGCCATAATATTTTACTTGGCTCACCCTGCTGCTGTAAAGCTGGGGCAAGTATACCAAAATATTTCTGGCAGAAATGAGTCTAACCTCTTCTTAGAAACATCAGTCTCCTAAAGCAAAGCATACCTGCAGTAGTAAAGGACAATTGTTAGCCTGAAAGCAGTGTTCAGTATTTTACATTACAGCATTTAGAGTGCAATTTGGAAGGAACTTGAAACTGTCATCTGGTCCAACTGCCAACTGCTTCAGTTGGGTTACGCTTTGCCCCAATCTTCTTCACAGTTGGTGAGTGAAAGTTTTAATTACTTAATTCTTTCTGCACAGAAATCTTCAGCATTTAAGCTCCTCACATATGGATGGGAGGCCTGGCAGGGTTCATCAGTGCATCCAGTGCAAGTGGTGCAGTGCTCTTGGAGGTGAACAGCTGTATGGATCCTAACATTTTAATTTGACTTCTAATTTCATTTGCTATATTTTGAATCTAATCTGAGCAAATAAGAACTCACCTTTCTTCCTTACTGGTATCATCTCACTGGGGCAAGGCCTGTGTTGAAGCACTGGTGTGTTCCTTGGGGTAAGGCCTGTGTTGAAGCACTGGTGTGTTACTTTCAGGGTACCTGTTCCTTTGCGGTTACCTGTCTATTAATTTAGTGCATGTATGTAAATGGAGATTCATCTTTGCTTTCAGTGAGACAGATGTAGGCCTTCTTGGATGTGACTTAACAAACACATGGATGAGATTCTGTTCTGGGAAAAACCTGTTAAGACAGCAGCTTGTTTTGAAAAAACATGGATAAATAAAGCAGGGTTTGTTTTGCATTTATTGTAAATATATCATCTTCTCTTTTGCTCTATGTTTGTCCTAAATTATAATCTAAACTATCTCTACAGATGCAAGAATGTAGTCTTTCCTTTTCTTAAACTGTTTGTATACCTTTGCACATCGTCAGATTGCCTCTGTAGTCCATCGTTTGATTTTAGTGAAACTACTTGTTGAACTCTGGAAGTTTATATAGCTTTTATGTTTGTTTGTTCAAAAATTGTACAGACGTGGATTCTTGTAGAACACTTGTGACCTCCATTTTATCTTGTTCTGGTTGGTGAAATCACGATTTAAATGCAAATGGCAGCACTTTTCTGAGAGCACAGGTTTACGAAGGCAGAGTTCCAATTAGAAATCAGGATTTCTGACTTCTTACTATGTACTCAAGTCACTAACCCCACTCTCCTGTTGTAAAGAGCGAGGCAGTTGCTAGATGGAGTATCTAAATGGGTTGTCCAAAACCTAACTGCTACTTAAAATCTATGCTGAAACCTCTCTGGGGTATTGACTGCAGTTTTTTTTAGTGCATCAGCTTTGTAAGAAGACTATCTCTGTTATACATCAGTTGCTCAATTAGCTCCTTTAGTAGAGTCTTCCTGCGTATGAATTTATAGCATAGAAGTACTTCAGATCAAAATTCCTACACACACTTAGTATAGCTGTTACTAATAGCAGTAAATGAAAGATTTCAACATAGTTCTTCCTAGGAAAAGAATTATCTTTTATTTTAGAGATAAGCAAGCCAAGCACAGCAATCCATCGAGCTGTTTAAGTGACACAATATTTATAAGAACATTTTGCATTCCCTACCCTGAACTTCCCATCTTGTTCTTAAATCAGTACATTTTCGTTTGAAGGTAGAATCAAACAGGCCATGATTTTACTGTAAAACTGCTACTAACACTTTGCCAGATTTACAATTTGAATAAGTAACAACATTTGTACTAGCATAGAGGAAAAGAAAACTCACAAAAGCTGATTTAACTCTATCAGCTCTTGATTTTCTTCCTCTTGACTTATCATTGGTGTGGTATCAAAGTCAGACATCTCTCTCCACTGAAGGGCTCACCCATCCCACACTGAACTTTGCCAGTCATGGAAAGGTGGATAGCTTTTTCAATAAAAGGTAGCGTGCTCTTTCTGTCATATAAATTCTCTCTTCTTACCATGTGAGCCTTGGATCTTGAGAGTACTTTTGCTGAGTAACCTCAAGTGGGCAAAATCAGCCCTCAGGCTTGCAAATTTTGTTTTGATTCACAATAAATGAAGTAGTTATGGGCTCTGACTAGTGTAAATTGATTGAATCCCATGTATTCCATGGAAGTTATGTTACATTGATTTACGCAGCTGAGACAGTTCTGGGAATACTCAAATTTATTTGGTTCAGTAAAGAGACATTGTGACTCATATTTAAGCTGTTTACCTATAGAAGTTCTAACTGCTTCACACAGCCTCTGTATTTTACATTTCTTCTGAATACTTTTCTGATATTTCCTGTTGTAACTGTCTGTATCTATTACAGTAATCCTTTCCTTTCAGGAGGTTTAGAGATTTAAACAATTGATCTCTTTTTTTTAAAAAAAAGTAACTTCTTGCTAATACTTCTAATAATTATTTTCTCCCTATTGTAACTTCAGGTTCTTAGAACTTATATAAAATATAAGTAGTGGAGTAGTGGTAAGAGAAAGAACCCCTTTAAGTTTAATGACAATCCATCCCAGGTGGTAAGTTGGGAGCCATAATGACCTTTTTGATGGTTGAACTGAGCAGCTATGCTGTAGGGTGTTGCAAAAATGAGATACAGACAAAGGGGATCACCCATGGAGGCTTTTCCTCTATTCCTGGATCCTTTCTAATGTATTTAGTAGCTGGGGTCTCCAGGTCATGCGTGAAAAGAAATATTAACTGTAAATGTAAAGCAATTATAGTTATCTGTAGTTTATTGGTTAGCAAGTAAGCTGGAAGCTTACTTATTGCTTATGTTATTTACTCAATGTGATACTTAGGTGAAATATCGCTTCTATGAAAACATGACTATAGTAAAAAACTGATATCTTAAGTTATTCAGTTTCACAGAATGATTTCTGTTGGCAGAGTTGTAGCCCACGTCAAACTCAAGGTGTAATCATGTTGTATGTTCAAATTCTATTGAATCAGTTAATTGTGCCACTCTGATCAGACATTGTAAATGCTTCTGCTTTATTTTCTGAGCAAAACAACAGACACTTTTGGAATAAGTTCATAGGATGCACCAAAAGTGACTGTATTTTAACTGTAATCTGATTTAGTTCTGATATGAAATATATCAATCCAGTTTCAAAGAAGCTACAGGTCAGTGGCAGCTGCACCATGGTAAGATTACAGTAGGGATTTGGTTTAAAATGAATCCAGCATCTTTTAAGACTGCATGTGGACCCATTATACCATTGGATGCTGAGGAATCCAGCTTCATTATGCCATTGCTAACACTTGTAACAGTGAGTGGGAAAGTGTGATGCTGAGACACCGGAATTAACTGGAGGTGAGCCAGCTTTGATTCAGATGCCTTGGTAGCTTGATACAGTGGTTGGGCTAATAGGTCTGGCTGGAAGTCATGGCTTATTAACTCTGTTGTACTGTTAAGGTCACGTGGGCTATACCAATGTCTTGGTGCCAGGCTGGAAGGTCCTTCAAAGTGCTTGGCATGTGACTGACTTTGACCTCAGATATGCTTTGGCTGAAGAATGATTTATGGTAAAATTTGTGAAGTTTCCAGGCTCAAAGAACATTTTCAGAAATTATAGTTTTGTGAATCCTTGTAAATAATATTGGCCTGTTTGTGAGCCAATATTTGGTAAGCCAAACACCACCGTGATTTGCAAAGTACCAGACCAGGTACTAGTGATCACTAGACATGAACAGTTCAATTTCCTAGCTTTATTAATTCTAGTAGTATTTTGATTTAAGGATATAAATTGCTGCCAGAGTCCCTCGCCACCTACCAGCTTGTGTAACTTATATCCTAATAGTCAAAATTTCACGTTCATGTTGGATAAAAGGTTTTCCTCATCCTTCTGAAATCTTTGCACGTGAAACCGACCTGTTCAGTTCTAGAGGTGATGGGTGAAACAAACCTTTGAAGTACTTTGTGTATGGATGAACAAAGCACACATGGAACCTTCCAAGTAAGAGTTGCATCTGTGTGAATAACATGGCTTACGTGAGAGTCTTGAAAATGGATTTAGGAAAGTTGTATATGAAGATCAAGGTCATACCCTTAGTGATTTAATTTAGAATAAGATTTTTTTTTTACTATGTGTTTCAGTGGCTGTTCCCTCACCAGCGCCAGCTTGTGAACCCAAGCCCAAAACTAACGGGCATTACCAAGCTCCACGACTATCCATTTCCTCCCGAGCCACTGTTGTTGCTACCATGGAAACCCCTTCTCAAGGTCTGCAGACAGTCATGAAGTGGAAAACAGTGGTGGCCATCTTTGTCGTGGTGGTAGTTTACCTGGTGACAGGAGGACTTGTCTTTCGTGCCCTGGAGCAGCCCTTTGAAAGCAAGCAGAAAAACACAATCGCACTAGAGAAGGCTGACTTTCTTCGGGAACACATTTGTGTAACCCAGCTGGAGCTGGAAACACTGATTCAGGTAGGCCATGTAAAGAAGACAGTACTTCTTGGAAGTTAGGATAAACTGCTTGGTGGTTTGTTGATCAGCTGAGTAGGTAGGGAACAAAATTTTTCACAGAGCCCTTGCAATGGGTAGTGTGAGGAGCAAGCTCTTTCCCAGTCATTTTAAAGTCCAGGAAACAAAGCTATGTCTCCAAAATACTGTAAATAAAGATTAAATGTATTCACTACAATAATGAAAAAATGTGTGCAGAGAAAATCAGAACTTAATATCTGGAAGAAATTTTTGTGAGATGTGACAGATTTGCAAGACATTTGCTGATCGTCTCTGGAAGTTTTCAAATGATACTAATTATTCTTAGTTATACTAATTATTCTTAATTATTCCTCCAAAATTAAATACAGTGGTACGGAGAGCAAACAAAATGATAGGTAGGAATTTTGAAATAAATATTCAACCAGAAATTCCAGACTAACTGGTATATTAATTTGCTTGTTTATTACTGCAATGTTTGGTAAATGAATGATGTTGACAAATACAATTAAAACCAGAAAATAGTTGGCATTTGAGAACTACAGAATTTTTAGTCTGGTCTATGAAGCAAAGGTTTAGAATAAATTTTGAAGGAAATAAATATTAAATATGTAGGGATAAGTGGAAAATGGAAAAAACATGCAAGAATTGTCTATCCAGGATAATGTTATCTTTCATTGATTAAAATTGTACACCAGGAAGGTATTATGTATCTTACAAGACTTCAATAAAGTATTTTCTAGGATCCCTAAAAACCTGTGAATTAGCCTGGAGAAAATAGAGATTAGGTAAGAAATGTGAGATACCTAGGGGATATATTCCAAAGTTGAACTTCAGCTTCACATTCAGACCTGAATCTGTGTCTGAACCTTCCAAGAGCACAATGTGTTTCCCTTGGGAGTGTTGTGATTTCAGGCTGTTTGAAAGAACATAGAGCTATCCCCTGGATTCTTGTGCCCACTCACCCAACTGTGTTATAAAACCCTTTCTATAAGTGAACTAAATTTATAAGTTTAGTATTTCTTTCAAGAAGTTGTTCCAGTACCTCATTGCTGTGATGGAAAAAGCATTGTACTTTTCAGCCTAAACATGTTGAGGTTTCCTTTCACAGAAAACACCTCGTTGCTCAATTGACTCCTCTCCTTTGCCCACACATGTAGACAGTGATGCTCTTCTGCTTCTCCTAAGCAAAACAAATTTTTTCTGTTTCTTTGCAGATAGATGTGGGCTCTCCCTGCTTGGGCTCTGTGTTCACAGAAGACAGGTCAGTTCTGAGTCAGAAGCTGTGTACCTGTACCTTTGGGCAGCCTGGTACTGTAGCTAACCTGCTTCAGCAGGAAATGGTATTGTGCTGATGTGACTATACAGCTTTTGGATCAGGGCTGGCTTGGATCACATCCTTCATCTGTCTGCAAAAGACAGATGAACATGTTTGGTTGGCAGGGTGAATTCTGTCCAGGGATTTCAGAAGGCTGGCTGGCAAAGTCTCATGGGAGACAGTACTTGAGGGCCAGGGAGCCCTTGAGGGCTGGGAGCTCTTCAAAAAGGAGATCCTAGCAGCTCAGGAGAAAGCCATCCCCATGTTCTGGAAAAAAAGCTGGCGGGGAAAAAAACAGCTTGGTTGAACAGAGATCTTGAGTGACATCAAGAAGAAGAGGAATGTTTATGGGCTCTGGAAGAGGGGACAGGCCTCTTGGGTGGACTACAGGAGGGAAGTGAGGTTGTGTAGAGAAAAAATCAGAGGGGCTAAGGCTGAACTAGAAATCAGGTTGGCAAAGTCTGTGAAAGATAACAAAAAAATCTTTCTATAAATATATAAATAATAAAAGGAGGACTAGGGAGACCATAAAGTCCCTACTGGATG